>JAQMYL010000037.1:13789525-13799880 GCA_030014365.1 Clarias pachynema | reverse complement strand
TCGAGCCTGGCCAGGAATCGAACCCAGACCCTGGAGGTGCAAGGCGACAGTGCTAACCACTACACCACCGTGCCACCTATTTATAATAATTTATATATAATTTATATATTCTTTAACTGTTGTGAGATTTTCCGCAATAAGTCCTAGTTATAGCACTGTAGCCATGGTTAGTAAAAACCCAAACAGTAAAAAAGTAAAACAGGATAGTGGAGTTGGCTCTGAATAATACATTGGTAACGGAAAGGTTGGTGAATCACCCATGGACAAAACACTTGTAGAGTTTTAAAAGCATTCATGTAGCCTGCCATGGCAATGTTGCCTAGCAGACCTTCTGGACTTTTTGGTTACTCCAATAAATAAGTAAATAAATAAATAATTAAATAGCTGTGTGTTGTTACAGTATGCTACTTTGCATTTGTGGTTTAAATATTCCAAGTCAAAAGCTGTTCAAAAATGTTTATGCATACAACGACATTCTTAACAACTGACATTAAAAGTTAAAATTCTAATATAAATTATATAATCAGTATAATGTGTTAAAAGAATATGACCAGTTGCAGCATGTAGAGATGGCTCTGGTGGTATTAGTTATAGAAGAAATGGGCTTTGTTTCACCCTTTTCGCATGCAGACTTTTCAAGCCTCATGAAAAGGTATCCGATGGCCTCATCGATTATTAACTAGAACTGTCAGAACTCAAGCCTTCACATGACCAACTGCACACAGATAGGAGAATTTTTCCAAACTCCAGCTCAGCCACAGGTGTACATTTGTAGTTTCCTATTCCCAATCTTGAAAACCTTCAAACCTGGTGTACTGTACATGAACAGCACTTGATCACATCATGAGCCTGAGGACTGTGTCTCACGGGGACTTTCAGAATCTGTCTCTGTCAAAACTGCCAGCGTCAGACAACAGTATGTTCAAGTCCTACTCGGTCAGCAGCAATATTGGAGGCCGATTTGAAAAGGAGAGTTTGGAGGAGATCAAGGTGGTGTCTAAACCTTCTCATCCCCCTCGGAGGCCTGTGAGAGCGGTGAGGCCGGTGAGTGCTCTCAGTGTCAGTGGCTCCTTCCTCCAGATTAACCACCTGCAAGGAGAGCTGGTACGCAAAAGAAAGGTGAGCACTAACTGAAGATAATCAACATTTTACAGAACTAACGGTTATTTTTCAGCCTGAGTTCAATGTCATGGGATATGTATTATGATATATGTGGAGGGTTGGGAGGTTCTTTGAGTAGCACTATGGTTTACAGAATTAGAACACACACACACCAACTCTGGTGCATAGGTTCATTACGAAGGATGGACAAATCATAAACCAGCAAACCTTCGGGCAAGTCTAAATAAGCTTAAATATACTTGCCTAGTCCCATGTTTTTGTATCACAGAAATCTGAGGTGCACATAAAAAGTGGTACATAATATAACAACATACAGTACAGTAGGGTAAGCTAGTTAGTTAATTTCTTACATTAATAAAGCGTAAAGAACACAAATTTTGCAATGTTTTTCTCTAAATAGGTTTACAACTTACAGCAACTTTACACAAACCTGTGTTCATGATCCTGAAAAGATCATCCATCATTTGTGCATGATAATAAAACTAAATAGTAGGTGGGATTCAGTAGTGTTTAATACAGTTACAACTGTGATGATTGTTGGACCACTGTGTAAACATCAAGTTTTAAAAATAGATTTTTTTTTTCTTTGCCAAGGTCATTAAGGAGGAGGGTTTCTTTTTCTTTTTTGGTGCTTGAATCTTCTTTTGCTCCATCTGCTGGGCAACCAAGAATAAAAACTACTTCTAATTGTTTATTCCTGATTAACCTCCCATATCATTAGGAATGTGAGGACCTAAAGAAGGAAAACAAATACCTATCCAATGAAATTCACATGGAGAGGATCGTGATGAGAACTGAGAGTGAGCTTACCATGAGGAACCTTAGAAACCTCAACCAAGAACTTCAGGCCGAGGTTAAAGAGGTACTCAACTTCAGTTAGCCACCATTTGATCAGGACATGTAGGAGAGGGGGGGAAAAAAACACACTTCCTCTAATTTCTTAGTAGTTTGCTACATCCTATACTATAGATAGTAGGTTGTAGGGTCTATTTTCACTGTAGATTCTGTTTCCTCTTGGCATTATAAGTTAAAGCAGAAGCTGCATCTGAACCACCAGAGGGTGACACTGTGCTCCAGGGCAGCAGAGGAGGCAGACAAGTCACGAAGTGAGGCAGAAAAGAACCAAACACTGGCAGAGGCTCGGGCACTAGAGAGCAAAGGAGAGAGAGATGCAGCACTGGCTGATAAACTGCAAGTCAGTGAAGAGCTGCAAAATTTGATTAAAGAGGTACACAATCGTCTCTAGGGTGGAGTATGTCTCGACGTAGGGTGAAGATTCATACAGTACCTTCTCTTATTTCTCTGTATTAATGAAGTGTTTATACAGTGACGCGCTGTGAAATTATAATCAACCATCGGCTTACTTCACATTGTGTTCTACAGCACAAAAACACACAGCTGCTTCTGGCCCAGACTGAAAAAAATTACTTTGAGGCCATGTTGAAACTGGAGAGGGTGTCTGGAGAGAAACAGTTTCTCCTCAAGGAAAACAAGGGTTTGGAGGAAGAGAAGAACTCTCTACGGCAGAAAATTAAAGAGCTGATTGATGAAAATGCAACACTCAAAGAAAAGTAAGACATTTTTGACTGAATTTAGATGAGAAGTTGCTAATGTGAATTTGCATTAACATTTACAGCATTCTGGCTGTAGGGAGGTGACCTGGAGACGCAGGGCCGCTGCTGCTGAGGAGCAGAGCGAGAGAGCCATTAAAGAGCAGCAGCAGGCCGAGCATGAAAGCAGACTTGCCAAGAGAGAGAAAGACAAATCAGTTAGTGAGTGTCTAAGCTGGAGGGAAAAACACCAAGCTCTAGCAGACATCTTTAGAGCACAGGAGGACCTCATATCGCAAAGGCAGAACAAAGCAGTGAGTCTCAATAATGGTCCAATTTCAGACAGAGCCTTAGATTCTGAACTCACATTTAAACCTATTTGAACACTTTGTGTACTTCTTGTTTATATTCTTTTTTGTTTTTTGATCCAGTGTCAAGCAAACATAAAAAGCTACTTTCTTTGTATGACTGAAAGTGACCAGAGGATAAAGATCCTAAAGAACTATGATGGAACTCCAAGAAACTTCACGGTACACTAAAGCTTTTTCCTTTTTTTTTTTTTAAATCACCAATTACCAATAAGGCAAATTACCCAGCCTTATGAGATTTTTAACCACTTAGGAGGGAGATCCTGTGTATATTTCAGCATCTCAAGCCAGTGATGAAGACTCAGGAAACAGCTCAGGAAGGTACATCACATCACTGGACAACATTTTTCCTGTTCTGTGTTTCTTTTTCCAAAAAGTAAACCTTTGAAGATTATAAGCTGTGCAATTTTCTTCTTTCAGGACACTTCTCAGGGTCACAGCCCCTACAGTCAGAAGAGACACTGGACCAGATCACTTTAGTGAACTCGCACCAATGGGACCAGATGCCCATGAGTGCGGTGCTTTGAGGAAAAGTCGAAAAGTTGTTGACTATTTCTGGATTCCCACTGACCAAGAATAATGTATTATCACCAATAATGTGAGGACCTAAAAGTACATCAATGATTAAAAAAAAAAAAAAAAAAAACTAGTAGGACTCCAAGAGAGTACACACTTTACTATACTCTACAAGATTATGCCACTACTTTGTGTTAGACAATGAGTTATGTTGTGATGCAAGTTACATAATAAGGATAAAAATTCTCTCATGATAGAATTGATGACAGTCTGCTTTTTGGTGACTTTTTGTTAGCCCATCTTCTATCACCAAAATTAGATGACACTAAATAAGTCATATTAACTTAATATCAGAAAATGCTTTTACAATTAGCATTTTTTCATCTGTGACAGAATCCTTATGGAAATGGATACAGAGTAAAGCAACCTTATACCATTATACATCATTTAAAATAAGAAGCTTAACTTTTTGGGAATTGATTTCCTTTACTGAAATTGAAACAGTAGAGAAGCATACAGAGCACTAAAAACCTTACCATGACATAACCATGAGTTATATATATTCTCACATACACATCGCCACAAACACCTCAAAGAAAATGATGTAAAATCAATGCAAATCGAGTCAATTTAAAACACTTGTCAGTAACAGGTTTCCTGTGCATTACTTATTGACAAGGGAAATAGCTTTTCACGTACTCTGAATATATATAAAAACAGACTGATGGGTTATCTATTAATTTTTAATATTATTTAATCTTTATTAATGATTAAAATATCTACTTGGGTGGGTTTTAAGTAGAATTTATATCCAAGGCAATAACAGGCTACTGCATTTACTATTGCAACCAGACTGCAATAATACTGCAGAAGATTTGTTATTGCAACATTACACCTGACAAAGGCATTGCTCATTACTCAGAGTCAAATGCTGAAGTCAACACAAATGCAGGAGAACAAGGACATTAGCTGTCACCATTTAGATTTTTTCCTTTCTTCCCAACCATCATCAACAGTATTTAATAAACATTAAAGCTTTGCTGCAAATCCTGGAAACGAGTAGTGTGTTGTACATGATATTCTAAACGAGGTAGAAATGGACAACAACTAACAGGTTATAGAAACAAAAATCTCTTGATTAGAGTTTGAAGGTCATGCACATTGAAGGATAAACAGACAATGCACTGCCTAAAGTCACATGGCCTTATTTGTGTGCTCCTTAGAAGCAACCAGCTAGATGCATCAACCAAATTTGTTCAAATACACAGACATGCTAAAATGATTTAAACCAAATCACACAGGAATTTATTGTTGCGTTAACAACTCGGACTAAAATCACTGCTCAGGTTTAGCTGACAAGCGAGCCCCTATGTTTAACTTTCACCAGTAAAACAAATTGATCTATATTAAAGTAAATGTAAGTAATATAGCCATAGTGCATTAACAGCCAATATTTTGATTACAATAATACGTTTCAATATGTTCACTGGATCTAGCAGCATAGCAGAATGTGTGGTGGAAAAGCATGTGTTGTTGCAGTGGGGGTCTAGTGGATTAGGTGATGATTGAGTTTTCCTTTTAATCAGCCTCCTCTTCTGACTCCTCTTCCTCAGCTGTCTCCAGCCATGTCAGCCACTGATTCACCTAGAAGTACAGGTGAAGAAACCGTTTTTACTACACATATTTCCACAATGATAGCATATAGCTTTTACTAGAGTGCAGTGTCAAACAATTGCTTAAATTACAATACTTAATTTGGAAAAATATATATATATATTTTAACCGGCCTTGAATCATTACAGTCAAAGTCAATCATGCTCTAATAGCCAGCAGCCAAACTGCATTCACCCGTCTTATTTTATGTATGGCTGTTAAAAATATATCTATTGAAATTCGGCCATTCAAGACCTGATATTGACCCAGGTTTCCTGAATTCAAGTCCTCAAATTTGTACAAGTACCTCAAACCAATATTATGGTTGGTGGCTATCCAGCCATATCTAGCGTCAGCTTTCTGCTGGTGTTTAGTTTTACCACAACAGTGTTGCATCAAAATGGGAAAATAAAGGGAGGGTTGTGCACGAGTTAAAATTCCTTTCACAAGCATACTTTAGTTATAAGCTTAATACTTTAAACAACAATTACCTGGAATAAGGCTTTTCCTTTTCCAGGGAACTCTTGTGTAATATCTTCTTTCCAAGCAAGGAAGGCATCTTCTTCAATGATCTCCATATCATAAAAGTGAACAAAGTAACGAAGCAACATGCCTGAACAGGAGAAGCCAGGAAAACGCACAGATTTATTTGGTTTCTGATTCCTCACATCAACGTGCCAAAATTGTAGAAGAAGCAGTTGCAAGTGGTTTACCTTTGGGAAAAGCATATGTGTTGCAGTGCACCTGTAGAGCATACAGGGCACTTACTTGAAGATCAGTATGGTCATGAAGGAACTTCTGCATAACCGGTTTGAAAGACAGAAGCAGCTGCTTTTCCAGGTCCAACTGTTCTTTAGTGGGGGCACTCAGATGGTCATCACCCTCGGACAGGCACAGCTCGGCCGAGATGTATTGCAGGAAGCTGAAACACAAAATAAGGATTAGGCACTCCCACACCACAGTAATACTTGGTACATTATGGATATTTATCGGACTAAACTTTTTATACTATTATATATTATTATAATATCAGAGTTTAGTCTTGTTCTCTACCTGGTCATGAGAATGTTGATGAAGCCCTTGTCTATATGAAGTTTTGGTGAGATGTTATCCTTGATCCATTTGTAAATGCTCTGGGGAGCAGGGTCCACTTTGATTTGCTTTAGGAGCTCTTTTTCTAGTTTCATCAGGGGAAAGAGAAAGCTCAGACCCTTCCCTTCCAGAATCTCCACCATACGGTCCTTATTCTGATCAATTTCTACAAGGAAAAAAACAAAAAACACCCACAATCAAAGTCAGTGATAAAAGTCTTACTTATTATTTATGTTTCAACTGATTTTTCACTTCAATGGTAAAGATAAATAAACCCAAATACACTTATGTTAAACATTGTGCATCCTAAAAGAAAAAACACACCTGGGAGCATCTTCTGCATGTTAACCTTGCTCTGCTGGAAGTGCTCAGTGAGCCAGTCACGGTCCTTCAGCTTTGATGCTTGCTGTAGGCACAGCAAGAAAAGGGGAAAGTGGGTGCCATTTTCAAGAGGGTGGGCCAATTCTGCTATGCTGACTAGCTCTGCAATGACAGCCCGTGCGGCAAACTGAGCCAGGTAAGACTTCACCAAAGGGATGTCCGTCTCAATCTTGGGACACTGATCCAGCACATTCATCAGAGCCTGTGGAGGACATAACATAAAATGGTATATAACATGTACAGTAAAAATGCATTGGGATTTATCTTTCCCTGAAATATTTGATGCATTTCAAGCAGCTATTCAGAATCTATGAATAAAATTTTACCTGCATGAAATTTTCTCCCGTGACAAGTCCTTCTGTGCGCAGGGCATGAATGAGAGTTCCAACGTGCTCCTTATCTTCATCAGACCACTCCAAAGAACACAGAATAATCTTACTTAACAATTCTGGCAGGAAATGTCGAGGAGCCCTCATCTCTCTCACACTGTTGACTGCATCCTCCACGTTCTTACTCTTCAGGTACTCTGCGATTAAGGTTTCCTAAAGGCACACATCAATTTTTAATTACAAGTGAGTGTTTATATTTTAAAAAATGAATATAAACATATATATAAACAAGAAAATACATGAAAGAACCTGGTTCTTTTAACACATACAGTCATTTTGAGCAACTCCTCCTTTGTAGGGGCAGGCTTCTTACTGATCTTCTGAGGTTTTTCTTGGATCAAAGGTGGATTAGTTTTCAGACCAAGCTGTGGAGGCTACAGCATGATGGACAAACAAAGAAAACAATTAGGATTGAAAGGAGTATATATAGCTAGTAAATTCTTTTAATTCCTTCAACTCAAAATATTTATAGAGGTTTACAACCTGTCCAAGTGGTGGCGTCTGAGCACTGGGTGGCATCATGGTGGGAATCTGAGGCTGAAGCTTTGATACTTGGTTCTTATTCAACATGAATGACTGAGCTGGTCTCAGACTAATCTACAGGACATAGAGAGTTAAATTAGGTTAGTTTAAAATTTTCACTGTGTTAACAATACTGTTAAAAATCTGCACCCTCATATCTCATAATCGCAGTCAACGGACTAGTTGTCAGCTTCAAAGAAGAGAATAGGAGAAGGAAGAATAGAGAAGAGAAAAAAAGCTGAGAGAAAAGCTGACGTCTAGCAAAAACCCTCAGAATAACGCGTCTTTTTATAATCACCGGGTGCACAAAGCAACAACAGAAGGTTTTCTTCTAGTGGTTTACCTCATCTGCATTGAGCTGTCCCTTCTTGAAGCGTGGGTGCATGTCCTTGGACTGAACTTGCTGCTGGGCAGAATGGATCTGGAAATGCTGATTCTGTCCCTAAGTGTAGGGAAAAAGGGGGCACTTGTGTTAGAATACCATAATATGCTCTTATAAACATGTTCAGAGAACGTATATGGTTGTAGTATTAGCGGTGTTTGTAACTATATAATATCAACAAGATGATGGTAGCTTCAATGACCTACCTGATTAGACTTCATAAAGGGATTAATAGCCAAGTCAAACTGAGATGGCTGTGCAAAAGCCATGTGGCCGTTGAAAAGCGGGTTTGTGCGGTGACGTCCCAATGTGGGTGAGAATCTGTCCTGGATTACTCCTGGACCAGTTCCTATTCCACTGCCTACACACAAGCAATAGGCAGATATAAATCATACTTAAAAAAACGAACAAAAACGTTTAGAAGAAAGGTGTTTCATAACAGTAATGAACACCATGTTCACTGTTAATGCCACATTCACCTGGCATTTGTCCAAACATGTCAGCCAATCCTCCCAGAGTTTCCCTATCCAATTTCATCTTGAATGGCATGAAGGGCCCCTCTAGAAAGAAGTCCATTCTGAATCCATGGTTCATGGGTGGAATGAAGACACCCAATTCCTAGAAAAAGGATGACAACACTCGTTTATCCACTGCATCAAATAAGCTGAAGAAAAGGTCTGGAGAATTTCTAAATACAATAAAAATTTAGGAAACAAAGCAATAAAAACCTTTACTGCTTCCTGATGAATCTGATTAATCGTCTTTGGTCCGTTGTCAATAAAGGCTTTGCGAGGAACCCAATTGTTCTCCCGTAGCTCCAGCGTGTCTTGCAATAGGAAACGAATCCTGGCTGGCATGTCCTTGTTGTTCATTAAGGATCGCATGCGACCAAAGTACTGATCCATCAAAGACTGCGGGTTTAAGAAAATGTAATAATTAACAGAAATCTGAGTGTTACTTAATTTCCTGGTGAAATCAATATTTCTTAAACCCAGACCATTTACCTTGGCTTTTTCATGATCAAGTCTAGGACCCACAGTTCTCATTATCTGACAGAGGCACTCCAGATCCTCGCCCATATCCTTAAGCTGGATCCTCTTCTTCCTTTCCAGAAGCTTAAAGAAATAAAAAATAAATAATTTTAAAAAAAGACTCCGTTAAAAAAATCTTTTTTTAAAAGGCTGTAATATGGGAAGGAATAAATGTAGCACATAATACTCACTGTTTTGATGCACTTATGAAGGATAGATTCATGGATGAGATCAAGTTTGCCAAGTTCCCCAATAAATTTAATGTTACCAAGCATCTTAAGCTTGGCAATGGCACGTTGCTCCTCTTCTTCTGAAGTAAGAGGGCCATCTTTCTTGTCGTAGACTTTAAAGAGATTGAAAGGTATAAATGTTAGCAACACCGTTCAATTCATAACCAATACCAAAAAGGGAGAAATTGGCATTACTCACTTTCAACATTTTTGGTGCGGTTCTCAAATTCATCTTGAAGTTTGGTTATCAGAAGTCTTCTGAAAGTCTATGAAGCATGATGCAAGGCAACAGGGTTTAGTCACAAAACAGTGAGGAAAAAAAACATAGAATAATACACATCACTGTACTGTGCACTTACTGTACTCTGTTTTTGTGGGGTTTGAATCTCAGTTCCAGGGCCATCAAAGTTTGGTGCATCCTCTGCCAAACGCAGACATAGCTGAGCATAGAGTGAGCTGTATTTTGGCTCTTCTAAAGCTTTGTCTACGATCTGCAATGGGAGATTAAAAAAAAAAAAAAAAAAAAAAAAAAAAGGTCAGCTGAAATAACTGGAACCAAGATTACATTGCTACCTTGAGGAACCTCAAGTAGAAAATTTGTTCCAATGACGATAATAATATATACGATGATAATATATACTGCATATCTAAGTATAAGGGGTATTCCATTATGCTTGCATTTTATTATTTAACAACTTAATAGTAGCCCGGAAATTATTATTTATTTTTTAATCCAAACTGATTATGTAGAATGTAGTCCAAACTACCACAGGAAATTCTCTTCATACCCATTTAAGTTGCTAGAAAGTAGTGGTCTACCAGTTCAGATTTAGGAATCAGATTGGATTCCTTTTAAGTACAGAATTTAAGTACAGAAAAAGACAACAGTCCTTGAACAAAGGACAAGTAAAAGTGTCTGAGTGTACTGAGACACCCTACCAATGTGCCATCAAAGCTAGGGGAATGTGCTGAAATATGGGATAGATTAAAATAATAATAATAATAATAAATATATATATATCTATATATATATCTATATATATATCTATATATATATCTATATATATATATATATATATATATATATATATATCTATCTATATATCTATCTATATATCT
>JAQMYL010000037.1:13720745-13741685 GCA_030014365.1 Clarias pachynema | reverse complement strand
GTAGACTTGTAGGAAATTCCAGTCCTGAACTATCGAGCAACTGCAGCCAAGTCAAGTCCTCAGAGAAACAGCTGTCAGAACCAGTCGAGGCCAGAACCGTCTTCATGGTAGAGTAAAACCGTCCCCAGACACCAGACGCATCCCAAAGAGACACACGGGGCATCCATGCGATGAGATCTCCAACCAGAAGAAGGGCACCAGGATGGGTCAGACAGGTCCGGAGGGCTGAGGGAGTCTGGATCACTGGCAGCTCAGGAACGGCATGTGTAGCTCGACAGAGAGAGGGAAGAGAGAGAGGGGGGGGGGGGGAAGGAAAAAAGAATAAAAAAAGAAAAGAATAAATAATTGCTACTGTACCAGCCAATACACAAGAGAATAATGTGAGCGGTCTAAGAATGTATTTATTGATAGAGCCCCCTAAAGGTCTTCTGTAAGATGCTCTGGATTAGGACACCTGCCAAAAATTGTTTTTAGTCTGGTTCACCTTCCAACTGGACAATGACCATGTCAGAACTACACTAGGGGAGTGCGTCCATTGCAGGGCACAAGTGCACACACACAGGCAATTTGGAAACACCAGTTAGCCTAATCTGCATGTCTTCGGACTATGGAAGGAAACCCACAAAGCAGGTGGAGAACATATAAACCAAAGGTGGAACTGAAACCCTCATCCCTGGTGGTGCAAGGTGCTAACCATTAGCCACTAAGCAATGCATTTCGCCGATAAAGCAACATTCTTTTTCCTAGTTTAAATACTTTACTGAAAATTCCTGAATGTAATCAGAAGGGATTGATATATTAAATTTTACAAATATTAATAGTTATAATCAGCCCCAACATTAAAAAATCAATCATATTTCCATGAAAATAGTATTAAAAACTCCATATAATCAGAACACATTTCTTCTATTGTTGACACCCATGAAATGAATCTGTGTGACCCAGATTGTTTTGTTTTTACAGTATGTGACCCTGGGATGGTGAATGCTAATATTCAGTTACTATTCACTGATATTCATCCTCATTCACCTACGTATATTTGCTCATATTCATTTTTTTGTCATTTGTTGACTACACTCCACTACATGATTGACAATTTGTAATTACATGACTATTGTATATAATCTTACTATACATCCATACATCCATACGTACATCCATAGATAGTATGGTGAGGTAAAGTCAATCTTTTTCCCTATAATGGATAAGAAACTTGTAGGCACCCTGTAATCATGATGCAAAAAATAAATAAATAAATAAATAAGTAAATCAGTCATCACCAAGCACACCAGACAATTTTGGAATTAATCTGCTTAAGAATATCATACAAATGAGTGTCTGCAAATGCTATCACAAAAAAAGTTGAATACAGCCATTCACATTCTGTGGTCTGTAAATCACAGCCATTTTCATCAGCATCCCTCATTTACAGGTTTTTTTGTAAAGCCTAGAGACACAGCTCCTCTGGTCATCCCCTGTTAGTTCTGCAGTAAAACTAAACAGAGGGGGACACATACTGCATCATCCCAGTCTCAAATCCTCCTTGCCAGCAGGACGTTTTTTTTTTTTTTGCACTAGCTGTCAGGGCTGCTCAGTTGTGCAGAAGTAGTACCTGTCTCCTTCTGTTTCCAGCGCCTCACCACCACCTCATTGAGAATTCCAGTGCTCACCTGACAAGGCCTCAGCAGGGGCCTCCTGCCATCTGGCCCCATTTGCATGCTAGCATCCAATGAGACACTCAGGAGGAGCTGGGCTTTAAGACTGCTGCCTCCAGTGACTCGCTGCAGTAATATATGAAGCGGAATGGCTACAGGAGCTAAAGCGCTAAATTACCATCTGGAGATCCACAACAGTTTTAAAGAAGAAAACTGGTAAGATGTTCTGCTGAGACCTACTGCCCAGTGAAAATTAATTCCTGTCTAATCAACACAGCCAGCAGTGCATATAAGCTGCTTAGCCCTAGCCTATTCGCCTTCTGGCCTTTAAATGTAGCAGATAAAAGCTTTTGTCTTGGGAAAGTGTTATGCGATTAGACTATTCTTTTTGCTATCTGCTGCATCCACTTAAAAAATACATGGTGCTAAATCCAATTTTCTTTAGTGTGTATATGGCAGGAAGAAGGAAAAGTCTTGGTTGTAGATATGTAAATGCTAACGTGGTAACAGAATTAAAAACTCTTTCTGCCAGACACAAGGCACTTATTAAAATAGCTTAAATGATAAAGAAAATAGAGTTAGAGTTTTATTTGGTTGACTTTTAATCCTTTCTTTTCTTCATTAATTGACTTTCTATGCCACATGTCAAATTCCATACTTTCCTTTGTGTAAGCACTCAAAGCGGCTATGATCAAACATTTTCTGAACATAAATAACTTTGATTTCCCACAGAATCTTCAATCTACTCTCATTTTTAATAAATAAATAAAGAAAGAAACAGTGTTTGTCTAATACCTCATAGTAGTAATAATAATAATAATAATAATAATATAATAATGAAGCTCCTTTGAGGCTTGTTAATTAATTAATTAATTTCAAACATCCACTTATTAACAAAATATTTTAGTTAAAGGGAAAAGTCTGGAGATAGTAAAAAAAAAAAAAAAAAAATCCAAAATGTGTCAAATAACCATGCACATGTCCACTGTTTCATGGAAGTATTGATGACATGGTGGACATATTTTGTTAAAGTAAGCATTTAATGAGCACATGCTGGACGTAGTAAGTGAAATAATTCACTGTTGAAGGTGACTGTACACATATATTAAGAATTACTGAAAAGATTTGATATTTATTACCATTTCACTATGACAGGGTTAAGCTTGACAACATCAAACTATGAACACACTATGATAAAAATTTTTGAAATGTAATTGTAAATATGTAATGTAATGTACTTACAGCAATTATTTCAACCTTAATTGAAGAAAGACAGTGGTTGTGTTGACACTGGTTACATCAGCCAGTTTCTTAAAGGAGCTGTTACACCAAAATGACTTTAAGTACGTGTACAAAATGTTTATTATTATTATTATTATTATTATTATTATTATTATGTTGTTGTTGTTGTTGTTGTTATTTTAAAAAGGGAATTTAAAAATCAAAATGACTTATTTTATACAAGAATTTGTTGAGGACAGTAAGAACCACTTATTGCACTCACTAAAGTTAGCAAATCAGTATGAGGGACATGACAATATCACATACACCCAATCAAAGAAAATTGTATAAAATGATGGAATCGTATTTCAAGATTATAATTGTAAATGTTTGGCCATTTAATAAAACCTCAGAATTTCATTATTTTGCAATACGTTCATGGTAGCTGGGTGATTCTGATGAGGACACCAGATTATATTATTATATATTATATATTATATAATATATTATATAATAATAATAATAATAATAATAAGGAGAAGAAGTTAATGATCGCAAGCCTGTATTCAGAAAATGTCTTCACTATTTTGTACTGTTTCCTTTTTTTGACTTAAGGGTAGCTGTTTAAGTCTGGTACATGAAATATTTTCATGGTGGCCTTTTAGGTACATTATAAATAATTATATTATCACAGATTCATTATAAACTAGAATTTGACTCAAAACAAATAGATTGCTTAAAACTTTTTTCCATTCAGGTGGCATAGTGGCTTAGAGATTAGCCCTGTAGCCTTACACAGTGTTGGGGATTCAAATCTTCTCCTCATTGATGGTTTCCTAAAGGTACTTTGGTTTCATCCCATAGTCCAAAGACATGTAGTCCTTAGTCCTTATACCCTATTAGTCCTTATACCCTAAGTTTCCTGGGATGGGCTACAGGGGCCTGTGACTCTACACATAAGCAGTATAGATAATGGATGTACAGTATGGATGGTTCTCAGCTTATAAATGTGTGTAAACATATGAAAAAATACTCTGTAGCCTGTTGTTGATAGGATTTAAAGACATACAAATACAAAATGTTTTTTTCTTCGCAAGCATTATTCACTAAATTAAGAATCTCAATTCACTAAGGATTTCTAAATAATTTAATTAATTGCAATGCACTATATTTTATTGTTAACCCAAGAAAATTATTTTTATTTTTTTAAATGACCAGTGTAATTTATACACTGCCTGGTCAAAACAGTTGGCATTTGTGGTCAGGATAGAACATGGTCAGGCCTAGGCTCAGCAATATTATATGGCAATAAAGTGAATTCAACTGATAACCTGACTGTGCAGAATGACCAGGTAATCCCATCAATGTTTTTTTCTTTCTTGTTGACATTCCAGGCCAACAATGCCAAGAGTCATCACACTAAAACTGTGAAAAGTGGCTTTGCAGGGCTCCAGATGTGCCTATTTTATCATACTTTAACTAGTTTTATCCAGTCACCACTGGTGACTGTCCTCCACAAAAAAAATAATAAATTCTAAAAGGCAGGCAGCAATCTTCAATCCTGTGATAGACTCGCTCCTTTCCTCTCTTCTCCTGCATATGCCTGCCAAGCATGAGAATACAGGAGCACTCCACAGGCTGTGTTCAATAAAGAGAGCTCTTGCAAAGACAACTCCTGAGACCATTAAACTGAACATTTCACATGTGCTCCTGTAATGAAATGCAGCCCTGTTGTACTATGGTGAGCACTCCTGTACTCTCGTGCTTTCTGCACATTGAACATACAGTATTTGCATGCACACACTGACAAGCATTTGTTGGAGTGAATTACAAAACAACAGAAGAGGTTGTTTTGTAATTCAATTTGGGAGTATTTTATGATTGACGGTAAATATATTTAGGATGTTATGGTAAACTGTTTCTGCTGCAGTGGAAGTTTCACACTTCAAAATAAAATATTGAGAATATATTTGAATAAAAATGACACACTTAAAAAATGTTATACTATTGAAATATATATGTAGACTGTGACTAACTTATTTTATTAATTTACATTACTTTGTAATGTAATTACTTTTCCTCATTTCCTGCATCCAAACTCTGCATCTTCTACATCAGATGCCATCGATGTAGAGCCAGACACAGTCAGTGTTCAGTAATTATTATCAGATAATGCTAGCAAAGTAGAGCTCCTGAAGTTTCTTTTACCCACGACTCCAGCTGAATTCACATTGGCTACATGACTTCACATTGTTATGTTATGAAGAGGGGTTAACTTTTTATTTGACTCCTAAATATTTTAGGTTAAGGAGCCAAAGACTTCTACCATTTATGTTTGGCTGGAGCACTGGTCTGGGAACATGAGGAATGGTTTTTACACATGAATTTACCACCACAGAGTGGTGATAGGAGAATTTTTTTTGACTCTTCCATTATGAATAAAAGATCTTGGCCAAAAAATGGCACAGCACATACATGCTGTAATCAAAGCTTAAGGTGATTCAAGGAAATATTAGAGTGTATGACCTTTTTTGGTCAGGCTATATTCATTTTTACATAAAATGTATGTGATGTTTTTTTATCCATCCTTTCCTGTTTTGCTCAAATTAAAGTTTTCAAATGTGTTATGTCACTCCAGCTGAGCAGAAAAAAAAAACATTATGAAAAAATGTTTGCGTTAATAACTTTTCTCCTATTCTGCAAAAATCTAAATAAGATGGGCCATTTTTCCTCTGGCTTAGGCAACCTATATTATGCATAATATATGATTACACTGTCTAGAGCAAGCATTACATTTTCTGTGATGGCCATAAGCCATTATAGCAGAGGTAATATTACTGCAAGTAATCATCTATACATTTTTAATTGTTTTTTCTTTTTTAAAAAGACATGATATATTAGTACTTCCATTATTAAAACAACAAAAAAGCATTGTGCATTTGTTTCGAACACTGCATATTATCTTTTAAAAATACCGTATATTATAAAAATGGTACTTTCTAAAACTCAAAGCAAAACTACATTGTTGCAGGTTCCTCATATCTTTAATCATACTTTACCGTTTTCCCCCAAAGTGCACAGTTTCATAAAAGCAGTATAAAATAAATGTATTATTATTATTATTATTATTATTATTCATAAAAAAAACTTTCCCAGCTTCAGGCATTAATATATATATATATATATATATTCTTTTTAAATGGACTTTCTGCAAGCAGATAAAGGCAAAAAAAAATTCCGGGGCCCGGACAGGCTTGGCTGCTAACACATAGTCAATTGAGATGTGAATCAAACTTGTAATTAGTATAATGGGTCATTTATTTAACAGAAATAAAATATAATGTAGCAAAATTATGCATACATTAGATACTTTCACACATTGAAATGTTTAAAAACTGCCTGTAATAACAGATAACACACCCTTTTATAACACATCTTTTCTACTGAAAATCAGCAAGAATTATTGAAATCCCTCCTTGATCTCACTTACTGTAGCTCATTTTAGGAACTCAAAGACAGCAGTTTCGTGCTGAGAGGCCTGGCACTGTTAACCTGTTATTCTGGCCCAGTTTTCTGGCTGGTTGGGTGTGTAAGGTTGCTGCGACACTTATTCTATTCCCATTAATCACCTCAGTTCCTCTGAGGGCTTTATGTCATCATTACTGACTCAGCCGCTCTGTCTACGAAGTGCTGTGGCACATTTGAGTATTTCATTACCTGTATGCAAATGGCTCAATGCCTCAGGTCATAATTTATGTAGGTTGCAGCAGACCTGAGCACATATTTCAACTTTTCAACAAACGCTTCAGATTGTAAAAAATAACCTGACATGTGAAGGTACTCTAAAGATATAGATTAACACCTGCATCTGATTTTTTAAATAAGCATATTATTTGCAATCAATCGTCAATACAACGAATGTTTGGAGGGTAGAAAAATAAATTACTGTTCTTACAAAGTGATTTGTTTGCTTTAGGGTGTTTGCTTCAAGGTGGAGGGTAAGATTTGATTTTCCAAAAACTCTATCTCTCTCTAAAAAAGTTCAAATATAGTTCACACAAGTTGCACATAGCTAAAATTTCCTGTACATATCTGAAAAACTATTTGCCTATGAAGTGTGCATCTGTCACATAAAGATCTGTGCAAATTATTCCAGGGATAGTATCGTAAGAATGAAAGAAATGTCATAGTTCATCCTTTTACAGTTATTTTACAGTATTTGTACAAACAAGAAGTTGGATTGTTTTTGTTTGAACACACGAGAATGAACCTCTAAGGATTTATTAAGACCCCTGAAAGTACATAAATAAATAATGAATTAGAGAATCTTCTTTTGGCCATTTGTCTGCCTTTTATAATGTCCCAAATAACCCTTTTTTCAGATTAATTATTTTACAGCGAAGGGAGAAACCCCTAATTACACACCAAATGAAACCAGAGCTGAAATGTTTGCAATTACGATTATAATGGACCAGGTCACAATTAAAGTGAAAATAATGTCTATACCCTTGTGATGATGGGACTTCGCCCCCACACGCCTAAAGAAATTTACACTAATCGTTCAGCACCCGCCATGTCGCTGAACGGACAGCATGGATTCGGCACCAGCTCTGTGGAAAGCCACACACAATGGGTGTTTTGGGTGGGAAGGAAAAAACAGGATGGCTAGCAAAAAATAATTACCTGCTCTCCTTGAGAAGCCGGGCACCGTATAAAAGGATGCGGTTACATCAGCCAAGAGAGCAGAATCGAGTGTGCATCTATAACTCTGACACTGGTACTGTGTTTACAGACATCAACAACATTGACTCCCTTGCCCCTCACTGGCTGCATGCCAAAACTCCTTCACCACAGGAGCCCAACCTCAGCCCACAACCAGCCAGCACTGACCGCTGCCACCCAGCTAGACAGCCATACTGCTGCCACAGCTCCAGCTCCACCTTTCCCCCATTCACACTGCACCTCACTAAACCCTCTCACTCCCAATCCTCACCTGCAGAGAAAATCCTCATTTAAATAAAATATCACTTTTTTCAACTCACATTTGGGTGCCCTGTGTCTGTGTTCTGCTTGTCCCACTGAGCAGGGTCCAACCCTACAGCTTCTTCATTCTAAATCAGAAAGATTTCTTAACTTAAGTTAGGAATGAATACAATTTACCAAAAATGTTGGATCTTGCTGTGAAGGGGAAAATATCACATGTTCTTAGTAACTTCAAAAAGAAACCTTAAGCGTGGAAAAAAATACAACCAGAACCTTGAAAAATTTGCTCTAGGATATGTTCAAAAGCCTGTTTCTTATAAAGTCGCAGTCTGCTTTGATGGAACTGCTTAAGGAAGAGGAATGAATGAGAAATCAATGCTTAAAGCAACCCGAACACACAAAACTAGCAAAATATCAGAAATATGTAAATCTTTTATTTAAAAAGAGGTACAGATACATAGAGGGAGAGTAAGTAAGAGACACACAGAGATTTTCAGTGTGGCTAAATCTTTAGTAGTAATATTGCTTATTTAACCTGGAGAAAACTTACTAGTGAGCAGCTTGCTTTTATAGATTTTTTTTGACTGGACCGTTTTTTCAATCAAAGAAATCCATCATCTCATCAGGACCTACTCATAATACTCATAATACCATAATACTTTCATCATGTACTAATTGCAGTTTTCTAAGCATTTCCATCAACATATGCTTAAAAAAAAGAACTTCTACATTAACTACAGCATGGAGGCTTAGTGTTTAGCACTGTGGCCCTGCACCTTCAGGGTCGAGGGTACGAGTCCTGCCCCAGGTCTGTGTGCATGGTTGCATGTTCTATGCATGCTTTGCTGGTTTCTTCTGGGTGCTCTGGTATCCTCCCAAGGTCCAAAGACATTTAGATTGGGCTATTTGGTGTTTCCAAATTGCCATTAGTGTATGAGTTTGTGTGATTGTGCCTTCTGATGCATTGGCACCCTGCCTAGGGTGTACCCTGCCTAGTGCCCGAGTCCGCAGGGGCTGAATAGGCAGCACGGTGGTGTAGTGGTTAGCACTGTCGCCTTGCACCTCCAGGGTCTGGGCTCGAATCCCGTCTCTGTGTGCATGGAGTTTGCATGTTCTCCCCGTGCTTGGTGGGTTTCCTACCACAGTCTAAAGACCATGTACTGTAGGTTAGGCTAATTGGCATTCCCAAATTGCCTGTAGTGTGTGTGTGTGCCCTGCAATAGATTGGCACACTGCACCCTGTACCCCGCCTTGTGCCCTAAGCCTCCTGGGATAGGCTCCAGACCCCCCGCGACCCTGAATACAGGATAAAGCGGTATAGATGATGAGTGAGTGGGAAGTTCTGAATTTCAAAAAATCTTCTCCATTTTCACTGTTTTTCTGCTAGAGTTTGAAATTGTATTTTCTTGAATGTGTACTATTGATTACTGCAGATTAGGCTAATTGGCGTTCCCAAATTCCCGTAGTGTGTGAATGAGTGTGTGAGTGTGTATGTGTGTGCCCTGCGATGGATTGTCACCCTGTCCAGGGTGTACCCTGCCTCATGCCCTGAGTCTCCTGGGATAGGCTCCAGGCCCCCCGCGACCCTGAATACAGGATAAAGCGGTATGTGTACTTTGACATAAGCTTAAAAGTTGTACATGAATCTAACATTTTCATCAGCCACATTACAGTATGAAAGGCCAGTTTGTGCTCTATCAGCTACTACATTGACAAAGATTTGTAATTTACAAAAATGTAAGAAAATTCAGGATTCAAAGAACTTTATTAATCCCAGAAGCAAATTGCTTTGTCTTGGTTACAGTTGCTTCTCGTTGTTTTAAAAGAGCAGTAAATTAGACCAGGGCGAGGGGAAATAATTACTTGAAAACAGTAAATACAGTATTTCACTAAAGTAAGGCACAGCACGAGTCATGACTGAATTCACATATATTGCACTTGCAATGGAAAAAGGAAAAGGCATTTCACAAATAATAGTTATCAATATTGCACTTGAAGAGTGGTAAGGCCCAATATCATTGGTAAATGACTGTGCGCAAGTATTGTAATAATGTAATATTGTATCATTACAGACAGTTACTACCCACATAGTGTAAACAGAGAAGAGTTGTATAATTTTATGGCCATTGGTAGAAAAGATCTCTTGTGGCACTATGTAGAACACTTAGTAGTAATCAGTCTCTGGCTGGATTTGCTCCTCTGGTCAGAGAGCACACTGTATAGCCGGGGAGAAGGATTGTTCAAGATTGATTGTATTTTGGAAATAATCCACCTCTTTATCACAACCTCAACAGAGTCCAGCTCCATGCCTAGCACAGATCTGGCCCTTTTAATAACCTTGTCCAGTCTCATTCTGTCAGACACTTTCATATTTCATCCCAAACAAACCACAGCATAAAAAATTTACACTAGCCACAACGGATTCATAGAAAATCCGAAGAATGGGGTTGCAGACATTAAAGGACATGAGTCTTTCACCTGCTTTGTCCTTTCTTGTAGGTCTGTTATGTTAAGTGACCAGTCCAGTTTGTTGTCGATATAAACTCCCTAATATTTCTATTCTTAGACCATGTCCACTGTTTCCCCCTGAACAGATATAGAAGTCACAGGGGTCTTACTTCTCCTGAAGTCTACCAACAGCTCCTTTGTTTTTCTGATATTGAGCTGTAGGTGATTACGCTCGTACCAGAAGACAAAGTCGTCCACCACAGACTGGTACTCAGAGATGTCACCTTTCTTAATACATCCAACAACCACAGAGTCAGAGAGCTTCTGAGTTATATAAGTCAGATGTATAGAGGGTAAAAAGAAATGGAGACAGTACTGTCCCCTGAGGAGCATCAGTGCTGCAGATCACTGTCTCGGACACACAGTTTTGTAATCGGATGTACTGGTACATGCTGCAGGAAACCAGGGGAGTATCTATGTGCATCTTTTTTAGTTTCTCCCCCAGTACTGCCGCTCTAATGGTGTTAAAAGGCACTGGAGAAATCAAAGAACATAATCCTTACAGTGGTCCCAGGTTTATCGAGGTGGTAGGGCAGCAGTGGCTCCTTGTAGGGCAACAGTGGCTCCTTCTGACTAACGTCTCACACTTTTAACTGTAGCAGGCTGCCTTAGAACCAGGGATTTTGTATATTTGCGGGAAATGGACTAGGTTGTGATCAGACCTCCTCAGAGGGGGTAGGGCTGGAGTGCTGTAAGCACTTTTAACATTAGCGTACAGTAAGTCTAGTGTATACATACTGAGAAAAGAAGAGTGCTGACTCACTACGGGTCTTCAGGAAGGCCTCAAAACACAGAGAGTTAAGGCCCTCCAAATCTGTTCCAGCATGATAATTCCACTGTTCACCAAGTGGTGACCATGTTGACATGGTTGAAAAAAGTTGATGTGGAAGAACCTGAGCCCTGACATTGACCACAGTGAAGATATTTAGGATGAATCGGAGTGCTGACTGCACCCATTGCATTCTTACCTACCATTAATGCTCAAATTCACTATTGTTCTTCTAGCTGAATGGGAAATTCTCAAAGAATTAGTGGTTAAGTTGTAACAGCAAGAATACCTGTTACTAAGATCTGAAATCGGAGTAGTGTTGATTAGCACTTACTGTACATAACAAATAGTGATGCGCGGGTCGTCTGGTAACCCGCGGACCTTTTGTAATAATAGATACAGTGGTGCGGGGCGGGCTGGGGCGGGCCAAATAATTTCATAAAAGCGGGACCCGCGGGTTGGAAAAATACCCGACCCGCGCATCACTAATAACAAACCTACCATATGGAATGCCGGTAAGAAGAATAAAGGCTGGTATCTGTTAAAAACGTACTGTAATAATATTGAATGCTGAAGATATTTATAAACCACTTGATAACATACATTTTTATTTGTATTCATGTGAAAGAGTATGTAGTTGACGTGGATTTTAACTCAACTCAGTGAGGGGGAGTAGGAGACTGCAGTCAGTAGGCCTGGGTAACAATGGATTGAGGAGATTAATCTTAGCAATTTAGTGAGTAGTGTGTCAGTCTGAAGGAATCTGTCTGACCCTTTTTCGATTACCATGCAGGTTCTGATAATGATTTTCTGTAGTGAAGCAGTGGTGTGAATTAAGTGTGTCTTTTACTTTGTCATCAAAAATAATCTGTCCTGAGTTCAGAGACTCAGGATGAGAAACAGATGGGGAATGAAATGAACTGTGAAGGGTAGAGGTACAGTAAATGTTCTGGGCACACATTAGCTCACATAATAAGATCACATTAACACTCACACACTTACAGTAAATACAAAATGAATTTATATTGATACAAATAATGAAAGTAATACAAAATAATCACAATCCTTAGTTGCATTTGTGGGAATGTGCTGCTTGCGACAATGTGCTTTGATGAGCTGCCCTTCTTGCTTCCTCTCATGATGATGTGATGTAGAACATCAGGCAGTTGACCCAGAGCAAACCATTATGTGTGCTGTTTCTCTTGCCGCTCATCTCCGCCTGACTCGCATTCTCATTCCACAACAGTTAAAGGTGCAATATAGATGCACAACAACCCACCTCTCTTTAACCATAGTTCAGAAGCAAAGCGGACATTTTAATTGAAAAAGAGAAATCTTTTGCCACTTGAAAACGTGAAAAGGCAGCATCTCTATAACTAGGAGTCTGAGATTTAGTACATGCTTTGAGTTGAAACCCACAAAACATATTGCAAATCCTACAGCTACTGTCAAGTCAACTCAAGTCAAGTCAAGTAGGCTTTTTATTGTCATTTCTACCCATATACAGCTTAGTACACAGTGAAATAAAACAACGTTCCTCCAGGACCAAGGTGCTACATACAACATAAATTAACAAACCTAACTAAGAAACCTAATTAGCTGACTAGCTGAGACAAGATAGATTGACATTTTAAATTAACAGAAAATGAAGTCCTCTGCAAAAGAGACAACATAAAGTGCACATGCAAATGTGAAAACAAAAGTGACAATATGACAATATGAGAGATTTCATAACATAACATACTGCTATTCTTCGAAGTAAATAAAAAAAAAAATGCTAATATTATAACTTTTGCATATAAATGCATCATTACTACCCTACAGTATATATAGTTATCACCAGAATTAGTTACATCCTTCAGAGAAGAAAATAGGCTACAATAAATATATAAAACTAAGTAGCCCATAAACATGGACTATGTCTGTCATATTATAGACACTCTACAGGCAACCGTATATCCTCAGGGCACAACTACCCGACTGTTAGAGACCAAATCTTGAAAAAAGAGACTTACTTATGTAATGCACCTTTAGGTAATAAAAAAACTGAGAAAATAATAACACTGTCAGTTTTTTTCTTCCTATTTTGCTGGCGAAGACAGGTCTTGTGTCACTCCTCTGGTAAATACGAGAATTCAAATGTCATCAATCATTCATGAAGGACTCTTAACTAATAGCTGCAACACAGGCAAAATGCATCAATGATTCACTACAAAATGCTTAACATATTGCAGATGCTGTAATTTGCTTTATATTCTCTTTCCAAACAACGTATTAATCTGAAAATTACATCAAATTATTGATTTGAACACTTAAATCAATTAACTGTTATCTTTGTTTTTTTCTTTGCATTTTTCATCACTTCCTTACCTGTTCTTATAATAAGCAGAATATTTGATAAACTTTTCAAGCGGATGTTAAATTGAAGTCTAAGTTTTTCATCCAGATTGAATCAATTGAAGTGAATTCCTGACTTTAGTTTGAAGCAAATGACTGATTTCTTATTGCGTAGTTTAAAAAGAGAATGAAAGATTTCTTAAAAGGATGAATAATTGTCGTTTTACAATAATAAATACACCCATGATTCAATTGCTTGTGAATCCATCCTAAGCAGCAATAACTTGAATAAATCATGTCCTGTACTGTATGACTATTAGTGTCTCACATCAATGTGGAGGAATTCTGCTCCATACTTCTTTACAACATTGCTTCAGTTCATTGAGGTTTTTGGGAATTTGCATATGCACAGCTCTCTTAAGGTCCCTCAACATCATTTTAATTGCGTTAAGGTCTGGACTTGGACTTGACTAGGCCATTCCAAAACCTTGATTCTTTTACTTTTCAGTCATTTTGATGTAGATTTTACTGGTGTACTTCAGATCATTGTCCTGTTGCATGACCCAATTTTGAACAAGCTTTAACTATCAGACAGATGGCCTCATATTTGCCTGTAGAATATTCTTCTCGACTTCATGGTTGACTTATTGTGTGCAAGGTTCCCCAGTCCTGTGGTGGCAAAACAAGCCCAAATCACCCCCACCGCCATGGCATTGGGCATTAAGGTCAGACATCTCCAATTTGATCTCATTTGTCCATAGGACATGATTCCAGAAGCCTTGTGGTTTGTTCAGATGCAGTTTTGCGAACCTTAGTCATATTTCCATGTTCTTTTTAGACAGAAGAGGTTTTCCCTGGCAACCCTTCCAGACAAGTCTTTGGATGGTTTGGATTTCTCTAAGCACTGCATGGTCTACTTCGGATGAATGTGCTTGAAGATCCATTCCACTCCTTAACACACATCTGACTGCCCCAGCAAACAAATCTTCTGCTTTTATAGGAATTTGCACACCGGCTGATGAATTAATCAAGGACTGATGATTAGCAGAACCTGGCTGTAATGATTGGCAGCACCCTCTTAAATCCAGTTGAAGCAGTAAGGGGGTATGTAATTTTTGTTAAAAATAATTGCATGGCTAAAAAATATATAATGGAAAAATTAGGATAATAAAACAATTATATGATGTTTGTCTGAGGTTGTATTTACCTAATACTAAGAGCTGCTATACTCAGATAATTTTTATTTAATTTATTTTTTACATGAAAACATGAAATTAAACGGAATACTCTCGTTTGAACATAACTGTACATCCAGTGAGATGTTTAAAACCTTAATAAAATGTTTTCAAACATAGGTACATT
Source organism: Clarias pachynema (assembly GCA_030014365.1). Classification (NCBI taxonomy): domain Eukaryota; kingdom Metazoa; phylum Chordata; class Actinopteri; order Siluriformes; family Clariidae; genus Clarias; species Clarias pachynema. Next base: position 13,726,850 of record JAQMYL010000037.1, on the reverse strand, counting down.
CTTTTTAAAAGGCTAAGGATCTCCTACAGCAGAATCAGTCATATCAACCCACATATATTGTGATGCCATGCGTTAATAGAGAGACTTGATCCGTGATTTGCATCCATTCTCTTTAAAATGTTGTGTTCCACACTACAGTATATTAAGGATGGAATAGATAATATAAACAGAATAGCTCTTTAAATTAAATGTCAGTTTAATTAAGATGCTGATTTGCTGTTCTATTGCTCGGAGTCCAAATCAAAGTACAGGGCAAGGCAAATGAGTTATCAAAAGGTCTAGACCCTGGCTCACACATTAGGAATCCAAACATGACCAGAATACCAATAGAAAGTATCAGTGCATCTATTACATCACTGTAATGCTTTGCCAGATTCAGGACATTTATTATGTCTGGACGTAGAGTCAGTAGCAGGTTTCACCCCGATATTGTATATTATCTATACAAATACTGTATATGCAAAACTATTACAATTTTGCATGCAATACTATGTATGCAATGTGTCCTAACCTGCACAGAACCTTAGTGTCCTTTTTAGATTTTGTGCAGCTGGTGTGGCCTTGTAGCCATGTAGATTTGTGAGATAAACCTAGTAAATGATAGATGATAAGAGTGGAAGAGCCAATGCTGTGGGTCACCCCATGTGAGCCATGATTTGGCTCAGGCAGCATCAGAGCCGGCTCCTGCTGAGAATCACGCTAACTGATGTGTCAGGTGTTTGCGTCCTATTTACTAGCTCATGTTAGTTCAGCCCCATCACTCCCAGAGTCAGTCCTATTCAAAAAAGACAGCCTCCTCTACAGCCCATTTATCACATTAACCATTGTGTCAGGTTCTTGGAGGGTTGCTGCCCCAAAATATAAAGTTAACATCCAAGCAGGTGGCTGGAAAACAAATAATGATAGTGCCTCTCTTTGGAGTGGTGCCAAAGTGTATGCTCAGTAGTTGCAAGACAAAATTAGATAAACTGATTTTACACCAGCAGTGTTGGACAATAATACCCTTAAAGTTCCCATGTTTAAATATATTTCTTTTTCGAGCCTTAGCATACTGTAGGTCTCACAGGTCCCTGTGTGGCTGTTAATGATCCAGCTAAAATTATTCATACCTCAAACTCCCTTTATTTCACTCCTTCTCCAAATGCTTTATTTCAGTGTCTGTGTAAATGAACTACTGCTGTGCACAGTCCAGCCAGAGAACAACAAGTAAAGGGAAGATATCTTCTTCTATGAGGTCTAATAGATAGATGAGCCACTTCTATCTATCTATCTATCTATCTATCTATCTATCCATCCATCCATTGATCCATCCATCCATCCAGGCATTCAAGTAAAACCAGGGCTTAATGATGACAAGTTGTCATCATCAATTTTCGAGTATCATGCATTCCACTCGTTGAATGTTCAGACTGCAGTGGGCTCTGAGACACCTTGGCTGGGATCATCAGTCACAGACGTACGGCTTTCTTTAAAAAAAAATTGCACCATTCAAATGTTTTACAGTGGCTTAGCGTCTCCTCACCATACTGTGTTTGAAATCTTCTGTAAATGTGAATTTTAAAACTGGAACTTAAAAAAAAAAAGATACTGTATTTATAATCAAACCATTACTTCCAAGCCTCCCTGTTCTTCTCTGCACTAAAGATAGTTCTTAATGATATTGCCTGTATGTTTGGGGTCGTTGTCCTACTGCAGAATATATTTTGGGGCCAATAAGAGCCCTTACTGATAGTATTGAAAGATGGATACGTATCTGCCTGTACGTATTTCTCAGCATTGATTCTGAACAAATCTCCATTTACCAAAATTCAGCCCCAAAATTGCAAGGAACCTCCACTATGCTTCATTGTTGCCTGCAGACACTCATATTATTTTATCGCTCATTATTGTACTAATCTATAGTTATTAGACAAACAACTTGCCTCATACTACGGATCACCTGCTGCCATTTTTTCGAGTTCCTATGTTTTTGTGCATACTTGAGTCTCTTAGCCTTGTTTCCATGTTGGAGTTATGGCTTTTGGGCCACAATTCTTTGATGAAGATAATTTCTGGCCAGACTTCTCCGGGGGGTTAACATGGGTTTTCACCAGGTCCTTGCTGATGGCGCTGCTGGACATCTTCCAATGTCAAAGGGCATGATGTGTCTTTCATCTGCTGCGTGGAGTTTCCTTTGCTGACCACTGCACCGATGGTCCTCAACATTGGCCGCTTCTGTATTCTTTTTTTTTTTTAACGGATTCTTACCGCATTTCACTGCCTAAAACATTTGTACACTACTGTGTGTGTGTATGTGTGTGTGGAAACCCAGGAGGAAACACAGCAAGCACGGAGAGAACATGCAAACTATACAGACCTGATGCAGGAATCAAACCATCGACCCTGGAGTTGCAAGGCCACATTGTTAACCACTATGCCACTATGTCATCTCAATACAGTTTTATTCTACATATAAATATAACCGTTAAATACAAATGATTTTAAAAATGAAATGAAATGAGTGCAATGCTGAACACAGAAATATTGACAAGCAATATTGACAAGTTGCATTTAAAAAGTCCTATATTTACTGTAATACACTGATACGGGCCTTTATCTTTGGGACAAAAGATGCAAGTCTCCATCACTGAATGTGTTTATTCATTTTGCCTTCTGCTTTGCCTCCCTGATTTCAGATCCAGAGGACAAGAGTTTGAGATTTAAACTTTAGGTTTAGAGGCAGATTTGAGTCTTGTTTGCAGAAGAGCTACTGGGTTCAGGCACACCAGGGTGTGATGCGTGAACAGCACAAAGACACAATTTCACAATGTGGCATAAATAAGGCTTTGACGCGAGATGTCAGGTGAAATTGTTGCAGGGCTTGATAAGAAAGAAAGCAGCCCTACTATTGTGTGTGAGTGTTTGTAAGGCATTCGCAATACTGTGCACTCCACTGTTCCCCACTGGAGTCTTCCAGGCACAGCTGGAAGAGATGCATTTAAAGCTTGGTGTGTTTGGAGAAGAAGCTGCTAAGCCTACTGATACTTCCAGATATACAACAAACAACAGCATTATTTCAATCTCACCAGAACCCATGAACAGGTCACAGCTGTAGGTTAATGCATGAGATTTCATTAATATTAATAATATTTTCATTATGATTTAATATTGTTGAACATTGAGGTTTGATTGCTTTTAATAGCATAAAGTATGCTGCATTTGCTTTGTGTACAGCAGGAGAGAAATGTGTACAGTATGTTGCCTTTTGATGTCTGTCTTTCTTGAGAGCCTGTGTGTAGACAATATCTAGATTAATAGAATAGATCTTTTTTGTAGCTGCATTAGTGCAGTTTTTAGGGTTGTTTTGCCTTAGGAAATTCAACCCTAGGGAATTTTTCAGAGAATGAAAACACCAGTAATTGGGTCCTTGTGATAGCCCCTTACCCCTCAAATGCTTACCGTAGTTGCATCCTGTCTTGATCGTTAAGTTACTGTGGATAAATGTATCTGGCAAATGAGGTAAATGTAAATGGCCCAGAAATGTGTAAAAACATATTGCAGCATGTTTTTTTTTTTTGACAGAGCAGTGTTAAACTGAAGTGTTTCATAACAGAACGTAAACCTTGCTAATATTCTGCTTAGGCAAAGCATTGTTTTACTTTAAATTTTACTAAATGAGATAGCTGTAAACATCACCATATCATAAAGACACTAATGCACAGTGCTCAAAAAGTGTTTTAAAGAATAGCTTGAGTTTAAAAAAAAAAAGAACATAAAAAAATAATAAATTAGAAATACTAATAACTGGAGTTTTTACAATGTGTTCATTCAGCATTACTTTGTTTAGTGCTAATATTCTTTTACTAGTCTATTTGGTTCTATTTCTCACCATTTCTCACTTAATAGGTATTTTAACAGCCATAACCATACTCTTTGCACACACATTTCATATCTGAACACCTGCTCCCACAAGTAAGTATATAATTTTTTCCCCCTCTCAGTTCCAATGGACACCTTAATTCTGGTCCTCCTAATGGAAAAAGTGGCACAGGATGAAATGTTCTACCTCTTTGTTATCCAGCTTTATCCATGCAGATTTTAAACCTCTTGTATGATTAAATTGTACAGTTTCTACATGGCATTGCTCCCCTGACCATTCAAAGTGCTAGTTGACATAGTCATCCAAATCGAAAGTCACATAGTCAGTACCAAATTCACTTTGGCTAATGTTGTATGAGGCCATTTGTTGCCATTGCCTTTAGGGACAGTTGCTGGCATATCTTTATTTTGGGAGCCAGAAAATTGTGCCAATTTGGTAGAAAGACAAAACAAGAATGTTATCAGAAGAGCATGCGTTATTGTACTTATGGCACGGTGTACCACCTGCACTACATACAATCTTCATTGCCAAATGCTTGCTTTTGCCTAGTAGAACATGAGTGAAATTTATCTCCAGGGCATGCAAAGTCACAGCTTTCTGGTATGGCCCGTTTGAGTGGAACATAATGTATTTTGGATTAGGCAAAAGCCAACATTTGTTGGGTCAGATCCTGGCAGACATGCAGTGGTAACCTGTCTAGTGTACCTTGATAACATAACAGAGATGTCAGAGCACCTTGGACAAGTGCTTAATAGACTATGCCAATGTAAAACAAAAACGTACTGAGCATTGTCTATGTGCTGCCTGTGAGAGAGGTTGCTCTTCACAATCATATACACCAATCAGCTATAACATTACAATGCAAAACATTATGCCCAGTCTTATTTAGGTGCCACCTGTGCCACCTGAGCAGCTCTGGCCCCTCAGGGACATAACTCCACAAGCCTTCTGGAGGTGTGCTGTGGTGACTGGCACCAGGGCATTGGCAGTAGATATTTCGAGTGTTGTGGGTTGCAGGGTGGGGCCTCCATAGGTCAAATTTGTTTGTCCAGTGCATCCCATGGTTGCTTGATTGAATTGGGATCTTGTGATTTTGGAGACGGGCCAGCTGGCTTGGGTACTTTGCCTGCCGGGCCCTGCATGCAGTGGGCCCTTTGTCCCCAGGTGTATGGGTGGGCCTTGGGTGCCCATTATATTGTCACCAGTTTACTGTTATAATTTATAATAAATGTTAATGTGTTAATGTTATGTAGAGCTAATGTTCTGGCTGAACAGTGTAGTCTCTGAGCATGAAACTGATCCAGGCACTCAGAGTGTCTCCAAAGGGCTCACACAGCCCAGCAATTTTTCAAAAGTAAATAAATGTGTCTTTCTCACTTGATAATACTAATAATTTTAAAAAATCCCTTCCCCTTTACACACAAAAATATACTGTATTACAGATTTAATTGCCTGAAAACTGCACAAAGCATTTGAATAGATCAAATTAATCTTTTACCACATTTTAACTGGTGGCACTTGCTTTTGTGGGACTGGCACCCCATTTTCAGTAATACCTCGTGAGCTGAACTTTCACTATATAAATGAACCACAACAGCTTGTACTGGCTCATATTTATATATGAACCTGAGATGCAGCTGGCTTTTTTGACTTGAGAAAATTGGAAAGCACAATTCTTAGGTGCTGATTACTTCCATCCTCAAGCTTGTACTGTAAGTGTAATGACTGAAATTTCAATCGAGGCAGTGTCTGCACATTTACATGAGAGATCCAATGAAGTACTGATGGAGGGCAATCCAACGATTGGACCACTAGGCAGCTGTGGAGGGGCATCAACCAGACCTCAGACAATTCCTTTTTGATGTGTACTGAAGCATGGCAGCCAGGGACGGATGTGTGGGCCCCTGGGCAAAACGTTCGCGAGGCTTGCCAGATGCAAGTTGACATGTATAAATCTGACGATGGTATAAGGTGCAACAAATAGACCCAATAAGAAATATGATGCGGTCAAAATAATATGTGCTGTGAATTTCTTGCCAACTAGAGCCACTGCGGGCAAATGATAAATGAAACCTATTGTCCTACCTTAAAACTTCGTAGCTACAGTTAATGTTGTCGTTAGCTGTGTGATCCTTTTGTCTTCTTGCCGGCTCATGGAAGTCTTTATCAGTTTAAATTTGCGATTGTAGATCTACTTTTATTACATTACTTTTCGTTCTTTTACTTTATGCCATATAGATTTAGGA
>JAQMYL010000037.1:13696593-13708412 GCA_030014365.1 Clarias pachynema | reverse complement strand
TACCTCTCAGTAGGGATATCATACTAGCAATCTTGGCGTTCTCTGAAGGAAACTGGGAAGGCTGCATTTCAAGGAAGAAAAAGCACTGCATTGTGAAAGATTTGCATCTCCCAGCCTATCCAGCAAATGGCTGGGGAGCAGGCAATCTCATCTTGGCCACCATCTTTTGGCTGCTATTGATTGCAGGGTGGGGCCTGTTTTTCTGGCCCAACCGGTGCTCAATCAGATTAAAATATAGCTTCCCAGGCTGCATGCGTGGCGAACTGTGGTGTGCTGTTGTTCTGGTGCCTTTTTATTGTGGTCAGCATTTACTTTTTGTTGAGTCGTGCCACATTGGCTTTTTTCCCTCCATAGCAAAAAGTATTCACAATTATGTGTTAATGTTATGGTTGATTGGTGTATAGTTAGTCCTTTCTCATGTAAAGAAAGATTTTTTGTTCTTCATTAGATACGTTAGTGATTCTTGAATCCAAATCCAGACAACAAACATGTTTGGATTAGATAATCCTCCATAATGCACCAAGTTTGGACCTGCTAACTTTGCAAGTTAGCAGGCTTATGGGCCTGTTTGCTTATATGTTCATAAATCAAAATAGAGTATAAAATGTTGAAGAAAACAAATAACAATATACAATATACAGTATAAACAAATAAGGTATGTTACCATTTTGCCATGTTTTGCATGACATACCACAACTTAAAAAGAGCTACTTTTGTTGTTGACCAGTGCTATCTATTCATCAATTCTACAAAATCATTAATATGAAATCTCTAGAGACCGAACATGGCTGCCTTCCAAAATATAACTGAAAACATCAATATACATATCATCACATGGGATAACCTGGCAAAAGAATGGGGAGGCACATGTAAAGAACACTTGCCACAATAAGAAACAGAGGCACAAGAAATTTAGCTCCACATCTTTTAAATAGTATATCTTTAACAGGTTAGAATTGAGGTCAGAAATATGAAATAACACACACAATGGATTTGTTGCCACAAAAGCCCATGAAATTGGCTTAAAATGTTTTTCTGGTACAGTCTGAATATTACTCAACATTATTGGCCTAAAGAATTAACCTGCTTTTGCATACAATACGGCTATTGTTAGCAACAGTAGTCTCAAAGTGTGACTAAATTCAACAAACCCGATGAATACACTAAATGTGCTAAACATGAAGTAACTTTAAAAATGCCACACTTACAACTTCAGGAAGGAATAGACCCATTCTTTAGCTTCATTACTGATGCAAATCCAGCGGTAAAAAAAATGTTACCTCGTACACAAAGCCATGTGACAAATGTTTAAAAAGAGCACATGTACAACTTTGAACTCCTGGAACATTTTGATCATAAATACATCAGAACCACTGTTTTTACTCCCTCAGTGAGTAAAAATTAGAGTAAAATTTGGTGTTTTTTAGCCAACAACAGTTTATAGCCAACAACAGAGCATGCCTTGCATTTGGGTTTGACATGCAATTGTTCTTTAATCCTATAGTTTGCAACGCAATTCTGTTGTGTACTGTGTATTTTGTGTCTTGACTGTCCAGAAATGATTGAAAAGCTAATTTTCATAGTAGGCCCAAAGTAAATTTGATTCTTTAAACCATTTCTTGTTCCCATTTTTTCCCTCATAATTTTCCTATGAAGTGACACTAAATAAAAGTAATTTTCATAGTCTGTAAGTTATTCAGGCATTCTAAAAAATATGATGGTGCTTTATTCATTCTAAAGCTTCTTGACTATCTTCAGGAAAATAGACAGACACCATTGTGAAATTAAATAGGCTTTAATTAAGGGCTCAGTGTGAGCAGTGACTTTATTTGTTTAATACTCTAACAAAAATTGGTATTCCAGCCAATGTACTTTATGTTATGTAGATTTGCATTTAATTACTTTTCACTTAATTGGTTATGTTGTATCACATACGAGCTAAGGTTATCTTGTTGCCATGTCTTTCATATTTGCCTAATTACTTAAGTTATGACAATTAATTTTTGGAAAATATATGTTGTTTAACAAATGATTTTACATAATATTACAAAAATATGGACTTTGTGTCACAGATAAGTTAGAATTAACAACAAACAAAGTGGAGAAACAAGTATAATCACATGATAAAATAGGTTTAAAAACCCAGGAAACAATAAAATAAAGAAGGTGGGAAACAAGTTGGGTCAGATAAAAATACAGAATTATTCTGTTTTATTTTAACCAGAGAAGGTTTATTCATAATCGTATCTTTGTAATTTGGCCAAATAACCAGATAACCTTGAAAATCAATGTTACTGACAGCAATCAGTATATCATAATAACAATACCTCATGCAATAACAATGCACCACACATTGCCAAGTGTAGTTATTACATTACTGTGGGGTAAATTCCAACTGGATTACTCTAGAAAATATAAACACAGCATGATGATTTTAAGATTTTTTTTTCTTCTGGAATGATAGTGTTTCAGATTCATAAAATAACCTATGGAGTATGTACTGATCATTCATTAATATGGAAGTAGCAGACCTAAAACAAATCTAGTCAATTACCACCTTAAAATTATTGTAAATTGCAGTGGCCTACCTAATTAATATTAAGCATTTGCAAAAAAAAAAAAAAAAAAACTTTTTTTTTTACCGTCTGAGTAAATACCGGTTGAATTTTCAAATTGCTTTACTTTTTGAGTACCTACACTTTTGTAATAAAGATTCTAAGGCCCTGGCCAGTGTATAAGGCAAAAACAGCAGTATGGAGCATAAAAGAAAGGGCTCAAACTTATATATATTAAGCGACAGGTTATAGGAATATATGGCATGATCATGGAGTCTGCTATAAGCAGACTGACTAAACGGGACTCAGAACTAGAGGGCAGTGGTGTCTCAGTGGTCAGAATTCTGTTCTAGTGATAGGAAAATTATTCATTCAAATCCCATGGTTTCCAGAGACCACTGCTGCACTCTTGACCAAGAACTATAACTTTTATCTGCATTCGATCTTTGCTTGGATTGTACCCTGTTTAAAATGTAAGCCACATTGGACAAAATGGCAGGTGAATTGAAGAAAAGACGATGGTACAAAGGAGTTTAAATAGGTCACTTAATTAGCAATGCTAATTACATATCCTACTTTATATCAGATCAATGACAGCTAACAGTTTACTATTTCTGTACTTAGTGGTACAGTTAGCCATGTTTAATCCTGGTTACCATTTAAGCACATTGCCTATTCAAGCTAGCAATTACTGATTGCTGAGTAGTAATGAGTACAACATGTTTAAAATGTTATGGCTGTTCTCTAAATTCACTGAAGACATATTTTTATTAATCAGTGCGTAGTTGCATATTTATCCCACAAAAACACAAGAAAATCATGAACTTTTCTGTTAGATACATGTCAAACCTCAGTTGCTTTATTTTATAAAATATTTTTAAATAAAAATTCTATGAGGAATATTTTCTTTATATCATAATAAAATGTCATTTGTAGAGATCCAGGCTTGAGTAACTGTATTTGTGTTTATAGCTATTAGATAACTTACTACAATTTGGCCATTTTATTTCAAGCGATATGCTATTTACAGTTAATTCTTAACAGAGTGTGTGTGCGAGTGTGTTGTGTGTGTTCATGTTTGATGATGTCTATTTTATTTTGTTTACTTACTTAATTATGCATCTAATGAGAAAAGTGTTTTCAGCAAACACTGAGATAATAATAGTTCCTCGCCCTGGAGATTAAAACTTGTGAATGTAGATTTAGGTAATAGTATTTTAAGCAAAGGGTTGACCATTAGTGTTGATTTTCTTCTACTAACCTTAAATAAATACAATAGCAAGTGATTGTCTAACAAAATTGGTGTGCCATCCTGGGTAACCTCTGGGATTTTAGCCCCAGCTAGGAGACCCTCTGGTTGTGTCCATGATTGTCAAGTAAGGCACGGCTAAGCTTAATTTAAAACACACTATGGTTAAGGGAAATATGCGTATAATGTGCTGAACTTTTAACTAAGCAAAAAACAACAACAACAACAACAACAACAACAAAAACTGCACCCAATGCAACAGGGACATTTATGTATAAAAAGCAAAAAAAAAGTTTTAAAAAATCTTTTAATAGAAACAAATATTCTAATTATTCCAAATATTTTAATTGGGCAACTGGTGCTGGTCATTATTTTATAATACAAAAAGTGAACCAAACTTGTATTTTGGGTGTTAAACAATAAATATTGAGTAAGCTGTTGATGGACAGGGCACAAACTCCACTTGGTTGAAAGCAACAGAGCTGTAATGCAATGCATATTGGATATTTTGAAGATTGCCTAAAAAGAGAATTTATCTTATTTATTTATTTATTTTTAGGCTGCTCTTATTAAGTGGGGGTAAACCACTATCCACTCTACTCCATTTTCCTTGAACATACTTTATGTCTGTGAGTTCTGCTTCCCCTTTTGATGCTTATATGGGCATCGAGTTAAGGGCTTTTCCTAGTGGCAATGGCAGAGGTGGCGGCGCTCAAACCCTTGACCGCCTGATCAGCAACCCAGAGACTCAACCTCCTGAGCCACCACTGCTCCTAATTTTTAGGTGCAGACTCAATATTATCTGTGGGTTTGAGTGATTTTTGTGATCTAGGCGGCTGAAACTGATAATACATGTGGCAGAGAGAGCAGATTCTGTTTTAGAATGTTATATGCAATTTTTAGAAAGGTTGTAACTCACCTCTTTTAAATTCATGCAAACAAAGATTAACTTGGTCAAATTAACCGCTGAACTAGCTAACTGATGCATCGACTGTCTAGTTTGTTTGTTGTGTTCATCAGTTCCTATACTTAAAACATAAACTGTTCACATACTTAAGTATGTGATGCAGCAGGACTTATAATGTCAACATCTCAGTGTGACCATAAGTGTGTGTTTTTGCTGTTTTTGCTTGTATACTGTATATATCCTACATTGTACTGAAATCTCCATAGCAGTGACTACAATTCCACAGACACAGTCCATGATTCTTTATGATCATCCATCATGAATTCAAACACAAATAATGCTTGTTTGAGATCTCCATATTACTCATTTGTCTCACCTGTTCATAGTCACCCGCAATATAAATCATTCTATAAAAATAATAAGGGCATACAAAATCTTTGCAGAATCTTATTTCAGCATTGCGCTATTTTATTTGACCATGTCTGTTCATTGTTCTCTCTCTCTCTCTCTTTCTCTCTCTCTCTCTCTTGCGCTCTCTTTGCCTACTTCATGCCTGTTTGCCCATCACCTAACCCAATGCCTGTTTATTGTTCTAAGTATTGACTAGACCTTTTGTTTTCTTGGCCTGGCTGGTTTTAAATAAAATCCATAACTAGCACCTGCATCTGTTTTTCTCATATGTGACATAAATAAAATGGTGTGTATAAGATCTTTATAACTCTAAATGAGAAACTGTGAAAATGAGAATTGTTCAGTGCTATAAATATCTTCAGAATTATTGTATCCAGGTTCAGGTGTAAAAATCAATGGCAATATATGAAGGTTGTTGACATCTTTGACATAGCAGCACCCTTACAATCTTTCCTTTTGTGTACTTCTGTTGTGCTCCTAAACAATGGAACAAGATACGGTGTCAAAACACAGAATAGCCTGAAACATATATACATCCTTATATTTAATATGACAAACAAAACAAAAGAAAGCAATATGAAAGGCACTATCACTCGTTAGGCTTGTTTGGAAAGGATGCAGTAAGGTGGGCAGAAACCCACTAAAGTGGGACAATGTTATTTTTGAAAATTAGGGATAATGTTGAATTCAATTTACTGTTGACTACAAAACATTGCAAATACAACCTCAAAACAATAGAACATCAACATTTACTAATAGTTTTTTTTACTACATTACTACAGTACTAACAACATTAAATATATGGTCACTTACTGTAATTTTATAAGAGTTAAAAAAAAAAAAAATTTATAATAAAAATACATTAGCTTCCCAGCACACAACACATGTATCTGATGTCTCTTGTACACAAAGCCCTCACATGGTTCTTGACTGTTGTAGATTTAGTTGTAGGTCTCTATTTGAATTTCTATAAAATGCATCATAGCTCCTGACTACAGCAAAACCAATGCTGTACTGTAAGACGCAAATGAGTATCTATTGGTAAGTAAAACAAAAGGTTACTAAACAACAGGAGGTTTAAAAAATTAAGGAAAGATATTACTCATGATTTACACTTGTCACACTTATACGTGGCAGGTACACAAAAAAAAATACCCTATAGTAAATTATCTATACTATCCTACAGTAATATGGTCCTCACACAACTTCCAAACTACACAAGGTCCAGTTACACAAAACAGGTCTAAACTTTGCAGGGGATTTTCTTACCGTATTGTCTGCTATATACCTTGGTGCACCATGGTAAGCACTTAATGTGTTCCATCCAAAGGCAGAATTCAAGACCCACTTGAGTCAGATCAGCATAGTTCCAGTTAAAAAGACTATTATCAACAGGATGAACATTACATATACTGTGCATATTTCAGTTGGCAGAAAAAAAAAAAGTTCTTTACAAGTAATACTTGCAAACTGTTTTGGGTTGTTAACACTGGTCTAATGACATTTCATCAACGTAATTCTAACTAATTAGAAAAACAATCTAATACCCAATACTACCATACTAATACCCAAAGTATCCCAACATATTTAATGTTGCCAGAATGTTTTGACAAACAAAATTTCCTGCTGGATAATAAATAAAAATATATAAATGTGCATTTAAAGATCTGCAAATACAATCTGTTCTTTTTTCCCTCCAAATATCCCCAATTTTCCTAATACAGCATGTTCTATATGAAATGAAAATTGAACAGCATTTTTCAATCCATTTTCCTTACTCAGGGTTTAAGATAAGATGAAGGGGTAAAGGAGATTTGTTTCTTTCATGGTTGACAACAGTGAAGGTTAAGGTTATTTTATGAAACCCCTATGACTAAAATTAGACATTCGGATATGTCTACGGTATTAATTTAACTGACTATAACTGGGTATTGGACCTTTAATATCCATATTGAGTTTTCACTCTTTATCAGATTTAGCAACAAAATATCAAGCTATCTGTTGATTTTTCAAGCTGTGATACATGATGCACTAAAGCAAACAGAATGCTAGCATCTTCTTACCTCTTTTGAAAACAAATAGGAAGTTGTTCCCCCTGGCCATCTATATCTTACTCAGCTCTTAAACATGATTAAATGGAGAATTTTACTTGCAAGCTTGATTTACATTACGATCTAGCAAGTATGAAGTCTCACTGTCCATTTTGAGTTTATTTAGCATGTTATCCAAATTATATTAACATGGGTGTGAATTATTTATGTAGTAGTGAAAAAGTATGAAAATTGGAAAGAAAATATATTTTTTTAAAAAGTTAAAAGGTGAATAGTTAAAAGGATATTTCAAGTAGAATTTTACATTTTTATCAAGCTACATAAATAATGTATATTATTATATCTTTTCTCAAGGCTAGTAGTAAGGTGGTGCAACATACAGTATGAATGGGCAACATGCTTCTTTCAGGTCAGACATCATGGATTTAATGAGAAAAAAGCTAAGAAGAAAAATGGTAGTAGCTTTCTTAAAGGGCCAATTAAAGAAAAAAAAAAAAGATCAGTGCTTTCTAGATGTTGCTTTCACAGGCCAAGAGGAATGCAAACCTCCAGCTTAGTCTCACCAACTGCCAAGACACAGGTTGTGCTGCTGAAATTGACAAATAATCTGAAAAAGTTTTTGCATTTCAGGCTACTTATTCTACATTGCAGATGGTCTTTTTCCTTTTTAAAAAAGGAAATAGCGCAACATTTAAAAAAAAGTTAGTCAAGTAAGAAGAAAATCTATTTTCCTCTGCCCTCCTGGAAAAACTTCACAATGCCTAATCTTACCCCTACAAGTGATAAACATGTGCAAAAGGGATATTTTATTTCAACAAGAGAAACAAATTTGTTCAAGTATTTACATGGATAATGTTTTCCAATTGAACATATTATCAAAGATTTACACCAACCGTCTCATTCTGATCAGAAATTCCTTCTGATCCAAAGGGATCTGGGCAGACTATTCTGACTTTTTACCCGGTTATTTTCAGAATCTCATATCACAAGTAGAATTTTACATTTTCATCAAACTATATATATAGACCAAGGTACAGTATTATAGCTCAGCTCCGCAGGTCAGTCCTAAGGTGGTGCCAATTATGTAGTGGCAATATGGTTCTTCATATCAGGTCAGACATTCTGGATTCAGTGGGGAAAAGATGAGGTGTGAAACAGGGAAGTGGTTATTATCGGAATATCATGGTCCATGTAAATACTGCTAGTGTCATATAGCAGCATCACATGAATCCTGAAGTCCCTTGTGAGCAAGCTGGAAGTGACATTGTGAAAAACTGTGAGAACACATGAAAAAAGAAACCTTGAGAGGAACCAGACTCAAAGGGGAAGTCATCCTCTTCTGGGTGAATTATAAATTATTATTCAACTACAAATGTAAACTGTAAAGGAAGAAATGATTATGATTAGTATCCGTTAGAGATTATTATAAAACTGGTGACACTTAAGCATAAACTGTTTCAGGAAATATTCTGGGACTGTTCACAACAGCATAAGTCATAAGTGCAGAAAAGTCAGGATGAAGCAATAGATGAGGTGTTCTTTCACTTACTCTCTCACTCACTTATCGTCTATACTGCTTTATACAGGGTCGCAGGAGGTCTGAAGCCTATGTCAGGAGACTTAGGGCATGAGGTGAAGTAGACCCTGAACAGGGAATCCATCGCAGGGCACACACATATACACACATTATGGGCAATTTGGGAACCCAAATTTGCCTAACTGTGTGCCTTTTGAATATGGGAGGAAACCAGAGTACACGGAAGAAACCCAACACCAAGCATGGGAAGAAGATGCAAACTCCGTGCACACAGACCCAAGGTGGGAGTCGAACCCGTAACCTAGAGGTGCAAGGCGACAAAAAAACAAACAAACAAACAAACAAAAAAACAGGAGTTCTTTCAGCAACGTGGAAATAATAATCAGCACTGTGGTTTTATGTTAGTATAACACTGAAATTTGGTTATTTTAGTATTTAATAATTTTTCTACCATGAACAACAACAACAACAACAAAAAAACAGAACAAACGTTACATCTTTTTGGTTTAGCTTTGAGAGTAGTGTTCCTTAAAAGCACTTGATTGATAGTGGCTGCTGTAGCATTTTCTGTATTGTCTCAGTCAGCAGCAGGCAGAGAAGAACAAGCCCACCACCATAACACACTCATCGCACAACATCTTTATTCTGCATACAGACGCGACACGTTAGAGCTGGTTTTCCAGAACGTCGTGTGTGTGTGAGTGTGTGTGTGTGTGTGTATCGCAGAGGAGGGGAGACCCGGGCAAAATTTCTCCGCGTGATTTATTGACGTTCGGTCGATCGCTGCTGCTGAAGCATCTTTTATCTGCTGCTGTCTGCTTCGGGAAGCGCACAGACCCAATGCGCGAGCGCGGAAGTTAAGACATGCCAGTCCCGATTTCTCCCGAGATCTCACCGAGCGATTTGCACGGTAAGAGCGACACTTTCTTTACAGTCGAATGTTGCAGGTTATAATCAGTGGACGGGCTGATTTTCGTATAAATTTCTTCGCACGCGCGCGTATAATATTCTGTAGTCCACATCTTCCACAGATGTCTCCGGTGCACGGCTGCAGCGCGTGCTTCTGTTCAAAAGGATTTTTATCATCATTATTATTTACAACAAAAAAAAATCATTTTAAAAATTGCTATCTTTCGCCGCTTGCATGTGTAATGTAAGTCCTACGACTTGTGTCCATATAAACAATCCATACACACACACACGCACATACACATGCATTAGGAAAACTAAACCCAGTCGATGCAATGCCTGGCTTGTTTGCTGTATTTTTTTTTTTTTTTTTTACAGTTATTATAAATGCATATGCAAAAAAAAAAAAAAAAAAAAAACATTCTGTTAAGTTAATCTTATGATGATGCACCGTTTCTCATATGAATCTGAAACCTGACTAGTATACGGATGAGTCATACAGAACTCTGTGGAGAATCTTTTACTTCTTTCACCTACTTTATGCAAAATGACAGAAGCTCATGATAACAAATGGATTACTGTTATGTATTAACATGCCCATGTTTATTCTTATAACTAATCTTTTCCAACCTGTAGCTGTCCCTTAATCTAAATTCTGCAAAATTATTTTGAGTTTTTGACGAGCCCATGAAACAAAAGGTCTCTGCAAGACATCTGAACATGGAAATGTGCTTGAGAAACGCTTCACTGGAAAGGTCATGGTTCAGATTACACTACAGGGTTTACAAGCAGACTGATAAAAGTTTTTTTTTTTTCCTAGACAGTTTGACATGTTATTTACCCTCAGAGTGTGTTATTTACCACCAGTGCCTCCCCTTGTGGCAACTCATCCAATGTTGACTATCATATCTTTAGTAAATTTCATTTGCCTTTTTCTATTATAAGATATATGTCTCAATACTCACATTGCTCACTAAAAATAAAGAAAATGCTTTTTGAGGATGGAGTCTTTTAAGAGCATTGATTGATGTACAAAATTTAATGCTGCAATAAAATTGTTACAGGCCAGAACTGGGGGGGTCCGTGCTCTCTGGAATAAGCTCCAGGCTTCACACACATATCACAGGATAAGTGGCTTGAATAATGAATGAATGAATGAAATAAAAACTGCATCTTGCCTAGTCTCTTTCAAATGTTTGTGAATCCCGTTTTTGTTTCGACCCCTTCGAACAGAATATCTGCTGGAGAACCTTCAGGAGTTTTTCAGATGTGCCATCAATACATCCCCATAACATTAGTTAAATGCATGTTTTAACGAGAGTACAGTCAACTCTTAATTTCTTTACTTTCGTGTTTTTCTGTTGCACAGAACAAGCAGCACAGAACAGAATAGGCTGAAATATAAAGAAAGTCACTGTTAATACTAAGTGAAATCTAGCTGAAAAAAATATCAGATACACTATCACTAATTAGCTGGTTAGGACCAGATGGACTAAAGTCAGCTAATGAACACAGCATTTCTCAGTGCGCGACTTGAAGTGGTGCTGGCTTTTAATGATCTCAAAATTGAAGCTCTTTTTTTTTTAAATTAAAATATTTTTTAACATTGTTCAAACTGCTGGATAGAATGAAGGATAGCATGTAGGTCAAAAAAGGTTTCATCACAGCTTAGACATGCAGTGTGTAGTTGCAAGTTGAACCATGCCATAAACACCAGGCATACTTTAAGCGAGCCGGATTTGGCCTTCATGTACAGTATAAGAAAATCGACACTGTGCCTTTGTGGCTAAAAAAGAGGGTGGCACATGAGAAAGAAATTTATATATGATAATGCCTTTGTAAAGAAAAAGAAATGTTTCATGCACTGAGTGAAAAGATGTGAATTCACATGCATAGTCTACTGTAGGTTCATTAGACAGCTTGACTCTGCTCTATATTGCCCAGAACTTGAGTGAAGTCCATCAAATCCACAGAGGGCACCTTTCATCATAAGAAGACAGGGACATGTTGTACCTTTTGGTTTTGCCCTTGCTCTGTCCCAGACAGCTGGAATTTGAATGTCAAAAGTAGAGAACTCCAGTGGGTTTTTCTGAATGCTTTTGCTTTTGCATAAAAATGTGAGAAGGAACGTCTTGTATTCAAAAAAAGAGCACTTTGAAAATGTCAAGAGAACATCTGTGCAATTGCAATGGTATTACAT
>JAQMYL010000037.1:13669125-13679997 GCA_030014365.1 Clarias pachynema | reverse complement strand
CCTGGGATAGGCTCCAGGCCCCCCCGCGACCCTGAATGCAGGATAAAGCGGTATAGAAGATGAATGAATGAATGAATTAATATATAAAAATTAATGAAAACATTCTTTGAGTAGATTGGATTCACACTTGGGGGCAGCTGGCTTCTGGAGAAGTGAAGAAGCCACTCTAAAGATATCACATTTAAAAGGAAGAAATTCTGGTAGAGGTGTTAGTCAGCTGATTATAAGCTATCTGTTCTGAAATTAACATCTTGCTACAGGAGTTATCAGGCACTATAAAATTCAAGTCCTTTCCTAGCTCTTGGTAAAATATGTTTCTCTGGCCGTTAGACAAATGGTGGTGTCTGGAGGATGCATTGAAAAGGGACTAGAATGCCTTCCACTAGGGTTGCAAGATAAACTGGTACAGAAAAACTACTGTAGTACTAGATTCATTACATTTATAATCTGAATGGCTACTTCATCTGAATAATCATTTGTCTCTTTAAGCACAATGTTGACAATGGTGGTGTTGTGTGAAACAACCCTGACTGAGTTTGTGATGTGAGCATGAGTTCTAACATAAAGTGAGTGGAGAGCAACAGCAGAGAGAGCGGATGACTTTTTTGTTTTGCCCTGAGATTAGAGATGGCAGAGCTTCAGCAACCCATGAAGTCGTTGAGAAAGAGTGAGGCTGCAGTGAAATATGGAGGTATTTTGGCAATAAAGTTGTCAAAAAGATGAGTCCCTAAACACAGCAACATTGCAATGTAAGTGCTGTTTTAAAATGTGTCTCACAAAGGGAAGGAACATATCAACCTAGCCAAACATCTTTTATTGAAACATCCCAATATTCCAAGACCAACAGTAAGGTCCGTGGTGGTGTACATAGGCCAAACTCCAAAAAAAAACTTCATTTTGTTCCAAAATGTATGGGCCTGACTGTGTCTAATCATAAAGATGATCATTTTGTCTTGTAATTTCATGCTCTGGTAACTCATAACTTCATTATGCCTTCTCTTATGACAAATTTAACAACATAATTTTCTAACCTTTTTTTAAACTACAGAAGTCAGTAGTGAAAAAGTACAGGGTAATGTACATGTCGATCGTCTAGCAGTTCCTTGTGAAGTAGACTGTAAAGGGTACTCACCCATGTTACAGTAAGTAAAATTGCAAAACATAGAGAGCAGAACTGCTTAGTTCAAAGGGTATTGTGGGGGGAAGAACTGAACAATGGTTCATCACTTCACTAAAAGTTGACAAGGAAGATTACCCATCAGTGATTGTGTTTTTTCAGTACCCAAGAAAGTTAGATACATTTCCGTAGTGTAATAGTGTAATGGTTTTTGTTTCAGCATACTGTATATTTCAGTATAGTAAGTCCCCTATATACGAACAATCGAGTTACGAGCTTTTGGAGATATTAATATGTGGCCCCTGAGTGACGAGAGATACAAACATGGGTTTGCGCATGTTCAGTTGCAGGAGGTTAGATCTCACGTCCAGCATGCGTTGTCACATGTGTGCAGCGTGCATCTCAGAATGTCCAGGAACAAACATAAAAGCAGCGGCGATGAAGCTGGTACTGCTAAGAAGCACCATGCAATAACAATGGAGACAAAAGTGAAAATACTTGAGAGAATGGAGCAAGATAAAAATATGGCAGACATTGCTCGTTCTTTTAACATGAATCGTTCAACCATCAGCATGATTCTAAAGAACACTGTACTGTAATATACTTTGTATAGCCAATTGTGTTGGTATCCTAGTACCTAGCTCTCGGAACGAAACTTGTTCATATGTAGGGGACTTACTGTAGTTTGAAATTTCCACAGTCGCAGCAAAAGCCGTCCAGAGTAACGCATGGAGGAAGTGATATCTGCATAGGTGATGCTGCAGGGAGTAGGAAGTACTGTTTATGTACAATGTGATACATGAGTTGGTGTTGGTATCAAAACAAACAAAAAAAAAGTACTGTGACAACATTACTTTCCATAACCACACAATGAACTGGGTACTTATTTGTGAAAATCTCCATGGACACCCCAAAAAGAATGCACTTCTTCCCTTAAAAGCACTTATGTTTGCTGTGCTAAGGGTAGTTTAGGTAGAGGCACCAAATAGGATGATTTATGACAATCATCCACTATTACCAGTACTATAACCGTGATACTAGTGGGAGAGCATGCTTGAAGTTTAATGTCACGTGATCAGAGTCTAAACTGTTAGGTAACACTTAGGTAGCAATCCTGTCGATGCCTACAGTAGCTAAAGGTCTTTTGTGTGAGGCATGAACAGTATGAGCATCGACATACTGTATTGTATCATTTTAATGCAATTTTTTTTGCTTTTTTGTCCTTTTCCAATTTTTGTATTGGGATGTAAACAACCCAATAAAATTTTCCCCTTAATATGACCTTATATAAAAGAAACGTTCTCCCAAAGCTTGTTGCGCAGTTCTGCTGTTCTCTGGCGGGAATTGGCAACATCTTATTTACACGGACACAAAGACATTTACAAGTACAGTAACAGTGTGTTTGGAGCAGGAGTGAAGCAGAGGAATTATAGCTATAAAAAATGCATTATCTGACGGGTATTTCACGTGGACCTATGTTACCTTTTTAGAGAAATAGTAAAATATGGGAGCTTTATATAAGTATGTTGATACATGACTATTGTGTAGCATTAAATAAGCTTGCCTTATTATCCACTTTTAAGCAATCACATTTTCTGGGATTGCTTGAGAAATCAAAATAATAGACAAAGCATGAACTTCTGTGTTTTTGTCTTAGCCTGAAGAGTAAACTTGATTAAATAATTATGCCCACAGTATCTGACCTGAACGGAATTTAGTCTCTTGGCATTCCTCATGCATTGCTGGTTTTATCCTGCTTTATTTAACAAGGTCAATGACTTTGTTTTACAAAAGTAACAAATTGGAACAGTTTCACACAACAGGAAACCAACCATACTCAACTATAACACAGAAATGATATATAATTGAAAAAAATATAGTAAGTTGATAACATTGAAATAAAAACTATTTATAAATTTAGGAACAAAAACACTTTCCCAGAGTGGAGTCGATGGAGTCGAGTGGTTCGAGATCCTTCAATCAATAATTTAAATTTGCTGAGAGTGATTAGACTTGACAGTTTCAGGCCATTCTGTACATTATTCCAGCACAAAGGTGCAAAAAAAAAAAAGTTTTTTTTTCCTAACTCAAGAAACTAGCATCTGTACATCATCATTAGATTATATCATAAACCATTCTGGTTGTGATTTATACCCATATACTGTACTGTCTGTGCTCAGATAGAAGGAAAGCATTCTAAGGGCTTCTAGCCGTAATTTCAGTAGTTCTCTTGGTTTTGTTTAGTAGGTGACAGTTTGTGATGGAAAAGAAAAATGTGAAGAAAGAAGAACAGAAGAAAGGCACATCTATTTTTACTGAAATGTTAGAGCACGATCATGATATATTAATTTAGACTCTGAGGTAAAATACTTCTTGATTGTGTGAAAAACCTCTTGAGGCCCCAGATGTCAGTTTAATATAAGTAGAAGCTCCAAAAGTTACTTTAGTAAGAGAGCTGCAATAGAGCACAAGTTGAGGATAAACCTGTGATTTAAGTATCCAAACCCCATAAAATGTTATTTTTGTTTTAAATTACAATGTTAATAGCACATTTCATCTCTCTCAACAGGCCAATAGTTTTGTTAGAAAATAATATGAACATTATTCTGATATTAACCTCTACACTGAAAAGTGTACTCATTTTGTATATTATCGATGACAACAGAAAGACAGGAGGCCCAACTAGCATCACTAAATAATCCTGTTTTAGTGAATCCTGCCAATTGACTTTGAGAGTGATGGTGGCTCAGTGTGTTAAGACTCTGAGTAATTGATTGGAAGGTCGGAGGTTTGAGCCCCAGCCTCGCTCGGTTGCTGCTGTTGGGCCCTTAATCAGGGTTAAGGGCTCAGAGTTGCTGTAAAAATGGCTGATCCTCCGCTATGACCCCTGCCTGCTTTCAAAAGCTGGAATATGCTGAAATATGAATTTTCCTGTGCAGTAATGCATATTTGACCAATAAAGTCTGAACTTAAAAAAATTTAAAAAAAACTACAACTACGATATGTGTATTAAAAGCATTTTCTACTTCCTTTTACAAATTCTCAGAAGGCAGCATTAATTAAATCTATGTTGGTAAAAACACAGGCACCTCAAACAGATCTAAAGTTTTTCATTTTGTGCATGCTCCGATAATCAGTACATGTTATCAGGTCTGTGTTTTTTTTCAGTAACAATGGAAAACCATTCCAATTGTTTGGCTTAATCTTCTCTGACTTAATAATGATAGATGCGGTTGCATGAGCTCAACTTTATAAATGTTTTTTGTAATGCTAGTCCAAACAATAGTTGACTTCTGCATAGAGGTTTAATGGAAGCCTCTACAATGCAGAAATGTCATGCATGAATCATTTCCAGTTTAGGATTCAGCTATAGTAGGACACAGAGTTCTTATTCTCTCCTGCAGTAGAGTCCACTAAAGAATATTGCAGGTTTGATTGCCCCAGAAGATCATAATGTCCACCTTCAGATGTGTGGAGGATTTTGGTGGTTCTATGACAGTGCTCATTAGCTTTCTGCCCCTGTCAATTGAGTGTAGTGCTAGCTGAACATTTGTGACAGTGGTTGATAAATTTACCTGATTTTCCACAAGCACAGGGTTTTTTTTATATATATTTCCTACATGGCCAGCCATGAACAGCTCATCTGTATGGCCTCCTCTCCTTGTCTGAACTTTGGTTAGCAGATTTGTTGTGTGCAATAGCCTGTGATAGTCAATGCTGAGTGTTCACTCTTAGTTATTTGAGGGTCTAATCAGATACCTGCTGTAATTAGTTCTTTTAAATAGTGTCCCCAGTTGTGCCAAGCTAAGTATTAAGAGAGGCTGCTGGGATAGGAATATAGTGCTCAATAGGTGGTGGCTTCAACCGTGAGTCTTGGAGGGCCTTTTAAAGTTGGTCCAAAAAAATTCCCAAGCAAGATCTCTTTGTTAGCAGAGATCTGGTATCAAACCTTGTTGCATGCTTGTATAATTTAACCATAAGGAGAGAACAGAAATACTGGACAACAATCCAAAGCAAATGTCTTTTAACGATCAAGCAAATAGGGCAAAATTAAGAGAATAATCTCTCACCTTGGTCCACAAACACATTCACAAAGTCCACAGTCATATCAAGCATTCTACCTTCAAACCCAGGCACTAAATCTGTAGCTGGTAATTAAACCAAGACTAAGCACAGTACCTGGGCAGATAATCAATTTAAGCAGTAAACATTGTTTTTATGAGTGAAGTTGATTGCTACTGTAGGTGTGGTAGCTTAGAGTGTTGGGATGTCATTTGCAGTTTGTCCCTGCTCACTGTTCTTCTTGTTCAGGCCCTATTCACAGCAGGACACTAACTATACACACTGCAATTCTATTACAGTCTTAACCACAGCGTCACATCTGACTGACCATCCATTGCCATTTATACACAAGTCAGCCCTAGCAAAATGTGTGTTGGCCGCATCACAAAGTATTGCAATCGTCTCTTTTTCAAATGTGGGGAATCCTTAGACAGCTTATGAATAGTGACTGATATCTGGTAGTAAAAATAATAATAATAATAAAAGCCAAAACAGTGCAGAGTGTGAGAGGAGCAATGACCTTTTAGAGTGAAATGTTAATTTAACCGCTGTATAAAAAAGACTGTGTGTGGCTACTGAATGCTGAACATGTAAATATTACCAATCCCCCCTGACTCACACTCTTTATATGTGGATTAGGTACAGTTCACTGGTGAATAAGTGCAAATAAGCTTTGCCCTTTTAAGTGTTCAGTGGTGGGTACCGAATACAAATTTGTGGATACAAAATCCAGCAGTGGTGGGTTTAATACAGATCGGAATGCCCGGTTTTGTGAGGCAGCTTTGTGCACGCAGTCGTGGATGTTACTAAGGAATCATGCTATCATTCACAAAATGTTTGGTTCTGGCTCATTTTCACAGTCAGATGATTAGGTTCCAGTGCTGTTTATCTAATATCATATTTTAACTTTATATCCTAACTTTACATCTGTTTGCCCATATTTAGCTCCTTTGGTATAAGGATAAATTGAGTTTTTGGCCAGGATAGTACTTTAGTTGCTACGTTTACTTGGGATATATTTTTAGGTTAACCTGTATTTAAAATTTCATGTTAACCCACAGTTTAATTTCACTGGAGAGTACTACTGTATGCTATGAAAAAGACACTGCATTGCAGCTGTATACTGTATCTATCTGTCTGTATGTGTATGCACAGGCTGTGTGTGCCTGTGTGTGTGTGTGCACATCTACGCTCATGCTCAAATGTCATGCATTTTCTTATGGTATGTACATGTGTGTACACTGGTGCATGTACTGAACATTAATGCTAATGTTTTGCAATTGCTGCCTTGCTTGCAGGTCAGTTCAAATAGATTTTTATCTGATTTCCTCACTCAGTGTCTGTTGTTGCAACTGGCTGATTTCATTCTCAGCACACACAGTCATCACTAGTTAAATATTGCACTGGGTAGATATTGATCCTTGTTTTGAGGACATTTGTGGCAAAAAAAAAAAAAAAAGCCCTTACACTAGGTACAGTGCTAGATACATACACACACACCCTTACTCACCCGCGTACACATCAATATCAATCACTAAAAAAAACTGTTGGAAACATATATGAATTTCTGGATATAAAGATGTTAACACAACCCTGTTAAAATTCAGATATTATGATGTAAAACATAAGACTGAGATCATTCATGTACAATTTTTCCACCTTTAGAATATTATAGCATCCAATGTGGAAAATATAAACATATTAATAAAAACAAAAAGCAGTTAATCTTACAAAAACCTGGTTGCATGAGGGTAACTTAATACACCCCTAAAATAAGACTACCAGCCCGAATGGACTCACACACTTAATCATCATCTATACTGGTTTATCCTGTACAAAGGGCCATGAGGGTCTGGAGCCTATCCCAGGGGACTTATGTCATGTGGGGTTGGACAGCCTGGCAATCTATCACAGGGCGCACACACACACCATGGCCACATTGGGAACACCAATTAACCTAATCTGCATGTCTTTGGACTGTGGGAGGAAACCGGAGTACCCGGAGGAAACCCACCAAGCACTGGGAAGCGAACCCGGACCATAGAAGTGCAAGGCCACAGTGCTAACCACCATGCCTCCTGAAGAAACTTAAGTCCGATTTTGTTACACTAAGGTCACAGCACTGAATTTTTCATGCCCGTCTTAAAGCACAAATCAGATGTTTTCTAGATCAGATCTGAGTCACGTTTGTATGGGGTCCTAGATCAAATATATAGCCAATATGCGGTCTTGCAACTTGAGTGAGGATGAGTAGTGAGGAATTCTTCTTGCCTTGGAAGTCTTGGATTGGACTTCCTCCTCTGTGCATATATAGGGCGTTCGCTGACGACATTCAGCATCAGCGCAGGCATTTCATGCTAGCAACAGCTGCTGAAACAGTTAAAGTTTGGCTTTCTTCCTTCTTCTGGACCCCAACAAATACAGCTGACTAACTGCTTGCCATCCTCCAAAGCAACATCCCAAGCATATATTTTTTTGTTAAAATAGCATCTGTTTGTAATGAATGAGTGGTCGCACAAATATGATTTGTTTTAACCCAGATGGTGAGAAAAAAGATGTATCGTTGCATGCATGTGTGCTGTTTCAAACAAATTAATCCATATTAAAAGTCAGATAAAAGTCACTTGTAATTATGAATGTGAACCAAAAAAATCTAAATTAAACAATGTTTGTAAAATTAACACAGCCTAATACTTTGTTAAAATACCTTGTGTTTGTAATACAACAGTTAGTATTTTGGGGGAAGAATCTACTAACTTGATTTGGTAATTTTATTCCATTCTCCCATGCAAAAATGATCCAGCTGTAACAAATTGCGCTGGGTCTGCAGACTTCTTCAAGTTATTACATAGATTTAATATGATTTAGATCTAAACTCTTATCTGACCATTCCAAAATGTTGATTTGTACTTAAGGTAAATAGAGTGGCAGTCGGTTAATAAGGGGCGCCGCCCCCTTAAAGTTAGGCAGAGAAGAATTCTACTTTAACATGTAATTATTTAACATAATAATTTATTTTAATAATAAAATAGTCATTTAGTCACAATATTCTGCTGTATTTTTTAAATATAATTTATTTACAATAAAAAAAAAATCTAAACTATATTATGTTCATTTGTGTTCCTGTACGCTCCGGAACCTCCCACTTTTTTCTTAGCGAATCAGTATTGTTTTTTAAATATTTGGGCTCATGTGATTGGACCATTCTCAACAAGTCTTATTAACGGTCAGCAGATTGTTAGTTAATCTATTGAATAGTGATTGACGTGGAAGCCAGCTAAATATGATAGAAAATGCTGTAATTTCTTTGCTAAAATACCCCTTCATAGGGTGATCGGACGAAGAAAGAAAAATGAGCTTGGACCAGATCGACCTGATCTTCTAATTAAGCAGCAGTCAAGTGATCGCGGCCGAGCTTACACACGGTGCTTTTCCAGCACTTTTTATGGCTATTTACAGGCGATTATTAAAAGTTTAATTTTAATTTTGTTTGCGCCCCCCCAAATTTTTTTTTGCACCATCCGCCACTGGGTAAATTTATTGTTCATCTTCAACTGTAGGCTTTGTGACAATATTTTTGGATCTATACTTGATACCATCCATGATCAGAGCCCAGCTGTAAAGATGCTAATGCTGCCAACAACATGTTTTATCCTGGGTATGGTGTTCTTTGGGTGGTACCAAACATGTCTTTGATAATATTTTCTAGAAGGATTTGGGTGGGCTATATATTTAAAACTCACACAATGATTGGATTGTGAGCATAATTAGTTCTGGAAGTGGGCTTGTACATCAAAGCGATTTTCCCCCATGAGAAATAATGGAAACTCAAAAATATTCATATAAAAATAATTAATACAAAATATTGAGTAAAAATAAAACAAATTAACCTGCACTTTACCTTTAAAATGAATCTTGACAGAGCAACAGAGTCACTGCTTTCTGACAAATAGAGACTCTGGATTGCTATTTATGCTGCAATAATTAACATGTATGCATATTTATATGTGCAGTGCAGAAAGTTAGTTTTCAGAACCTTCCAAAGTTTTCCACATGTGCTCAACATACATCTTAAAATCAGATCTTTTTTGTTTATCATTCTACACACAATGCCAAAGTAAAAACAGGTCTTTGTTAATTTATTTAAAAATAAAGACTAAAATATCCCATTTACATACAGTAAATATTCAGATCCATGACTTTGTACTTGGTTGTAGCACCTTTGGCAGCAATGACATCCTCTAGTATGCTTGTGAATGAAGCTTGGCACGGCTTTCTTTTGTAAGCTTCTTCCATTCTTCTAAAAAAAAATCATTCAATCTCTATCAGGTTGATGGCCAGCGTAAGTGTACAGGGTCGCTTTTTTGTTGTTAAAATGTAAACTGTCACCCCAGCCTGAGCTCATCTGGAAAAGGTTTTCACTCAAGATTGATTTGTATATTTCTGAATCCATTTTTCCCTGTATACTGACTAGAAGTCCTGTTCGCAGGAAAACATCCTCACAGCATGATGCTGCCACCACCGTGTTTTAATGTAGAATAGCTAGATCATTGTCTGTAGAATTTCTGCTGTTTTTCCCATGTTCATGTAAGCTACCCCTGCATTCTCCCAGAACACTTAAACTTTTTTGATTTGGAATGATTGGTGATTATTTGCCAGTGGGTTTAAATAAATGCACAAAATTCTGTGTGTGTGTGAGAGTGAGAGAGAGAGAGAGAGAGAGAGAGAGAGAGAGAGAGATTCTGGCAGCACATGCAGTATTTCTGCTTTGGACCCAGTGTTACCAGAATAGGCTCCATCCCAGAATTATGTAGTTAAAAAGGTTAATGAAGATGAGTGCATGAATTCATCACAAAAGTTGTTGATAAATATTTCTGGGCGAGTACATTCTGGAGAGCTCTCATGCTTTTCCACCAGAACTTATTTGTTTTTTATTTTTGTCAACACCATTTTTTGTAGACACCAAGTTTGTTCTTGTAGACCTACAGCTTCTAATAACAAAATGATTAATAGTTTATTGTGTTCTGTAAAATTCGTTGGTTTCCTACTGTAAGTGTGGTTAACTAACGTATACCAGAACTATTGCATTTATGATTTCCTGGAAATTAAATCTTACCCGCTTCCTCTCTTCCGTGGACTCTTCTCCCCACTCTTTCTTTATATCTAGTGTAGAAGGCTGTACCAAATTAATGAGTAGGAGATGAGGGCTGAAGTGGACCAGAGAGATTAGCTGTAAAATTGACACTGACAAATCTCCTACATTATGGCTTAATGGGAGGCAGCCATCGCCACAGGAAGTTGAGCAGGAGGAGAGGGGAAAAGGTAATGTTCTCTATAAAAGATACAATGTGGCCTTTATTAACTACCACTTTTATAGTGTTGCATTACTGAAAGCTTCTCTCTGCTAATTTACCACTGTTGTACAATGGCCACACCCATAGCAAAATTTTGTTGCTCAGAATAAACTTTCTTTTCTCATGAGACTGAATTGAGCTCTCATTACAAGCTCGACTTTGTCTTTTCTATTTCTCCTAAACCCCACTGAGGAGAAAAAAAGAGACATAACTGAGACACAAAGCGAGACAAACTTGTGAGAAACATTTGAGAAATCTGTGATGTACATGAGAAACAGAACTGCATTTGAAGGAGAAGCAAATGAGCCATATATAAGACCATAATGAGATTAAAGTCAG
>JAQMYL010000037.1:13623754-13633832 GCA_030014365.1 Clarias pachynema | reverse complement strand
TTGAGTAAAAAGCTTGAGTTGATACTTCAACTTCTAAAGAAGTCTTTTTAAACCCTAGTATCCATACTTCTACTCAACCACTGTTCCTTTCCTGGGAGGGTCTTTATGAGTGCCAGTTTCATCATTGAGGGTTTGATGGTTTTCAGGGGCCTGGAGCCTATTCCAGGGGACTTAAGGCACAAGGCAGGGTACACCTTACACACACACACACACAAACTACGGGCAATTTGGAAACGCCAATTAGCCTAATCTGCAGGTCTTTGGGAGGAAACCGACCAAGCATGGGGAGAACATGCAAACTCCATGCACACAGAGATGGGAATCGAACCTGGCCAGGAATTTAACCCGGACCCTGGAGGTGCAAGGCGACAGTGCTAACCACTATACCACCGTGCCGCCCTGTTCTATAATATAGAAAATAAATCCACACTTGTGTCCAATCTTTGGACTGGTACTCTATATAGTATATTAATGTACTATATGAATCAGTTTATAACACAGGGTTTAGATGAGAAAAGGAAACATGTTCACTCAGCCACTATTTTTGTTCCACCTGCCTGCTAAGCATAGGCAACACATAGGGATCACTATACGTCATCTCACATCGGCGTCTATCAACTATAAATATTGTATCATCTATATATACGTCATCTATATATTCCTCCTAAACTGCTCCTCCTAAATTGTACTTTTTTCAGAAAGATATGAAGTAATTGTTTAACTTTCTTCGCCATGATGTGGCTCTGATTAGCTCTTTTCTCTGGTAAGGTTTGACTTGGCATTAGTTTGTTTACACTGAAAAAGCATGTTCGAAAGAGAAGTCAAATAAAAGAGGTTTGAGTTATGAAAAAATGCATTATTCAAGGGTTATTTTGGGTGGAACATTAATAGACACTTTGGGAGGCTCTGAAATGTATGTGCTATGTAAGTATATGTTAACTTAATCTATGTTAAAAAAAAGAATAAGTGCAATATAGGACCCTTCAATATCATGTATTATAGATAGGTAGATAATTTATCTAGAGTACTTTATTAATATACTACTTTATTAATTCCAAAAGTAAATTGTATTTTAGAAATGTAATATTTAAGTAACAGTTTTTTTTTTTAAATATTATATTTATTATAAAAATACAAATAAAACAATACTTATTGAAAAATGAATAGTTTAATTGACACTTTTTACATGCTGTAATTACATACCTGCTTAGTGGTTAGTACCTGCAGATTAGGCTAATTGGTGTTTGAAAATAGTCCATAGTGTGGAAATGAGTGTGTATGTGTGTGTGTGTGCCCTGCAATGGATTGGCACCTTGTCCAGGGTGTACCCCGCCTCGTGCCCATCTGGGAAAGGCTCCAGGCACCCATCGACCCTGTATACAGGATAAGTGTTATAGACAATTGGTTAGAGTAAGCGAGTAATATCATACCATAAATAAATAAACAAATAGATAAATAAATATATTGAGACCATAAAACTGCTGTGTTTAGGTTTTGTAACATGTCCTGCCACACATGCATGTTGTGGCTCAGGCAAATCACCTGATGTAGAGCATGGTCACAGATGTAGGATGGAGTTAGGCTCAAATGGCTGTTTCTTAGATACCAAAAGTTAATTTAAGGTGAAATTTGGTCTGCGTATCTGTAACTAGATATTTGATCGTCATTAAATTAGACTATTAGTTGGGCATAGGGAGCATTATAAGGCATTTCGCACAACTATAACATAAGTACATACAGTAAGTACTGTACGCTCATCTATGGTCTCTGGAATGTTCTGTGTAAATTGGCAAGAACTGACAAGAATTTACCTAGAGTGCTTGGTCCCACAGATTGTGGTGTTGTGATTTTACTATTTGGATAAGTGAATGAGCTATCACACTGTATATAGGTCAAGTTTATATATCTACCTATGAAATAAAAAGGCTGAGGAAGATCAAACTAACTGTATGAAATGTGGCAATAGTAAGAGCTCTATGTTTATAGACTTTATAACCTTACATTTACCAGATGAAGAGCATCTAATGTTGCTTGGTGTGTCTGGTAAATTAACAGAGTGCCAATTTCGGTCCTTGTTTGCAAAATAACTGCATTGAGACTAATATCTTGCTAATATTTCCCGCATCGATTGGCACCCTGTCCAGGGTGTACCCTGCCTCGTGCCCTAAGCCTCCTGGGATAGACTCCAGGTCCCCGCGACCCTGAATACAGGATAAAGCGGTATAGATGATGAGTGAGTAGTTCCCCCATCCACACCCATTATGTCTGTCACTTAGTGATTGATATTCACCCCGTCCCGAATCATAGCTATTTCAGCATGAGACTTTGCTCTAATAGTTAAGCTTCTGATTAGCAATTTTACTACCCCATAATTTCCACTGCATTCACTTGAGTTGGTGTGGGGCTGAGTGCCAAAGACATCTCTATTCAGGGTAGCTCAGAAATGTTAAGAATAAGTGAACACATTAATCCACAAGTTATTGCAATCTTGTAATCCACTTGCTGTGTTAATTGCCTGCTATTTTGTCTGGGAATGAGGCTTATGTGAAAGGTCGTTCAATGGCTCAGAGCAATTGACCAGCAGCAGCAGGGCTGCGAGAAAACGGTGTTAGCTACTGTCATTCTTACTGCGAGGTCAAATCTATCAAAGCTGTGGTCTAACCGTTGTGTGTGATTGTGTGTGTGTGTGTGTGTATGGGTGTGTGTAAAATAAGCCTCACTAGGCTTATTTTGCTTATAATGGGAGCTGATGACATATGCCCATATCTCAGTAAGCTATGTAGGCTTAACCTTTCATGCTTGGGTTCACACTTCTGTCCTTCTCAACATTCTTTGTCTTATGCTGCCATCGATACATTATCATGTGTCATGGGACAGGATACTGTCTTAGATGTGTGCATTTCATGCATGGATAGTGTTGTTTCTGAGGAAGAAGAAGGTCATTGTCTGAGTGACCTGAGTGCTAATCAATCATAACTAAGGGATAGCTGCTATTGTCTAAACATAGATGTTCTATTTACTTTCCAAAAATACAAGCAAATAAATTAAAATAGTGGTTATAGCTATAACTCCATACTGTAGAGCTCTAAACTGCACCATTATGAGGCTAAAATTATTGCCTGTCAAGTGCACATACCATTAAACAGCATACGTTCATAATTTAAGATTATGGTGTTCTATAAGTTTAATGGCCACCTCCGTTTTCAAGACATATTTTCCATTTGTGAGCTAATATTAACAGAGAACAAGTGAATATAGTCCAGAGCTTCACAGATCACTACAGAGGAAAAGTAGTATTAGTGTCGGCCTCCCTGAAGAAAAACTGTGCACCTTTCACCCATCTTTGTTAAATTGAAAAAATAGACAAGATGTAATTTCAGCGTACTGTTGGTCTATTTAATCATTGCTTGAGAAAGTATAAAAACTTACAGCATCTTATGATTTAAAAGTTTTTTTTATTGTTTAAAAGAGTGTGATGCCTAATGGAATACTTATTGTGATAGTATATGTACTAGTATACTGTATATGTAGTGTATGTACATTATACAACACAGAGGAGCATCCTTTTTAAATGCTTTGTTGCAACACAATGCTCCTACTGTATACACCAATCAGCCATATAATGTAAACTTTTAAAACCACCTGGGCCACTGCAGACCCGTTGGGTGCTGTGGTGACTGGCTGGACGACGTTGATGACAGATCCTTTAGGTGCAGGGTGGGACCTCCATAGATCATGAGAAGGACCAGCTCCAGCTGGATTCTGCTTTGTGATGATTTGGGTATATTAAAGCAGCGATGATAACTAGAGGTGGGTAGAGTAACTAAAAATTGTACTCAAGTAAGAGTAGCTGTACTTCAAGATAATATTACTCAAGTAGAAGTAAAAAGTACTCACCCAAAATATTACTTAAGTAAGAGTAAAAAAGTATTTGGTGAAAAGATACTCAAGTACTGAGTACCTGAGTTTCATCGTAATGTCCCTAGTAATGTTTTAGGAATTAAGTAAGCAGACAGACAAAATGATGAAATAATGTACAAATTCTGACATTTCCAAATAATAAAATAAATGTAATAAAATATATGAATAAAAATAAATATCTTTACAAAATAACTAATCAAAGAACAAGAAACACAAATTTCCTAATCTCACTTTTTTCACAATATAAAGCTTTTGAAACAAATACCTACTGTAGGTAACATATCTATGTTTGAACAGTGTAAACTACTTCCAGTATAAGACATACTGTATATTCATTTTCCCTCCAAATGGCTCAGCAGATAAAAAGAAAAATAACATTAGAACATGTGTACAAGAGGTCTCACTTTACCATAAACTGTGTGCAGCAGAACAAATGTAAGAAGCTTATATATTTTTAGCCTCTAGCTTATTTGCTAATTCTATATTTGAACATTGCAACATTAAATAAAACAGCTAAACTAACCGTGACATGTTTCCTTCGCTGTCTACCACGGCATGTGTGTGTGGTCATGTGACTACATGTGGTAATTGTTTTCGCAGCTGATTGGTCAAACGGTGTGATGTGATTATTGTTGCTACGTCTGATTGGTAATACACAGTCACGTGGTAGATCCACCGGCTGCATTTCTCTGGCAAAAATAAAGAATATCTAATATGTAGAATAAATGGTTAGAAAAGTAACGAGTCGAGTTTAGCTGAATGTAGCAGAGTAAGAGTAGCGTTTCTTCTTCGCAAATCTACTCAAGTAAAAGTAAAAAGTATGGTGCAGTAAAACTGCATAAAAGTAAAAAAATATTTTACTTAAGTAAATGTAACGGAGTAAATTTAACTTGTTACTACCCACCTCTGATGATAACCCTACTGTATGTGGACCTCGGGGAAGACAGCAACCTTCTAATTAATACACACACTAACATTCTACATATGTTGTATCTGCATCACACTTTACACAGTACATAACTGCAGGGAGGATATTGCTCATATCTTACCCCCCTGTTGTTTCGAATTATTTATAATCACACTACTTTTCCAGTGTCACCCAAATGAGGACGGGTTCCTTTTTAAGTCTGGTTCCTCTCAAGGTTTCTTCTTCATACTATCTAAGGGAGGTTTTCCTTGCCACAGTCACCTCAGGCTTGTTCACTAGGGATGATTTTGTCTAACATCTAGGACTTTTTATGTTCTGTAAAGGTGCTTTGAGACAATGTTCATTAAAAACAAAATTGAAATTGAAAATCATGTCATGTTTGTCCACTGGATTCCATGGGTGCTTGAGTGGATTGGGATCTGGGGAATTTTTAGGACAGGAAAGTAGCCTTGGGCTCTTTGCCTGCTGGGCCCATGCATGGTGGGCTGTGGTGTATTGGGTGTTCTGGTGCCTTTCTATCAAGGCCGACATTGATTTTTTTCCCAGCAATTTGTTCTGCATTGGCTTTTCTGTGTGGTCAGACAAGACTGCTGGCGTTGGTCCCTGTGAACATGGGTGAGCCTTGGGTGCCAATGATTCTGTCATGAGTTTGGTGGTGTATAGCTGGAGATCAGTGTTGATCAGTTCACCTGTCAGTGGTCATAATGTTATAGATGAACGGTGTATGTATCTCTATGTCTTTAGCTCTGGAGCTTTTTTCAGGTTTAAACCTGAAACCCTAAAAGTGAAGTTTCTTTTTCTTTTTTTCTTTTTTTGTCAATGTATTTTATTTTTTTATGCAGCCTACCACTACAGTATGTCCCCTGAAACACTGAAGAAAAAGGTTAGAAAGTACCAGCACTGACAATATGGTATGCATGAATTCTGGCTCTGACAGTTCCTCAACCTTAGCTACATTACAAAATTTCATAATTTAAACTGTATTGAATTTTTTATATCAAATTTATAAATTGATCTGGTTTTATGTACCAAAACTAATGATTTAATTAGTAGTAATTTAAACTAGACATTTAACCAACTGTGAGTGTGACCAGGCAGTCACTAATAAGGATGAATGGGTTAATGAATGTTAAAAATTAATGAAGGTGGTCTTTGTCCTGCACAAAATAGGTCTGACCAAAAAAAATAAATAAATAAAATAATTTAAATGTAATCAAAATGTTAAAACATACAATAGTCAAGCACAATTGTGATTTTGAATTGTGAAGCGAACTTGAAGTAGACAGACAACACATACTGTGTGCATGGGCGTGAGACCTAAAAGCAAATGGAGCTCATAATGTCCAGAGCGTGTTTGGAAGCGCAGCTAATGAGCAAGCCCATTAGGCATTAATAGTGTCTTAAAGACTTGCGGAGAGGCAAGGAAAGCACAGGCGAGTGTTGGTTATTTGGTACAGGAAACAGCTATGACTGTTAGGTAATGTTTGATGAAGCCATGGAATAGTATGAACACTTCAAATAGCCTCATGAGAAAACTGACAATGTCAGATTACCAGTGTATCCTTAGATTTCATCCACATACTTTTATGTAATTAATTTTCCTTTGTTGAATAGTGATTGCTCAGTCTACAAACAACCCTGCTTTTCTGGATGCTGGCTCTTCACACTCTAACCTCCTGACACTGCTTTTAAGAACAGACTGTCAAGCGTATGATTCACAACCTGACTAGTGTTGAAATTGTTACAGAAATCTGGTTTTATTTTCTGTGAACAGATCCTGATCAGAGAGCATCAGGCATGTTATTTTTTAGGCAGATAACTAGACGGAGATTAGCAGTAGCAAGGCCTATACGTGATTTTAAGACTTTTTATTACTTTAAACCGCTAGTTCTTGGTATTGCCTGTTCTCCCTGCTCCTAGCGTATCTGATTCATATGTCAACTAATTTATCATTTATCACAATTTATCAGCGAATTCATCTATCAGCTAATTACAGGGCTGGAAACTAACAGACTATTGTGCATGTAGTCTCATTATAGTAACTAAGTTCATGGTTCACTGTAGCTGTATTATGTATCCTAATTAAATCAAAGTACTTGAGTTTTTTTTTTCAAGTATAATAGTGTTCATTACATTTACTTTTGATCTACAGAGTTAAAAAAAAAAAAAATCATTTAAGTCTCAAATACTGAAGGAGAATCAAAAGTTGTAATACATCTTGCTTCTTTTGAAAAAACCAAACAGATTATGTACATTTACGTACAGTACTTGACTAATTTTAATGATCACTTCTACTCAAGAGAATTATTCCTGGAGTAGTAGTAGTAGTACCTTTGACTCAGTGTCAGTTTTTTATACTCTTTGTACCACTGGGTAATTAAGAACCAAAGAGTTAAAGTGGGTAATGGGCATTGGTGCTTCAGTAGCAGGCTTCTTATCTGGCATGTGGAAGGTTCGACTTCCAGCCTTTGTTCCACACAAATAAAGTTGATGGGCATCTTTAGGGCCATTCCGAAGCTCGGATAAAAAAGACGAGGGTTGCATTAGGAAGGGTATGCCACGTAAAAACCTGTGCCAAAATCTAAATGTGCAGACCCGCTGAGGCGACTCCCAGTGGGAGCAGCTGAAAGAACAACAACAGCAACTGAGTTAAAGTGTGTTCGAGCAAGGAAAAATATTAAAATGTGCAGAACTGTGGATACACCAGGGCCAGGGATGGGATCCTGTGCCTTATACCCTAGATGACTGGTTCTGTTTTTAGCAAGTGAAGAGGTGGGCTAAGGTTATAAACTCTTCTCTGTCATTCATAGGAGCAGAACATTAAGAAAAAGACAAGGTTTCCAGTGCATAGACCTCACTCTGACATTTCACTAGCCTCTAAGAATGCTGGGAAATGACTAAAAGGGAGGACGCAGATGAAAGGGATGTTTGAAAGCAGCATCCTCTTTGCTGTCTTAAATGAGCCAATGGATTTTAGAGCAGGTAGATATTCTAGTTTGGCTCTGAGTAAAAAGGCATTTGATAACCCTCTTTCTTATTTAAGGCCGTTTGTGCATTGTTACAGTTTGCTGGTGGTTATCACTTGATTTTGTGCAGTGTTAACGACTGTGACTTTTCTATAGTGCGATAATTGACCAAGTAAAATAAATAAATAAATAAATAAATAAATAAACAAACCCCTAAAATAAAACCCTTTGGAAACGAGGTCATCTAGACTTATCCTTTGATCTGCTCTGTCCTCTGCTCAGAAGCTGCAGCATGAAGAGGAATTTATCATAGCAACTGGCTTTGAATGAACAAAATCACAAACAAACGAAAGGAGAAATCGATCGCAAGTGTCTCTCAGAATGATGAACTGGCACTTCTGTCAAAAATCAATGGCTTTTCTATCTCCCCAGGACCTCGCGTGCATTCATGACTCGGTTCAGCCTCATGCGAGCTCTCTTTCTCATTCTCACCCTTTCGCTCACCCCCCCCCCTTCTCTCTTTCTTTCTGTCAGTGTCTCTCTCTCTCTCTTCACAGTGTAAAATTTAACCACAGTGTTTTTCTTTTTCTCTTTTTTTGTTCTCTCCCTGCAGTCTTGAAAATGGCATTTTGATGTGTGGCGAAAGCCTCAACCAATAATGGCCCATACGATAAGCAATATAAGTAAGTGCAGTTGGATGTATTTACAGTCGTATCGACATCCTCCTCCTTTTATCTGTCCTGCTCTTTGTGCTCTTGTGCTTATTGGCTGCATGTCTTAAAACCTGTATCGACCTGCTATGCTTTTAGGCTTTGCAGGAGGCTCTTGATTAACAGAAGCATAAAACAGATACAAGACGTTCACACAATAAATGCTTAGATCTTCACACTTTGCTTTTGTCATCTCTTACATAAACCTTTACAGCAATGGACACCCGGTTTTACTGTTACATGAAAGTGTGATTGACTTTGGGGTTAATTATGGATTAATTCATTTGTTCAGTCACTTTATAATCGTGTTCAGGTTGTTATGCCTGCAAAAAAAAGTGAGGAAAAGAAACATGTGTCTTTATGTGTGTTAACCACTGCGCTTTATTTTCACAAGGAAATTCAGCTACAGTATTGTAGATTATAAATTGTAGCTATGTGGCTTAGTGAACAATCATTGTATTGGGATGTTAGTTTACTTGTCCTTGTGTGTGTGTGTGTGTGTGTGTGTGTGTGTGTGTGTGTGTCTACATGTGTGTCAATTTGAAATTGACGGAGAAGCATGCTTGGAAAGACATAGAGAGAAAATTATGTGTGCGCTGTGTGTGTGTGTGTGTGTGTGTGTGTGTGTGTGTGTGTGTCAGTCACAGTGGCTAGTCTGTCTATGATGTGAGATGTTGGGAAATCTCTGACAGCTTGAGGAAGCTCCTTCAGCCTCCTCAGTGGGAAAGAAAGCTGTCACACACACATGCATACACCACCACACGGATTCACATGTCCATCAAAAACACGGAGGGGAAAAGTAAGACAGATAAAGTTATTGGAGGGGGAGAAAACAAATAACAGTGTTACAATGTGGAAATGGTGATATATGGTGATATGCTGTATACAATGGCTGTAAAATTATTGTTTTAGCGTCGAGGGACAGGTCTGAAAAACATGAAAGTAATTGCACTCGTTTACTCTATTTGAGTACTGTTTTGGAAGATTTGTACTTTATGAAGTATTAATGAAATTAAGCACTTTTACAAGAGATGTACATGTACATTTTTTACTCCTTACATTTTCACTGAGTGTTTTTTAATAATATAAATTTTCCTCCCACAAAACAATCAGACCTTGAAAAACTGCTCATCAGATTCAAAGTATATAACTAACTAACTAACTAACTAACTAACTAACATGCAAACAAGAAAACAAACACAAATAAATAAATTAATTTGAGTATGCTTTTGACATTCACTCAATATAAATGTAAACTCCAGGCTTCTACTTTTAATTAAGGAAAATTTTGGCACAGAGATGTTACTTAAGCAATATCACACTCCAGGTCATTCTGCTATGCAAAATATAATCATTATGAGAATTTCCTTGTAACTTAACCGTAATGCTGTGCATAACATGTAGCATGCTTTGATGTGCCTTTCTTTGTAATAGTAGTGTTTCACAGTGGGGTAGTTTCTCCTCCAGTGTGATCCTGGCTCAAGTAAAATAAAAAGCAGTATGTCTGAAGAATATATATATATATATATATATATATATATATATATATATAT
>JAQMYL010000037.1:13592866-13623654 GCA_030014365.1 Clarias pachynema | reverse complement strand
ACACACTTGCAGACACTCAACAACCATGGGTTCCTCTAAGCAGCTGTGTAAGACTCTGAAAATGAAAGTTATTGATGTCCACAATGCAGGAGAAGGCTACAAGAAGATAGTAAAGCGTTGTCAGCTTGCACGTTCCACAGTGAGAAATGCAATTAAGAGATGGCAGTTCAGGGGAACTGTGGAGGTCAAGATGAGATCTGGAAGAACAAGAAAACTCTTGGAGATCACTGTGGGGGTCACTGTTCCACAAGACCTTCATGCAGCAGAAGAAAACCTTACCTGCGTCCCCATCATAAAAAAAACCGTCAGAAGTATGTAACAAAACATCTACAGAAGCCTGATGTGTTTTGGAAACAAGTGCTGTGGACCGATGAAGTAAAAATTCTTTGGCCACAATCAGCAAATGTATGTTTGGAGAAAAAAGGAGCAGAATTTCATGAAAAGAACACCTTGCCAACTATTAAACATGGGGGTGGATCTATCATGCTTTGGGGTTGTGTTGCAGCCAGTTGCACAGGAAACATTGCACAGGTGGAGGGAAGAATGGATTCCACTAAATACCAGCAAATTCTGGAAGCAAACATCACACCATCTGTAAAAAAGCTGAAGCTGAAAAGAGGATGGCTTCTACAAC
This sequence comes from Clarias pachynema, assembly GCA_030014365.1. NCBI lineage: Eukaryota > Metazoa > Chordata > Actinopteri > Siluriformes > Clariidae > Clarias > Clarias pachynema. Next base: position 13,623,020 of record JAQMYL010000037.1, on the reverse strand, counting down.
AGGACAATGATACTAAACATACCTCGAAATCCACTATGGAATACCTCAAGAGACACAAGCTGAAGGTTTTGGACTGGCCATCACAGTCCCCTGATTTAAACATCATTGAAAATTTGTGGATAGATCTTAGGTAAAAAGCTGTGCATGCAAGACGACCAAAGAATATTACAGAACTAGAATCCTTTTGCAAGGTAGAATGGGAGAAAATCCCAAGTACAAGAATTGAAAGACTTTTAGCTGACTGTAAAACGTGTTTGCATGCTGTGATATCTGCCTGAGGAGGTGTTACTAAGTACTGATTATGTAGGGTGTCTAAACTTTTGCACAGTGCCACAATAATGTTTTTATTTTTTTATCTTTGTTCAATTTATAACATAAAAAGTAACTATGCATCAATGTTTGCGGAAAATATTTTTTCCATTTCCAAGAGAGACTGTGTTAACATCTTTTCAATAAAAACAAAAATCACCAAAATCTGTTATTTATCAAGGGGTGCCTAAACTTTTGCATAAGACTGTATATTAAGGCACTTTTAAAAATTGTGTATGACATGTTATTTAATTCATTATAAGTAAACATAATCAGTAGAGGTGTTGTAGTAGTTATCATATCACATCACTCCTTAATCCTTCAATCTGGTTGGTCAGAATATTATTTTTGTATAATAGCGCATGTAGTTTCAGATGTAACATGAATGTTGAAATTAATGCAGTTGTAATTCAGTCTGTTATTATTATGTTGTTGTTGTTGTTGAAAGTTTGGAGGCAGATGTGCAAAGATTTCAGACATGTTTACTGTATGGGCTGCTGCAGTAGCCTCTACCTCATTGGAGGTGCTAAAGGAGGTGCAGCATCATCAGGTAGAGCCACGGAGAACAGCGTTTACTGTAATCGATGAAGAGGTCCAGAGTGACAGGCAGAATGAGAAGGAGCAGGAGGAGAGGGTAGTTGAATCAGTGAGGAGTAGCTTCACCATAGCAGGGACTTGCAGGGAGGGAAGAGGGAGGTAGTCTATCCTAGTATGTGTGTGAGTGGGCATCCGTGTGTGTGTGTGTTTTGAATGGCAGCAAATCACAAAAAATAGGAAAAGAAATTTTTTTGTTCTGTAATTTAATTTTAAAAAATGAAGCCTCAAGCCTTTTTTTGTTTTAATTTGAAAGATTATGGCTTACAGCTCATGAAAATAACAAATCCAGTATTTTAATATATTGAGAAAATTTCCACAATTCCACAAAAATGACTTACAGTGCAGAAAGTATCAAGTGCATAAATGAACATAATACTTTTCAGAAGTTGGGCATTTCTTCATTGCAAATCTGCTTTTTTAATTGATCTTATGACATATTTTAATATTTTAAGATACTGGAATATTGACTTTCATGAGCTATAACTTACTATCATCGAAATAGTATTTTGTTGAAACAATCAAAAAGGCTTGAGATATTTTACTTTATTTGTACTAAATCTAGAATATGTTTCACTTTTTAAATTAAATTACTAATTAAAATTTCTGTTAAATCTCCTTATCTATCCACAATATTTCTCAAGGTTCATTGTATGTGGGTGTAAGACTAGACTGATTCTGGAATTCAGGCCACAAATGCCAGGGCCCAGTCCAGCCCTGTTAATAACAGTCATTAGTGTGGTACGTTTTGGAATCTCTATTGTAAGCACTCTTTTGGTCTTGATACTCGGCTTCCCCCAAAGTAAACAAAAGCTTTATATGGCAGACATTCCACATGATCTAAATCTAACATGTTGCTTGTTACATATATACATATAATATAATATAACAAATTGTCTGTTTGTTTGCGCACGCATCACGTAAAAACTGCTGAACTAATTTTGATAGGGTTTTCACAGATGTACTGTATTTGGCCGAGCTTGAGGTTATTTATAGGCTTTGTTTCATCGTAGTCGGCCCATAGGAAGAGAAGATTTAAATGGAAAACTTAAATGGAAAAAAAAAAAACTTTGATTACCACAGGTGGCGCTGGACGTATTCTAAACTTATAACTGATACAGGTAAGAAAGCATAAAAAATCATTAAATGTCAAAATTTACCAGATGGCACTGTTTTTTTTTTTATACGCACTTATGAGTGTGCAATTGAAATCGAATTAATACACTTGTCTAATAAAAAAGTAACAAATGATAAGTTGATGTAGTATAAAAGCAATAAAACATATTGAAGAATAATGAAAACATATTGTACAATACCTGGCCAAAATTTTTTTAAAAGCCATACACTGTAATAACACTGTAATATTTTGCTTGGACACCTTTAGCTTTGATTACAGTGCACAATGTTGTGGGTAATTCATATGCAAAAATAGTTCCATAAGCTCCAAGAACCGCTCTTTCACAATTGATGTGATACCTGGGTCATGCAGTACATTCTGGACTTCATTTTATTGCCACATAAAGTTGCTAATCCTAGACCTGACCAACTAAAGCAACTTTTTTTCTGATTAGTCTCACTAACAAATAGTCTTTATTTGGCCATGCAGTGGTTTAACTCCTGATACTGTGGGTTCTTCTCATGTTGTACATGTAGAAAGAGATTCAGCCAATAATTATGAGCTTATGAGCAAAAAATAATGAGCTGTCTGAAACTTTTTATTCTCAGGCCGTGTACATTATATTAAAAGACTAAATCATTTTAATGCTCATTATAGTTACGATATAGTTACTAATTGGAGACAATTCATGGTATGCTCTTTATTTTATGCAGGTAAAATTCAGAGATTACGTACTACAACCTGTAATGTCAAATCTCAAATACTGTACAATCTACACTGTTATGTAAAATTGTAAGCTCCTTAGTTTAACCAGGCTTTTTTTCCAACAGAGAATAATTACTGCAATGAATGCTTTACATTTTTGAGGCTATGTTTAATTCCCTGCTTCAAATGGAAAAAGATAAATAAAATAAAAAAAAGCCTCAAGGGGAATGTAAACCAGGAGCTCATAATAGTTGCAGACTTGTGATTTGAGGCTTAAACCTTCCTATTTCACAGTAGGGGGTAGAGATGAAGATGTTGCCCTCCCCACACATTCAGTAAAATATCAATATGGATTTACAAGTCTCATTGCAGCAGGGGCCTCAGCTAATTAAAACTGTGATCAGTAAGCAGTGTAAAAACAGATCGAGGGAAGATGCAGCTGTAAACTGACTGGTGCAGTTTTATTAAACAAAGACAGTTAATTAGGTCAGGATCATTAGCTGTTGAAGGCAGTCGCTTCTTGTTGGCAAGTACAGGCTCCTGCAAGGAAGGCAGGGCGGAATGTGTTTGCTCCATTTACAGTTTTGTTCAAATCATTACAGTAATTGGCTTTAAAATACCTCGCTTACTGTTTGAAATGTTTAGGGAAATGTCCAAGCAGTTTTCAGCAAGATAACGAGTTCACAATTTTTATATACTGTATGCTCCTTGCATACCTGCCATAAGAAAACGAAACCCAACACATTGTATTAAGATTTTTCATACTGTGCCTTTGATAGCTCCATATGCAGTACACACAATGAAGCTCTCAGATCCTGCCTAAAGAAAACAATTACCAGCTATACAAGCCATAATTAACTTGTAAATAAGGATGTTTGCAATCATTTTAAGATATGAGGTAAGATAAAAAGGCATGACTATGAGGGTCACAACCATTTCGTGCTCGTGTATTTCGGGTCACACATCCTTAGAGATGAATATGATCCTAATGAAACACCTGTTCCGATTCATCAAGCCCTACATTCAGTAATTACTGACTTCGTTATTGCACGGATTTAACGTGTGAAAAGAGTGTCTTATTTTAGGCTAAACGTTGTTAAAACATCAAAGGTTACAGAGATTTTTTTTTTTTAAGAGAGCATTCAAAAGGAGAGAGTTTTCAAACATAATGACTGATAAAACCATTTTGTAAACATTTGTCTGGCAAGTTCATGTACTGTTTTTCACTGTTTTTCTTTTCTTTTTTATTATATTAAAAATAATTTGCACATTGAAAACCTCACGCAGATTTTTTATCTTCAGGTTAATGTGTACTGTGTTTTTAGCTGCAGGAATGTTAATCAGTATTCTAATTTGCACTGTCTATAATTTTGCAAATAATAAAATATCTACAGTACATTATATATTTACAATATATACATTTCCAGATCACTATTTAAGTGTTCAGGCCATGTTGTTTATCTTTATTAATCATTTTATTCTGGACATACTGTAGTCAAGTCAGGTAGACCTTTATTATAATGTATAGTATACTGTAAGTGAAATTACATTACATACGTTTTTTTCCTGTTGAGGATGGAGGATTGGGGCAGTAAAATAATTAAACCATTTTTGTCACATACTGAACACATTACTGCACAGTGAAATTCTTTCTATGCATATTGCAGCTTGGAAGCTGGGGTCAGAGTGTGGGGTCAGCCATGTTACAGCATCCCTGGAGCAGAGACGGCTAAAGACCTTGTTCAAAGAGCCACACTAGTAGCCTGATGGAATTGGGGCTTGAACCGTCAACCTTCTGATCAGGAACTCAGAGCCTTAATCCACTGAGCTGCCTACATTACTGAAACTAAACCTTAATTAAAATCCAAACACTAAATATAGTGCTGTCCAGCTGGTGAACTCACAGGTTTCTGTTAACTTCTGTTTCGTCATCGTCATGGCATGCCGATGGTTGTATTTAACCTCTGTGTTTAATGTTATTCTAATGGCCATCAGCATCATGTGATTTTATATGCTATAGACACAGTGTATGATTCATGTATCAACATATTTTAGTTAAGGGCAGGATTTCCACTCAAGTAAAATATGTAAGGGGAATAAAAATAAATAATGGTAACTAAGGGTAGAAAAAAAAATTATATGTTTATGTTCAATTCATTAAACAGAACGTTTACACATTTCATTTATTTTAGTACATTTGACACAATTAAAAAAAGCTACATAATAATAATAGTGCCAAATAATGTATAATTATAATTAAATGCATAAATAAATGCATTTTTTGAGTGTACTAGATTTGAGAAAAGCTGTCACCTCAAGTAGTCTACAGTACATTTAAGCTCATGTGTGAAGAAGAGCACAAACATAATATGCACGCTCTGACCGAACATGGGGTTATCTATGCCTCTCTGGTCTCTCTGGTGGCTTTTTTTCCCTTTTTACTGCGCTGACCAATGTTAACCCCCACAGGCACTTCTGCAAAAGCATACTTTACTTCAGCTCTATTAAGCAGCAACATATGCTGTGTACTTTTCTCATAATGCCTGTGTGCGCTTCCTCTTCATAGGATCAGGCTGGGTGTTAAATGAATTCCAGCTGCGAACGATAGATGGATGCAGATTTAAATGTGTGATATTAGATGTTAGAGAATGCAGGATGCGTTTAGAGACTGATGGATGACAGATAGTGTGATAACACTTGCATCAGTCCTGGTTGAAAGAAGCAGGTGACATACTGTCATCTCAATTATTATAATTATGTATATGCTGTGTTTGAAGAGACAGTTCTGGAAAATTTCAATATTGTTACATCATGGCACAGAATGTACTTTGTGTAATATCCTATAACCTTCACACAGTATTTCACCTGTGACCTCTGATGTTCTATAGAGTAATGGGCTCATACAATACTATCAGTCAAAATATAGGGTCATTCAGGCATTTCCTTGGTATTGATAGAAAAGAATTATTTTCAATTAAAATAGACATTGTTAATGTTGTAACTGACTTATACCTGTCAACTCATTATTTTAATGTAATATCTACATAGACACAAAATGGTTATTTTCAGCACCCATCACTCCTGTGTTTCAATAATTCATTGTGATATCTAATCTGGGTTTATCATCTTACCACATTATGATCATTAAAAAATCATTTCGCAATTATATTAGTACAATTGAAAACCACTGTACTGATTAGAAAAGCAATAAAATTGGCCTTCTTTAGATTAAATGAGTGTCTGGGGCATCAGCATTTGCGGCTATAGACTCAGAATGTCCAGAAGGAAAAAAAACTCTCTTCTGCAACTCTTCTTCAGCCTATTCTAGTTCTAAGAAAAGAAAGCTATTCAATGTGAAAAATTGGCAAGAAAATGAAGATTTCATACAATGGTGCGTATTATTCTCTTCAAAGAAATAGAAGTGTGAGGTGCACAACCGAGCAAAAGGACAAGTGCATCACAATCTCTAGCTTGAGGAACAGATGTCTCACAGGTCCTCAACTGGCAGCTTTATCGAATGGTCCCTGCAAGACTCTAGACGAGACGTCAACAATTAAGGGGTAATCTAGACAGTTGCAAAGAAAAGCGTGGGCCAGTATAAGATGGGATTGACAATAGACAGAGAAAGGCTAGGAAGAAAAGTAAGATGGATAGACAAATCTATAACTGAGGTGTTTGAAACACAGAGTAGAACATGTGAGATGTAGAAAAAAAAGCTGCTAGAGGAGTGCTTGACATGATCTGTCAGGCACGGTGGAGGAAAGGTAATGGTCTCCATGTGCTTTACCAGTGCTAAAGTGGGAGATTTATACATGATTATAGGGAACTTAAACACTGAAGGATATCACTCCATTTTGCAATACCGCGTGAGCTGTGGATGGTGCTAGATTCTACCGAGTTCCCTCCAACAACAGGACAATGAACGAAGCAGTCATCTGTAAAGGACTGGCCTGTGCAGTGGTGAGGTGCATCAAGAAGCAAAATTTCCTCTGATTACCTGCACAAATTTACAACATGAATGCCGGGGGTCTGAAAGGCCGTAATTGCTGCAGACGGATGATTCTTTGGTGAAAATGAATTTTGAAGGACAAAAACCTTACTTCAACCAAAAATCATTATTGCATCCCTTATCATCAAACCAGCTTGTCTACTGAATAAAAGTATGAGGATTCCCGGTTTCATAGAACATGTGAAATCGTGTGTGTGTGTGTGTGTGACCTATATATTCACTGCCTGGCCAAAAACAAGTTGCCATTTTAGAAAGGTCAAATTCTTGGCCTGCACCAGGCAACAAACACAAGTAAGGGGTTTAAATACAATTAAAATTACTGGAATTATGTTAATAACTGTTTGATGCATTATCCTGATAGGATAATGCTGCACTATCAACTTTATTGAGAAATAAACTTTATTTACTACATCCGTCATTGAGCCTTGGCTGCCCATGACCCAGTCCCCAGTTCCTCGGTTTTTCCTCCATGGACCACTTTTGATATGTCCTGACTCCTGCAGACTGGGACCATCTCACAAGAGCTGCAGCTCTGACCGAGTCATGTAACCATCACAGTTTGGCCTCAGAGTTGCTCAAAACATAAGCTGCCCCATTTTTGCTGCTTTTAACACATCTACGTTAGGAACTAAATTTTCACTTGCTGCCTAATATATCCCAGGTTATGTTATGGCTGACTGCTATAGGCTGAAACATCTTGTTCATGATAGAGGTCTGAAGAGAATGACCAGACTGATCTGAACTTACCGGAAGTCTATAGTAACTCAGAGAAGGGCTGTTTACAACAGTAGTGAGAAGAAAAGCATCTCAGAATGCACACAACAGCGAGCGTTTTGCAAGACGAGCTAAATTTTTAAATAAATGTTAACTTGATAATTCAAGAAATGCAAGTAGTACGTATGCACTTTGTCTGCCAAGTGTAACATGATCACAACTGAGCCAATGGTTCTTCTCTCTCTCACACTGCGGGATCATCTGAGTTTCCATTATTTTTTATGACCAAATTCGCTTTGATATACAAGCACGCTTCTGGAACAAATTATGCTTGCAATCCAAGGTTTAACTGTACTTATAAATAGTTATAAGTACAGTATACTCAGGAATAAAGTGCATAAGTGAATAAGTAACACTTTTGGCAAGTAAAATTCTTTTATTATTAAGGTTTCCAAGGATGTCATTTGGAATAAACTTTATTATGTGTATATCAGCCAAATGACCATTTTCAGTCTTGCAGTAAATGTTCAGGTTGCCTGAGGCACCTGGAAGAAACAGGAGGAGGTGACGTTTGTTAGAACGGGTCTCTGTACTTATCATGACTCCGTACATGGTTGGAGCAGGCCAAATCCAGCTTTGTGTCTCACCACTGACTGAGAGCACACCATTAACAGAGACTGAATTTTGACAAGAAAAATGAGAGACATTTCCTTTGGCCTTGAGTGCCTGGGCAGAATAATGAGAAGGAACCTGCGCTGTCTTTCCCCTGTGAAGATCCAGATGGAGGACTTTCTCTCCTTCTTCCTCTCTCTCTCCCTTAAGGCGGAGAAACAGGGTCAGGCACAGACTGTCTGTTCCTGTGAAGGTTAGACTTTCTCAGACATGAATTAGATAAATTATACCCAGTTGCGTCATCACATATCTGATGTAGGTTTTATGGCTGGATTGAGAGTTGGATATGATGTGGGATCACATGTGTGTGTGTGTAAGTTATTTATGATATTTAAGAAAGTGACGCTCAAAATAGGAGATGTATTTTAGGGCATGGTATAAGTTTAATGATACAAAACACACACACACATAGGGTTTAGCAAGGTGCAAAAAGTGTTAAAACGGGCTGTGATTTAGGGTATGGATGTTTCCTGTCAGTTGTCTGAGTGAGCAGGTGAAATAGAGACACATCTGGCAAATTTAAAATACTGCCTATTTGCTCTAAGTGTGTGTGTGTGTGTGTGTGTGTGAGTTTTTGCACGTGTTTGTGTGTTTGATTTAATGTGAACCAGCGAGCATGTATAGTGTCTGTCAGTCTCAATGTGCTGAATGGGTTTTTGTGTGAATGTGCATTTGTGAGTATATTATATATTGCTTATACAGGCTCATTTGATGTGTGTAAGCAGAAATAGATCTGGCTTTGGCTCTATTGGTTGTGCACATGGCGATTTACTAGCCGTGTGATCTATGGTTATGGCTCTTCTTCGAGAGCCAATTACGATGTGTGTGTGTGTGTGTGTGTGTGTGTGTGTGTGTATACAAGTGCTCTGGGGAATCACAGCACTCCGCCGTCCACAAACACACCTGTCCACACAAACACACACACCGACATATATATAGAATTCCTCGATATCCCAAGCAACCCCTTTCCCACCTTCCCAGTATGCTCAGAAATGCTATATCAACATAGATATAAAGGGAAATGGAATCTTTGAAAAGTGTTTTAGCCAATTGGGTCTTTCACACTAACACATAGATCCTTTCCATGCATGCATGCTTACAGATATTTGCCTGTAGCTTTGGATTCTAAATTCTCGTAGGAATCCATGCTTGCGTGCCTGTAAGTGAACAATCCTCCCCGCCTCCTTTTTTTTCAGAGCATACAGACGATCCACGGTTGTTGGTTGCACCGCATGTCATCTTCTACCACCATCAGGCAGTCTCCTGCAAAAACATCTGAGCTCTGTAGACAGGTAAATTGAATTATTCTTTTATTTATGTCAGGTTACTACGTAACATGTAATATAGTGGAAGCAGCATGAGTCACAGACTTACACTTGGGTTTCCAGTTTCAATTATAGCTCCAGCTTTCCTACATCTTAATTTCACTATAATTGGATTATATATAAGTGCATGAAACAGGGGAAGAAACAATGTCATAAATTTATGCCTGGGTTGTGTTTTTTCTTTTTCTTTTCTTTTCTTTTTTCTTTTCCCTGGATGCTGTGTTTTTCCCAGAGAAAGATTTCAGCTTGGCATTTCAGTCAACATTACTCTATACTGTATGGGCGCTGCAGTTATGCTGAGCAGTGATGATGATGATGAGGACATGATGATAATGAATATAACTGGCATGAGCAGTTCATTATATCATGAGGTCACACTGAGGGTATAATAACAGTGACGTAGGCAAACTTTGGTACATGAATGATTAAACATGGAAAGGCAGTTTTGTTTATTATTCTGAAAATGTTCATATTCCTCAAAATAACAAACTTGGCAAACTGAAAAGCTTGGAATTTGGAATCTGTAAGTACTGTATATGGAACAATATTTGCTTAGTCTAGCTACTTTCTTTACTAGTTTCCCCTCCAAAGATATTTTTGGGTAAAACGATATACAGTACGGATATACACGGTGGTGTAGTGGTTAGCAGTGTCGCCTTGCACCTCCAGATTCCGGGTTCAGTTCCTGCCTTGTGTCTGAGTGCATGGTGTTTGCATGTTCTCCCAGTGCTTGGTGGGTTTCCTCCGGGTACTCCGGTTTCCTCCCACCAAAGGATAATTGGCATTCCTAGATTGCCCATAGTGTGTGTGAGTATGTGTGTGCAGTGTTGTGGCACGTTACTTTTTAAAGTAACTAATTACATTACAAAATTAGTCATTAAAAAGTAATCAGTTACATTACAGTGTTACCTTCTGATAAAAGTAACTAGTTCGAGTACTTTTCCATTGCAGAAAATGAAAACTCCTTTGTGATTCCTCATGCATGATGTTTTAGTCAAGACCTTTATAATTAGTCTACCTTCATCACTCAGCGAAGTTTGGCCCATAATCTGTTAACCACTAATACCCCTATCTCACATACACAGTTTCGTGCGGTGGCCGTAAGTACAGTTCATCACGATTCACCACTATTTTTGGCGCTGTGATTACCTTTCCATCTTTCCGCGCATCAGTCTTCGCGGAACGTCGGGCTGGCGGCTAACACCACTTCTCATCACTAGTCAAACCGCATAGTTGAGATAGTGGTATAACAGCAGGAATAATAGAGGGGTGCGGGTTATCGGGGGCGGGGCTTGTAGGACGATTTTCACACACACACACAAACTAACAGAATGACTGCTGTCTGGCTCACGGATTACATAAATTGTCTGCATAATGGATTACATTTTTGAAAATATAACTAAATAACTGAGTACTTAAATGGTGGAACTAACACGTTAGATTACTCGTTATATCAAAAACGTAATCCAGGTACTTTAACACGTTACACCCAACACTTGTGTGTTTGACCTGTAATGGATTGGCACCCTAGTCCAGGGTGTACACCCCCCACAGTCTCCTGTGATAGGCTCCAGGGCCACCCCCCATGACCCTGTATACAGGATAAGCGGTATACACGATGAGTGAGCAAGTGAGTGAGTAAGATGACATACAGTATACTGTATAATAATCCATCTCAATCATTGCTGGTGATGTGCCGTGGCTTTACCAGTGACATGGGACTCTCACTAATAGGCTGTATGGAACTACAACCCTTTGTAACTCGTTAGAAAGAAATCAGCCTCTGCCTAATGACCATTTCTGCTGCTGTTGCACTTGATCCATGAAAGCCAAAAATAAAACATATTATGGCATTTCTTAACAGAAAATAATCTCATATAAAAGCAAAAAAGACAGCTCCGCTTTCGCATTTATACCAGGTGTACTTTATCACCAATTCTGAAATACGGAAACTGTTTCCTTCCAAACCTTCTGTTTCAGCACAGATATGCTAGAGAAAAATGTGTGAAAAGAAAAGCATGTAAAAAAAATCCATAGCATTTATAGAATCCTAAGCTCTAAACACATTAGTATGAGACTCTAGTCTGTAGTGAAACGCAGTCTTGTTTCAAGCAAAAGCAAGCTGTTCAGTCAACTCAGTGAAGCCATAACCATACGTCTGTTGATACAATTTCTATTTTCAAGAGGATTGGGAAAGTACAACGGCTGCTGTTATTTTATTTATTTATTTATTTTTTATTCAAAGCAATTTTGTGATGTGATGCGTCCTCACAAAGGTTAAAACTGTGTTCGGCTAAAATTCAGTATCCTTACAATTAGCTTACAGTTATAGAAATCATTACTGTTCTACCGTTTCTTTTTCTTATTTAATCATACCCCAGTTTCAAGCAGATGGCACTACCACATGTGCAGTTAAAAGCACATGTACAATTATAAAGAGTTACTTTTCATTCTTGCTGCACAGTATTTGTGAAACCATATCGAGAGCATATTGTTCTTGTTCTTTTAGTTCGTTAAATAATGTCTCGTTTATATTTATTTTTATTATGTTGTCATCGTGTGCACTGGGCAACACACAACATGTAGGTAGGCAGAACGTCTTCATAACCTAAACAGCTTGAATTTTACAACAAATTATTAATGTTAATCTTATGGTCCAACAAGCACAATTGTAATGGCCATTTTATTTTGATTCATCATCCAGCCATAATGACGTTGTAGCCAACAGTGGCCTGGTGACACGAGCTCTAATGAGCAGGGAAGAGCACGGGCCTGATGGATGATGGGCAGTTGGAACAGCACAGAGGGGAGGAACAGCTGTACAGTGCGAGAGGGGAAACATTGATAGGAACGAGCATTAATGATTCATTCAAGCAGCTGTTCTAAGCAAAGAACACTATCACGCAATGACGTGTGCTCTGATTTCGAACCAGACGGAGTGCAGAAATCACGGCTGAAACGTTTCAAGAGTTTGGAGTATTGCGCCAGATGTGCTGGTCTGTAAGATCTGCCAGATTTGTGAAATTGAACAGAACCAGTGTTTTTTTTTTTGCTATGTGTGGTGTAGTGTGTGATAACAGCCCCGCTCTTGTCAAGTGAGACAGATGTAACATGATTACATATATTGTTAGAAATGTGGGCATTCACTTAGAAGAGCTACTGTACAGTAGCTGGAAATGGAAGGTTGCCACTAATGTTTGTCTTTCACCATATAACCATGCATATCAGTTTAACAGATGAGTATACATACAATATGAACATACAGTAATGAATATACTGCACAAATAATTCTAGGCATTCTTATATTATATTTAGGGATAATTATAAGTAATTTTGTGGTGCCAAGGCGGCGTGGCGATTAGCACTGTGGCCTCGCACCTCCAGTGTCGAGGGTTCGATTCCTGCCGTAGGTCTGTGTGCATGTAATTTGCATGTTCTCATCGTTCTTGGTCTGCTTCCTTCTAAAGTCCAAAGAGTGTATTAAGACAGATTAAGCTAATTGGCGTTCCCATGTTGCCCATTTTGTGTGCGCGCACCATACGATGGATTGGCATCCCGCAACATGCCCAAAGTTGCCTGGGACAGGCCCTAGGCCCCAGTGACCCTGTACGTAGATGATTAATGAACAAATAAATTAATCATTTTCAATGACAGAATGCTTAACATCTAAGTTAGGATGTTTAATTAGGTCAAAATGTGAGTTTTAGGGTCCCGTGGCTTTTGTTCTGTATAATCAAGATGCACAAGCCCTCCTTAAGGCACTTAACTAGATATTCTACAGTGGCGGTACAGCTGCCACTACTGGGTGTGTACCAAGGCCCTTATCTCTCTCTACTCCAAAGGCACCGCCTCATTAACAAACTCCAGATTCCTATGCAAAATAAATAAATGAAAAGAAAAAAAAATCAGTGTGTTGCACTGTACACGGTTCAGCCATAACATTAGCATCACATAACTTTAACACATTAACACTGATTATCAATTATATATCAGTAAACTGGTGACAGGATCGTGGCAACCCAAGGCTCACCCATGTCTGTGGGGAAACAAAGGTTAGCCGGTCTCGTCCAATCCCACAGAAAAACCATTACAGCACAAATCACAGTGAAAAAGTCAATACTGCCCAGCAGGCGAAAAGCTCAAGGCTGCAGACCTGGCTTCCAACCTCCCCAGAAATCAATCCGATTGAGCGCCTATGGGATACACCGGACAAGTCCATACCACAGAGCCCCCGCCCCACAACCCACAGCACCGAAAGGACAACATCCTGGTGCCAGACACCTCAACACGCCCCAGAGTCCTTGTGGAGTCATGCCCTAAGGGTCGGCACAAAGGGAACCTACACAATATTGGGCTTAATGTTTCGTGTTGTAATGTTACGGCTGTTCCTTGCACCTGTGACAGTAATTTATTTATCATTTTATTATTTATTACTGTAGCTTGCACACAGATGTTATAATTTATCAAAATATTAAATAAGTAGTACAAATGTCCATATTAGAAAAATAATTGTGCCAATAATAAGAATAAAAAAATAATAACGGTGACATCCGAAGCTATTTTAGAAAGCAACGTGTAAATTTTTACGCCTTTGCTTTATGTGCTAAAGGTTTTTAAATAGCTATGGTGATTTGAGATCTCAAATAGACTCCCAGAAGACTTTAAATGAGGTTTGTCACACATATACTGTACATAATTGCCCATCAACCTTGTGACTAATGAAAAACAGTGAGAAAAGCGTTTTTTCATCAGATCAGATGTGTGGCCAATACTACATGTAAAACTGATGTTACAGTACCACTGTAATAAGTCATTTAGTTCTTCAGACCATTTTTTGTTTTTTTATTATTAAGACTTCTATTATTTATTCTAATTTGTCACAAAGAGGCTTCTATAATTTTTTGTAAATACCTGGGCAATATCAATCAATACTGACACATTAACGCTTGATTAATCTATAATTTTTTTTACGCATATTAAAAATCATATCACATGTCCAAGTGTGATCCTAATGGCTTCCCATACTGTAATTGCAGCACAGTTATCCGGCTGTGTGTGATAATGGCACATTTAACGTGGATAATAAGATGACTAAGGAAACATCACCAGGTGTGCTGAACGGCAAGTTTCATTATAAAAAGCTTCTAGATGGATGTTTATATGACACCAAAGTTGTGTGCTTCCTAGGCTCTAGGCTATTTATTTTCGAATCTAAGGAATCCGGGTTCGAGCTCCACCGTTGGTGGGTTGCAACACCCCCATTCGAGAGATTTTAATTTATCATTTGTTAAATGTTAATGTTATATGGTATAAACTTGCATAATCTGTTTCCTCTAACCAGTTTGTCATGCATTTCTTTATTCCAAAATTGCACATTTATAATACAATAAATCTAAGTATTTTAAAATTGTGATTAATCAGACTATTACTGTGATTAACTAGATTCAAATTTTGAATTGATTGACAGCACTTGCCCTTCAGTTCTATTAATCTGCAGATACTGTACATTAATTCAGTAACCAGACATCTGATTATATAATCATGCTTATTGTATTTTACACTCCTAGTAATTATGAATGCACATGTGCAAAATACTTTTTTTTTATTATGTTATGATTAGGCTTGCTCAAATTTCATTTGATCATGCTTTTTTTTTTTTCAGACTCCATAATTTTTTAATATTGAGCTAAGTTTGACTTTTTTGAGTTTCTTAAAAAACCTAATTGACTAAATCTTAAATAAAAACTGGAACAGAAAGTATTTTCGTGGTGTCATTTGCTTTATTTTTTAGTGCCTAATTTACAGTTGCTGTATTGACAACTGGTCAAGTTTAAACCTGCTGAACGACCTGATGGAATTCACAACACGCTTGTGCTCGATAAACAGGCTGCCCCAATAATGATGTTTGCACTTGACATTCTTACATGAAAACAACTAAAAAAAGATGTCTCCATAATTCGTGCTGGCCATTTCCAGGTGTCTCCAAAGGTTTTTAAGTTAGTGTAGTGCTCAACACATCTGCTATAAAAAATAAAAATGATTATATGTTATTTCTGGTAGACAGTGTTTATCATATTATAAGTCTTTTCTTTGTCGCAACCATTACTGAACTCTCTAGGGGGAATGATAGATTGTGCAGATCTTTCAGAGCAAAACAACAAAAACAGCCCTTCACTCGAGAGAACATAAACAGCGTCTGACAAAATCTCACAAAGGATTCACCAGCGAGCAACAGCCGAGGCGATGCGCTCGCTCCCCCCGGCACCACAATGCACCCAGGTCTCTTTCATATTTCTCTTGCAATAATGATTTTCAGTCAACGTGAAGAATAAATATTTTGTCCTTCCTGCTCAGACCTTGATGAAAGGGAAATGTGGTTATCTGTCAGAAACAGAATGACTCGCACCTCCCCCTGCAGCTGCGCCACCGCACAAAATAGGAAGCAGTGCAGGTGAGCCTGTTCCTTCTGGGGATCGCAGTAACAATCCTGTTTTCTCTGTTAGAAATAACAGCTGGTGATGGCTTTTCTGATGAAGAAGCACTGTTGTGAGGTGTTACTCCTCGTCTGACGGCAGCTGTTAACCTGGGCTGCGGATGGTCCGAAGGCATGTAACGGTGACAGCGTGGGCCACTTTGTCTTTCCATGACTCATATTAAATATAAAGGTCCTGCCAGGGCACTCTTTCCTCTCTTTAGAACTCACACGTAGAGCACTGGAAGTCGGTGTAGCGAGCGCAGGGGCATGGCAGGGTTATGAGAAATGTAACAGTTCTCAGACTTATGCTGCTACGAGTGCTAGAAGAAAAATAAGTCATACACACTCTGTTTCTCAACCGTGTTTCATTGGATTTTTGCATTTTGTGTCAGGCTACCTTGGAATATGTGTATATGTGTATATGTGTGGGTGTACAATACCTTAAATAACCATGAGCACATTAGTAGTTCAGAAATGTCACATTAGACATTTTGGGCCATTGTGCTTTTTTTGC
Source organism: Clarias pachynema (assembly GCA_030014365.1). Classification (NCBI taxonomy): domain Eukaryota; kingdom Metazoa; phylum Chordata; class Actinopteri; order Siluriformes; family Clariidae; genus Clarias; species Clarias pachynema. The sequence continues at coordinate 13,606,586 of JAQMYL010000037.1, read as the reverse complement.
CCAGTGATGGTTGTGATAACTCGAGCTTAATACAATAATCAATTTTTTCGTTGTTTTTTTTTTTTTTTGAGAGAGAGTGATTTTTAAAGAGCTTTTTCCACAAGATTGCCTGGCTCTGATTATGCCCATGCATTCTGACTTACTGATAGCTACACTGGCCTTTTATCAGCGATGTTAAAATTGCTTAAAGCCAGTGGCATGTTTGATGCACTCATTATGATCCATTTTCCAAATGCGATCTTGTTTTATGTTTCCTTTAGAAACTTCATAAACAGATTTGTTTTTCAGTAGAAAGCTAATTATAAGGCTAACAGGGCCAAGTCAATTTCTTAAATGTTCAGTGTATCAAGAGCATGTGGTAAACTTCAATTATATCTACTGATGATAAAAAGCAGAGAATAAAAAGGTGGTACAAAGCGACCTCTTTTTGTGTGACCGTGCCTGCCAGGCTTCGCAAACTGATGAGTTTTGCCTGTTTCTCCCTTGTTTAACAGGGACTGAACAGAAAGGAGCAGAGATTAATGTATTTCAGCTGTTGCGTAATCAGAAGGTCTTGTTATAAGATTGTGCTGGAGACTGTACCAGAGCTAGTTTGTAAAAAGAAAAAGAAAAAAAAAGATTTAGGTGAGGCAATGACAGAGAGAGATGCCTTAAGATGCATGCACTGGGCCTTGGCTTTAGTGGGGGAAAAAAGAAACGGTAAGAGTAAAGCGAAAGAGAGAGGAGAGAGAATGAGATAGGAGCCCAGAGCGTCTCTCAAGACATTGACGCTTTGAAATGGCACCAGCTTTCCTGAGAAAATAAAAGGCTAAACGAGACAAAGGCATGTGAGGATGAAACACATTTGAAATGTGAGGCAATGTGCGACTGTGGCATTCAGGATCCTTCTCCTGGGGTAAAGGATTGGGAAGAAAGAGACAGAAGAAGAGAGGGAGAAGGTTTGCTCAGGCAACTTGGCCAATGCAGATATGAATAGTGCAGGCTCCACCGCCTATGCTGTTGCGTTGAGTATGTGGCTCGGCATCTTCCTTCTTGAAAATCAGACCGTTATAAGCATAACCATGGTTTCTCATAAAATCTCAGTTTCCAAGTGTTGCACATCACTGAGCAAGAAACAGCTACAAATTTTCAATAAAGTGGATTGTTTGTGGCATTGACCATCAAAAACACTGTGGCCAGCAAATACAGCTTAAATTACCCTACCGTTTCTTTTCTTTTTTTTTTTTTTCGTTCAAACAAGAAAAGGATGAAGAACTGACAAAAAAGACTTTTACAGAAATGTTAAAGCTTCAGAAGAACCTTGTCACCACAGTGGTCCACTATGACTTACCACTATGTAGGTGCTCTTCATTTCTTTCCCAATATTTCTTCAGATTGTCCAATTGAAAAATGGACATAAAGCTGACATTTTTAAACAATTTTAAATATCCCGTTTCAACGAGACTGTACACGCTGTCGTGTCAGATTCCTGTTCCTGGCTGAAAAGGATGGAACTCAAAGCAGTCTTCTGCTCTTCTAGGCCATCAACCTCAAGGTTTGACCTGGTGTTTTCTCAAATGCTCATCATGCTTGTAAAGAGTAGTTATCTCAGTTATCTAAGCCTTCCTGTCAGCTTGAACAAGTCTGGCCATTGTCCTTTGACCGTGCTCATCAACGAGACATGTTCACCCACAGAACTGCTGCTCACTGGATGCTTTTGTTGTCGTTGTTGTTTTTACACATTTTGTTTAAACCTGAGATACTATCTGTGAGAATCCCAGGAGCTCATCCATTTTCTGAAACACTCAACCAGCCTGTCTGGTTCGGTAAAAGTCACTGAGATCAGGCAGAATATTCCTACTTCTGGCATTTGATGTGAACAGAAGCTCTTGATCTGTATCTGCATGATTTTATGCATTGTGCTGTTTCCACACGACTGTCTGATTTTATAATTGCATGTATGTGCCGGTGTACAGGTGTTTCTATCAAAGTGGAACATTTTTATATTTATATATTCTGCTGTAAGATTTTTTCTGTTTTTTAACTCGGTGCAGCAGGCTATTTTTTTCTTCTTTCTAGTATAATGCACTGATTCAGGCCCAGCTTCTGCACAGCAGCAGTGAAGTAATTAGTGCTTTCCTCTAGGCTTTCCTCTGTGAAGGCTTTCAACAATGCTGCTTAATGTTTGCAGGTTAGAATGACACTATGGCTGCCTTCTTCTGGCCATGGAAGCACACGATCCTGCTACGAGAAATGGAGTTGGCAAAGACTAAATTCAGGAAAGCATATTGGGCACAATGTGTTTCAAAAGAGAATCATTCACTGGCATGTACAAACCTTTAGAGATTACTGTGACATGCACACTAGGGAATACAGATACCTGAGCAACGTAAGTCCCTCATCTGATGCTCCTGAACTCTCATTCACCTCTATCTGCAAACGTAATTACAAAAATCCATTGGGTGGCTTGGCCTTGTATTGAATCTTGAATGTCTAATAAAGGTCATGAAAAATAAACACTTCTCTGGGAGAGAAGCGAGATAATACTTGTTTTCAATGGAGCGGACCTACTCAGAGGATTAGTTTACATTCCCTGTCCTTTAGTCTGTTTTTCCTGTTAAAAATTGCTATATGTTTTTTTTTTTTTTTTTTTACTTTTTTCTTCTGTGAGAAAAAGAAAACTCTACTACAAGCTGTCTGTCATTTATTTAGAAAAGGACCGTTTAATGCAGTACAGGGCTTTCTAACAAATGGCCACTATAATATGATCATTTTAAAATCATTACCTTGAACTGCTCAAATGTTTCAGAGAGATTTTATTTCAAGTCAATGCTTCTGAACAGAACAGAAAACAGAACAATGGTGTTGGTGTCTCCCACCTCACTGACTCACCATCAGCTGGATGTTGACCTCCAGAGCAAAGCCACTCGACCATTGTACCATGCGAGACTGCTGGATGCCCCAGTCCCTGTTTTTCTGACAATGAATCCACCCATGCCGCAGGTCTGCCTACCACTTCAGAATCACTAACTGTAAAAATAAATAAATAAATAAAAAACCCACACAGCAGTGTTCCTCTGTGGGATAGTCTGGTGGGGTTGATTGTTTAAATGTACTGTACTGTTCCCAGGGGAAGCAATGGCTGCATTGTATGCTGAGATGTTCAATCCAAATGAATTACTTTAATTCTGATTGAAGATTCCAAATGACCTGTTAATATGCACCCTAAACTGGACACACTGTAGACAGTTTTCATTGATATGCATACAGCATGAGAACTGATCTGGCATGGTGGCATAGTGGTTAGTACTGTGGACTCGTATTTCCAGGGTTTGATTCCTGCCTCGGGTGTCTGTGGAGTGTGTGGAGTGTCCTAGGACTAGGCTCCATCCATGTACACAGGATAAGCAGTATAGAAGGTAAAGAAGGAATGAATGATAACTGATCCAAAATTCTGCATGGAATGTGGTTTAGTCTCATGATTAACATCAAAACTACAGTATGAGTCTGAGTTTATTTTGAATGGCACAACAGATAATCATTTGCCCAGTTGTTAGGAGATCAAAAGACACATCCATCTGTGGCCAAAGTTAAGGTCGTGCTAATGGAATCATCATTAAAGCTCATTTATGTGGAAGAGGGTAAACAGTGCGTTCTTCTGAATGTGTCCCCTGTTAGTTTTGTTAGTTGTTTTATGCTGACTGTTGGATAGAAATTGGCTGGTAACCAAAATGGGGAACACTTTGGGCGAAGAAAAAAAAAAAACAGAAACCAAATAAGCAATAAGAAAGTGAGTGTGGTCAGCACATTAATTTTTTTAATCATGTCTTTAATGCATTCTGCATTATTTGTGTTTCGGCACAATGTTATTTAAGTGTGACGGCAGTGACAACACTCTTTTTGTGACAACTTTCAAGTAGCTAAGCATTTTATTTCTGTCCAGCATTCATCAACAAGGACCACGGTTGTAGTAAAATAGCCACACACACCTTTGTGTGAATAATGGAAAACCTATTAGGATGGTTAAGGTGCATTTAAAAATATACCGATCAGCCTAACATTACATATTGTAACATATACTGTAGCCTAACATATTGTGGTCTTGGATTGTCCTGTGGTGTCTGCAACCAGGGTATTGGCAGTAAATCCTTTGGGTGCTGTGAGTTGCAGGGTGGGGTCTCTGTGGATTGTACTTGTTTGTTCTAACTTGTTTATCCTGTACTTTAGTTTGGTCTGGGGTGCACTGGGTGATCTGGTACTTTTCTATTGTGGTCGACATTGTCTTTTTTTAGTGATGTGTGCTGCATTGACTTTTCTGTTAGATTAGACTGAATGGACTGGCTTTTGGTCCCCACTTTTGGAACATCTCACAGAGCAGTTCAAGCCATCATCTAAAAACTGGAAAGAGTATGGCAAATCTGACCTTTATGAAAGAGTGGCAAGAAGAATGCCATTGTTGGAAGAAAACCATAGGAAGTCCCATTCCCAGTTTATGACAAGCCATGCAGGAGACAACATGTGTAAAATGAGACCAAAATTGTACTCTTTGGCAACAAAACACAAACTACTGTACTTGCGGGAAAAGTTTGGCGGAAAACTAACACTGTACATGGTGGTGGCAGCATCCACCATGCACTGTGGAGTGGGGATGCTTTTCTTCAACAGGGACAGGGAAGCTGGTCAGAGTTGAAGAGAAGATTGATGGAGCCAAATACAGGATAATCTTGGAAGAAAACCTTTTAGTGTGCAAAAGACCTGAGCCTGGGGCAGAGGTTGACCTTCTAGCCAGAACATACAGCCAGAGCTACAATGGAATGGTTTAGATCAAGGCATATTCATGTTCAAGAAACAACCAGTCTAAGTCCAGACCTAAATCCAATTGAGTATCTGTGGCAAGACTGAAAATTGCTCTGCACAGACGCTCAAATACAATTGCACGGCACACTTTTCTACGGTGGCGGAGAAGTTCAAAACAATATAACAAAACTGAAAACAAAATAAAAAATTTAAAAACATAATATCAAAACCAAAAACAAAATAATAAGACCAAAAACAAAATAGCAAATTCCAAAACATAATAACAAAACCGAAAACAAATTAACAAAACTGAAAACAAATGAACAAGTTAAAAAACATAATAAACAAACCAAAAACAAAATAATAAAAACAAAATAACAAATACAAAAACATAATAACAAAAACAAAACAACAAAACCGAAAACAAATTAACAAAACTGAAAACAAATGAACAAGTTAAAAAACATAATAAACAAACCAAAAACAAAATAATAAAAACAAAATAACAAATACAAAAACATAATAACAAAAACAAAAACAAAACAACAAAACCGAAAACAAATTAACAAATTAAAAAACATAAAAACAAAACCGAAAAACAAAATAAGCAAAACCGAATATCTGTATATTCTTGTTTGATCCTCATATGAGAACCGTTAGGTACAGTATAAATCTTTTTCTACTTGAAGACATTGATGAGTTCATAGTCATCAGGTGCTAATTAAGAGAAACAGTAGACTCCGGGTCTCAGGAAGATAAACAATAACATTATGTTTTAGTCATACTGTTTTATACAGAACGAAACAATTAGTCGTCAACATTAGACAAAATGAGGAGAATTATAATAAAAAAAATGAAAAAAGGAAAGTTCTTGGTGACACTGAAATAAAAACATGTCCCTTGTGAAAACACATCTGAAAGTTTGCATTAAAGATATGTTTTCCACAAATACTGTCAGATCTCCCTCAGATGTGCCAAGTGGCCACTGCTAATAGATTCTGAAGTATGTGTAATTAAGATAATGAATGCTTTGATGTACTGCATAAATCCACAGCTGAGGGGGGAAAAAAAACTTTTGTGGACTGATTTAATATAAAAAAAACCTCTTCATGCTGTGGTGTTGTCTACAGGGAAATGGAGAAAGGGTTTAGTTTTTATAGTATGCATCCTCCTCTCCATATTCATTTGACCTCCCTTTCTGTCTTTTCTCTTTCCCCAAGAGTCTGTGGTGAAGAAGTGCACTGCTACTCTACAGCAAATATGCAGCAGTGCTTGTGCACACACTCGCGCTGTCCTTCATGGATGATAACCTGATTGTGAATTCCAATTACATATGTATCAACAAGAGATTCATCCAATTTAATCACCTTATTTTCTCATTTTGCAACTTCCCTCAAAGTCAAGTTGCTTTCGTTCTATTTTTTTCTTCTCCATCATGCAGGCCGTACAACCCATTTACATTTAAATTAAAATGACGCACGTGTTAATATGACGAATAATTCTAAAAACGAGAGCGAAGGCCGGAGCAAATCTCAATACTGTACTCGGCTCAACGGAATTGCGTACATGACATTTTCAATGTGTGCTTCCTAATCCAGCCAGGTTAATGTGCTGGGCAAACCTGACCTGGCTTTTTCATATAGATGTTTCTCATAAATGTCAGTGCGGCACTTTTTGATGGTGTCTCCATGCCTCTTTATAACCCTCTGTCTCTGTCTTTACAGTGCAAATGTTGTTAATGGCTAATTAGTTGGGCTTGATATGGGTACTTTGCTGCTACTCAGTTATTCACTTGGCAGCAAATATCTTTTACACAGTATACCTTAAGGCAAGATACTACAAGTGAATAGTGTGTTTTTTAATAGTAGGTATAACAATCAGTCTTATAAGGTTAGTGTAAGGTTAATGTTCTTACAAGTATTAAGGAAAAGAGCTGTCATCTAACTAAATGTGTATGAATTCACATACTTCATAAAAGTATAAATCTAGGATTTAATGATGCTTAAAAAACGAAATAGTGAAAAAACTAGCAAGAGCTCTCTTTATTGGAATGTCATATATGTTTCTTTTTTATTTATTTATTTGATATCTTCACAGGACACATAATACTACACATTGCCAGCATAATTCAATTCACCTTTTTTAAAAGGGCACAAATAACAAAAATGTATATAATGTGTGTGTGTGTGTGTGTTATTATTATTATTATTATTATTTTAAAAATCCTCTAAAATCTTACCAATAGAAATAGGAAGGAACCTGTAACATGTCATGAATGAAAGTCATCTACAGTAGTTCAGAGATCATGAGGGGAAAATGATTTTGACCTTTTTAAAGGACACACTATACTATAGAACATGACATGATTGTGTAGAATGTTTTTTTTTCAGGCTCAACATCATTTCAGATATTAAACTGGATAAATAGTAGAGATATAATTTTGTAATGTAAGAATGTAATACCCATGTCTAAAATGGATGTCTAGAAGAACTGTACAGTGTAACTATAAAGATTTTACATGCAAAGACAAGGGAGCGTACACACATATACTGTCGTACATAACAACTTATTGATTTATTGCTGTATAAAAAGCTCTCGATATGCTTTGTCTTGTCCTGTATTGCATTCATCTGTCCTGAAAGTCTTTGATAAAGCTTTCTCTATCATATAAACCCACATTTTATATATTATAACATACTTTCTATATACCATAAGCTTTATTGTTAGGTTTAAACCTACAGTAAGTGTGTTAAGTATCGACAGGCAGCTTTTTATGTTGCACATCTAAATGGGCAAAGAGCAGCTTAATATATACTGTAAGTAGGCGTTAAGTTTATTTTTTTTATAGGTGTTTGAGACTCTTCTTATATGTGTCAATGTTTGTATGGATTGATAAAAGCTGGGTTCTGTCTGCATGTTGAAGAATTAATAAGGCTGTCTCATTTAAATAGGAGAGGGTTTGAGACAGACCGTGTAAGTCCCAGTTTCCATATTCTTGACAATGCCTTTGATGAGTGCTGATAACATAGTGCGTCTCTCGGGGAACCTGCATCTTCTAATACAGTGTTTCCTGCACAGACCCAGCTGATCTGAGCTATATGTTATTATAGATCCTCAAAGCAGAAAAATAAGCAGTTTGAATACTCTGTTATGGATGTTAAGCCAAACAATGCATAGGCTAGACTGCAGAGTGCCATTGTGGTTTGGGGTATATGTGAAGCAAACTATTTAAATGCTGTTTATAATCCCGTTAAGTGTTTGAGTCTTACAGTAAAAAGAAAACATTCATATCTTTTTACAGTTCATTTAGATATCAAGCCCCTTAATATTTTGTAGGTCTGTCATTGTTATAAACAACAGCAGGAAATAAGTACATTTATGTCCCAAAGACTCAAGCTGATGCATTGCATGGTAAAAAAAAAAAATCCCCAAGCCATCAGGTTGCATTTTAAAAGTCTGGCTACCAAGCCTGGTCAATCACAGTGAGTGTTAAAGAGATGGGTCGAAAGGGGAAAGGAAAGGAGAACAGGTCACTTACAGCCCAATCAGCAGAATACAATCAAGTGGATCACTGCAGCCAGCGTGACAAATGTGTTAGCCGCCCATAGAGAGCTATGTTAGATTACTCTGGGCATAAAAAGGTTGCTTTTCCATCACAGAATTCGAACTATCAAAGCTTAAGTACTATAGGGAAGCTCTAAAGGCTGCACAGCATTGAATAGGATCCCCAGCATTGTGTGGGACGATATAATTACAATACTTTGATACAGTGTGCTTTCAGTGGTTTTTCTATGGGTATTACTTCTTTTTTTTTTAAAGCATTTCCTTATGATTCAGCATTTTATTTTGTGTATACTTGGATAGGACATCAACATAACCGAGCACAAATCTGACTTTGCCTGTAATAAAATCTAATTAATTTGTCGAAGCCTGTCATTATACGCTTGCTGAACACCACTGAAAACCAATTATCACAACCAAATTTCTACAAAAATATAATTAACACTGCAGTTAATAAATAGCTTTTAATATAAACACGCTCTAAAATTGAATAATGGATTTTATTTATTTTCTTCAGTAGAATCCAAGTGTTAGCTACATGGCCTGACAAACACAATTGAGGTGTGGGCATTGAACCAACAAAATCTAGGACTGTATTTTCATGCTGATGCAAAAGTTAAGACTGGTGTCTTACCGTTTAGGTTGGACGTAAGCCATTTTTTCACTTGTAATCTGGTACTATTTTTAACAGACATTAATTATTTTACTGTCATGCCATGCATTGGATGCTGCAAAGGGGGGTATGGCATTTAAAATCCTGACACAGGGTAATATTAAAAAACAGAAAACATGTCATCTGTCTAGACATTCTCTTAGCACAGATGCAGGATAAAATAGTGTTTACAGACTGTCTCAATCTTTAATGGGTGGTCAATACTTGTCACCCACTTTCCAACAATATGAGGCTACTTAATCTGAATGCTATAGCAAGTAAATAAAACAGATTTCTTTTGTACAGGTTCTAATAATACATTCGGTTTAGCTCCTCTTTCAAATTATGATCTCAGTAATTACCAAAAGAGCCACCAACTCTACACCCTGCATAAAATTGAAAATGTTTTAATGTGTGAAACTGTTCTTCACTGTGGTGAATGAGATTACTTACAATGCTCTTGGGTAGGTGGCTTTAATCCTCTGCAGTGTGTATGAGTTCTTTAAAATACAACTGATGTGGGTGAGATCGAGATTTACAGGGAAACTCATCTTCCAAGCCTTTAGGCAATGTGTGTTTGATTTATTGTGATCAGACCTAATTAGTATGCAGTGTCCCATAGGCATTCAGCTCCATTCATAAAAACACAAAGTGAGAAATTGGCAACTAACAAGCTATTAAATATAGCTAATCTCCTATGTTAATTGTAGGCATCTATCGCATACACTATGGAGCACTTTCATCTTTTTTGCCATCTTTAACCCGTTAACGATTGTGGATTTTGGATTGTTCCAAATGAAAATGTTGTGTCCAAGCATCTGCAGTAATATAATATAATGTAATATATTATAGCATCTGCAGTAATATAATATATTGTAATAAAACATCTAGAGCCAGAGACAAGTTTTATTTTAAGCTTTCGCCAGCTAAATTTCCCACACTAAAAAACGATTTGAAATCCAGGACTTCTTAAATCAAACTGTAGGTCATTACATTCATGTCATTCTCAGGTCTCAGGTCTTTTTTTGTGTGTGTGTGTGTGCTTGAGTTATGATCATGAAAATAGATCCTGAAATTTCATTGCAATAACCACATATACTGTACATATACAAAAATGAAAGCAGACTGGTGAAACATTAACTTAGGCAGAGTATAAATTATTGATGTGAGAAAATTAGTACTTTGTAATTATAAAGCTCCTTGGGGGAAACTTACTAAGAGCTGTAAAGAGGCGTTAATATTGAAATTCTGCACATCAATATCTATGGGCTTAATTTTTGCTTGTACATTTGTTGTCTTGGGAAAGTGCTTTTTGCTTGCCTGATATCTACTTTGCTAGAAAGCTGTATTATGTACTACAACAGTGTTGTCTGACAGTTCTTCTTTTTTAATAACAGTTTTCTTCTTAAACATCATAGGAATGTAAATACAGTATATTGCTGTGTATAAGCAGTTGTCTCACACCTCCCGGGTTGAGGACCACTCTGTCACGAGGTCTAGTTTCCAAATTGACCATAGAGATAGGGTGTGTACATGTGTGTGAGTAAGATTTCACTTTGCAGAGGGTTGGCACTTCATCTAGAGTGCACCCTGCCTTGTGCCCTAAGTTACCTGGAATAGGCTTCAAGGCCCCTTAACCATACACAGGATAAGCAATATATACATTGCATGGATGGATGTTTAATATACTGTAGCACATTTTACCCACTTGCATTTACTGCACATTTCTGGCACTTGGCAGACACCTTTATCCAGAGTGACTTTGAAGCCTCTTAAAAAATCCTTATACCGGTTCACAAGGTCAGGGACAAACAGTACCATCACTCCGATAGGTGTTAATACGGATAGAACAGTATGAAAAACACACTAAAAGATGCCAAATTAAGTTCTTCATGAAGAGGAAGGTTCTTTGTCGTAGTTCTGGCATCTAGGCTATGTGACTCTCAATAGGATTTACTAGGATTCATGTTTTCTAACACAATAGGTATCAATTACTCCTGCATGAATCTCATTTGCAAGGATTTCCAGGTCATCCTGCAAACAAATCTTCTTCATTTGGCCCCCATCATTATTACAATGTGCTGTATAGCACAGTCATCCTTTTAACACTGTTCTAGTATCTCATTTTCGTTAAATCTGGTGTCAAAACTTATAGCACTTATAGCAAATAGGTGTTTTTCGCTAACGATACCCAGCTGACTTGTCATGATCTATTTAGGAGCTTAAAAACCCTTCCGTCACAAGGAGCTTTACCAGTTAACATTTATAGCATATATATCTGTGTGGCATTCATTTTAACAGGAAATCTCTATCCTTTATATCTTATTTGCTTGTATTTTGTCTTATGGGCTTTTTAAAAGAGGCAAAGAATGTCCTAGCATAATTTAAGAATAAAATGTCTCTGCACAGAAATGCAGAAGTTCGGGGCTCGAGACTTAGCGAAGCCATGTGCTGGGTGTAAGATTCTCATTGGGACTGTTCCTTCTCTGCCCATCAGTTTATGCTTCACCACATAATCAGTTGTCTGTGCAGTCATGTACTGAGTCAGACATGCTGCTCAACATTATGCAGTAAACAGGACAGGAGTGATGCATAGCCAGTAGATGCAGTGACAAGCATTGTCACAAATTAGTAGTCTAAGGCTATGTTCACATTACATGCCACACTGGTCAACTGTGTCAACTTTTTGGACAGATGGAATTTGCAGTTCACATTCATGATTATGAATGACTTTTATTTGACTCTAATGTCAGAAATATCAGAATTAAACCACATCATATTTGTGTGACCACTTAATAATTTCCAACAGTGGATCTGATTTTAGCAAAACTACGTTTGGGATTTTGTTCTGGGAGATGGCAAGCATTTGGTCAACTGTCTTTGTTGAAATCCAGAAGAAGGAAGTAAGCCAGATGCCTTGTTTTAGCTGTTTTAGCAGCTGTTGCTAAAACTTTAGCGACATCGGTGAGCAGCACCCTATGGATGCACAGAGGGAAACAGTTACACGAATTCCAATCTGACCATTCTCATTCACGTCACATGATATATCCAGTTTAGCCTCTGTGTCACATCACTTTAGGCTGTAAAAAACCACTTTGGAAAAATAATGATTGTCATTGATGATTTTTATGGTGATTTTTGAGGAGAACAATGTATTAAAGATGCAAGCTAGTGATGGCTAGTCCAGTGTAATTAGCAACTAGCTAAACTGGTAGCTCATTGTTTAGCATTATTGATTATTTCTGTGAGTTTCCAAAGTGATTAAAGAGGGTATATTTGGTATCCCTTCCCTAACTAGCAAAAAAAAAAAAAAGATATTAATTTTGTAATACAGACATTATCCCTTTCTAGCATCTAGCCAAAAGCCTAGAAATAAGTAACTTATTATTGTGTAAAGCAGGTCAGTCGGAAATGAGAAGAGAAATGTGAAGAAAGTGTGTGTACATTCCTCTTTGTGAGTCTGGTTCTATTGTTTGTTTCTCAGACCAAGCTGTAGTTGCTAAGATTAGGAGTTATCCATCCTGTGCTCAGCAATATATTGAATTTCACCTCGCTTGCAGGATTTTTCTCTCATAAGGCCCATCTTCCCTTTCATTGGCTGTCTGCAACAAACACTGGTCAGTGTTAGTAATTTTATCTGATAAAAGAATTTAGGTTGGCTATGTAGTTCGAAAGTGCTATTGTATTTATTTATTTTTTTAAATACATCCTGTGCTTTTTTTTCTCACCATTTATTCATTCATACATAAAGTGTAAAAATACTACACGTGAATATAAAGATTCTGTAACAGGCACAAAGAGGCTGACTCACTTTGCCTGGAGTGGCATTCGATCTGCACAGACAATCATCTCAGCACACATCCAGCAAGGTTGAAGGGCCTTGTGCTATGATGCGAAGCTGCTTTAAAAAGCTTATCTTTCCCATAGTGCTAATGAAATGGCGGCTTTACCTCGGGCCCGCGGATCCTTCCGCAGGCGCTCTAAACTGAAGTGACACTTACAGGCAGGGGTGAATGGCAGATGGAAAGAAACAGGCTCGCCCTGGGATAGCGAGACCTTTGAATAAGTAGATTGACAGGTCTTGCACTCAGAGGAGATGGAAAAGTGCTTGTACCTCTTTTGTGCTGACGATGGTCAGGATTAGATCATGGTGGCGCTGGTTTTTGACATTCTGTCAAGCATTTCACTGCATTTCTTCTCCGCTGGAAATGACAGCTGGCTCTATTTCCTGGTAGTGTCATTCCCTTTGTCCCAGGGGTGCTTTTATTTTGTATAGTGTGTTTGTATCAAATAGGGGCAAGGAAATACTGACAGGTGATCACTTTTGCAAAGTCAAGCTAGGTTCTTGTAAATAAACCGAATATCTTTATTATTGTAAGTAGTATTTGGTGCTTAAGGTCTACTTAATTTCAAGCATTTTGAAAGCATTGAAATTATTTAAAAATATTAGTTAGCATGCACAGTTTATACACTGTAGCAATAATTAATAAATGAAAATAACAAGTGACTTGCCTCTTGTTTAATTCATGCTTTTTAAAGTAAGGTCAAATACAGCACCTCGAATCAACACCTGCATTAACTGATGTTCATGCCATTAATAATTCAAATGAAGCCCAGAAAGAAAAACATGAAAATATTGCTTACAGTTTTTTTTAATTGTTTTGGTACTATTTTCATAAGTAAAGTGTGCATTTTCAAATCTCTTAGTACAAAACTCACATTTGATCACAT
>JAQMYL010000037.1:13568744-13586126 GCA_030014365.1 Clarias pachynema | reverse complement strand
GTAAAGTATAGATACCCAAAATTTCTACTTAAGTAAGGTAACGAAGTATTTGTACTTCGTTACTTGACACCTCTGGTCATGCCAACAGTAAAGCATTCTGAGACCATTCAGATGTGGAGTTGCTCACCAGCCAAAAGAGGGTTTTTTGCCTAAGAAATCAGCTATGGTTAAAGAATGGTACAAAAACATCCCCCAAGAGCAATTTTTTCGAACCATCCAAGAAGAGTCTGGTGACAAACAATGCCTTTGCCAGCATGATGGAGCACCTTGCCATAAGACAAAACTGAAAATTAAGCAGCCTGGCGAACAAAACGTCAAGATTTTGTAAAACTCCTTTGAAACCTTTGAAATGCTTGTAATTACACTTCAGTATACCATAGTAACATTTGACAAAAAGACCTAAAACATATCAAATATGAAGCAGCAGACTTGGGTGAAAATTTATATTTGTGTTATTCTCAAAAATGTTGGCCATATTTAAGTGTTTACATTCTGGTAAAAAAAATTATTTGGTCTCCATAACTAGGTTTCCCATTCATTACAACTATACAGGGATGTATTATTTTATGTAACTCATCAGTTTAAAATATATAAACCCATAAAACTGTGCAGAATTATAGGCATGGAAAATTTGAGTTATAGCTGCATTGTAGGTGGCAAACCGCTAGTTGTCTTCTAACTAACCAGCTAACCAGAATTGCTGTAGCATAAGACCACAAGAAATGAGGAGTTGGCATGGGACAATGTGTAGGATATGGATGGCAGAGTTCAATCAATGCAAAGTAACAGCTAGTAATAGCTAGCTGACAAGCAAGATGAAATCTTTGGTTTGTAGTTACAATTTTTAAATAAATTGCATCAATTATGTTAATCTTTTTTTGTAATTTTTTTGTGCTTTTTTAAATCACTATTCTTATCTGGTATACATCTTTTTTTACTTTATATTGTGCATATTCATTATTAACTGTAGTATTTGTACTGAGATGACAACAGAACAATGTGGCATTATGATGGAATATAAATAGATATTTTTAATTAATCAATATCACAAGAGAAGGAGTCCTGTTATACTGAATATAAATGGTCATAGACACGAGAGTGCAGCCTGCGTGCAAAAGATATCATTGCAGTACTGATATTCAGTACAACAGCACAAGTGATATTATAACCATTTACAGATTTTGCTTCACCAACACATATCCTTCCATGCCTGGTGGAACAAACTAAACACGACAGGCTAAGCTGGCAACCGACAGTTAGTGTAATGAACAGATATGAAAGTAGCTTTAAATTCCTACCTGTACTATGTAGCCACAGTGTGAGGAGATTAAACCATGGACAGTCCTGAGAAACTTACGAGATATACTTTATATTTCCACATATTCTGCTTTAGAACATCAGTTCCGGGGTTGAATTCTTAATAGTGTAAAATGGAAAGCTGGTGTGTTAGCGCAGGCAATTGTTCCATATACTAAGTAGTGTCTTTGATCGGGGGTTAGAGAGGGATTTGAGATTCAGTCTTGTGTTAGAAGATAGTTAGCTGTCCAGTTAGCCATGAACAGAATGACTCGGATGGTTCAGATTCAATTCGAATGACTAAGGAGACAAAGCATTGTTTAAGATGACAATGATTTCCGATGTGCTCCCCTATCTGGTCTTGAATGTGGAATTTGGCACACAGCTGCTGTCCCTTCTTACCAGTGCTGTGGATCATTCTGACCTACTTTCCCCCATGCTGGTGACCGACAGTTAGTGTAATTAACAATTGTTAGAGCACCTGGGATGCAGCATGATACATATAGTTAAATATCCTTTATATCACCACTCTTTTCTTCCAACCAGACTATTCAGTCAGAACTAATGGTTGTATAATAATCAATATATAGTTTATTTAATCCCTAATTTTTATGTTTATATTGTGTACATATTCTGTATGCCCAGCTTATATTTTACCTATGAGAAACTCAGAGGTATTAAGAATGACTGTACTAAATATCTTTCATCCTTCAACTCTTACTTGCACTCATACCTGAGCTCATACACCGTTCATCAGGAGGGTTCTTAAGCTTGTGAAAGAAATTTGTGTGTAAAATGGATTTTATACTGTTCTTGTTTTGCTGTAAAGTATGAAGGAATGGTTTGGGTCAGTAAGACATGACTTGCGATAGAGAACGAAATATGAACATAATACAGTACATGTTGGCTTCCTTTAGAATTTCTTACACATCTAATTTAGTGCCGTTGTGAAATTCAGATTTTCACTGTTTTGGCACTGAGCAACTGAGAGCTCCCACTCACCATCTTCCTGATCTGGTTGGCTGAGCTGCTTAGAGAATGAAACTCTGTGCTGTTTGGATTTAGCATGTCCTGTTTGGTCAGAAACTCATTATGGACCACCATCTGCACACAATGAACACAATCCAACTTCTCATCATCTCCCACTCTCTAAAACAAGAAACGGAGACAGAGAGATCAGTCTCAGCCAGCATTAAAAAAAAAAACAACCTCTACATGCAGCAACCAGGAGTAGCTTAAAAAGACTTATTTAAAAAGAATCGATTTTTTTAAATCTTTAAATGTCATCTGCATTTATTTTAAATATCTTTCCTGGGAAGTGCTGAAAGCGAAGGGAAACGTATAAAAGTGGTACATATAGATATAACCTTTAACTACATTATTATCGGTGAAGACTGCGTAACAGAGACTTTAAATCATATTTTTTTGATTTTCATCTGACTATAACAGTTTTTGCCTATACAGTTAGGTTGCATTATATGTCTGGATCTGTGTGAGATTAAGGACTGACGGAGCATAGGGGAGGATTTCCCACAGCAGATGAGGAAGATTTGAGCCTGGGAAGCTGAAGATTGTGCAATAATCTTTCTGAGAATTACAGCAGACACTTCACTTTGCCCTGCTTTGGATTGTGTGCAGATATGAGCCATGAGGCGATGTATTGTGGTTTGTATTGTGTTTTGCAGGGGATGTAACTGACTGTAAATACATTATTCAAAATGAACAGATGCGTTCAAAACAGATACAACAACAGGAACAGTTGAGGCCAAAGGTTTACTTATAGCTAGACTCAGTGGAAGATTTATATATGGGCAACATGATCAGCCACCCAGGGCTGAGAGTCTACTGTATTGTGGAAATACAGCCACCTGCAAGTGTTTGACACCCCTCTTTTTAAAAATAATATACAAATACAACCTCAGATGAATAACAACATATAACTGTTTTAACTTACATACAGGCCTCACTGAGCATGTTAAGTGATAAAGTCTAATCACACCCCGCCCCCACCTCTAATCAAGCCTGATCCTCATCATGCATCATGCAACATGCATCTAGGCTGTTTTCTTTTCTGGCACCTACTATATGTCCGTACAGCGAGTCACTGTCAATCTTTAAATGACGACTAAAGACCTATCTTTTGCTTCGGTATTTGAGTTAACACCCCTCCCCCCTTGATGATAAGAGCATCAGCAAAATGCCTAAATGTAAAATAAAAGCCATGACAGCACAATTGGAAGAAGACTGAACAAATATGGCTTTGTTTGTAAGGGTTGCAGGAGAAAGCCTTTTCTGCCTATAAAAAACATGCAATCATGACTGAGGTTTGCGAAAACTGCAATGAACAAAGCACAAAGCTTCTGAAACAATGTCCCATGGATAGATGAGTCCAAAATGGAGTTGCTTGGCCTTAATGCCAAGGGCTACTTCAGAAGAAACACCTCATATTGTCAAGCACGGCGATGCGGGTGATGATTTGTGCTTGTTTTGCAACCTCGAAACCAGGGCACCTTCTGGTCAATAAATCAACTATGAACTCCTATGTACTGTATTTTAGAGTATTCTAGGGGTATATATGAAGCCATCTGTTTGACAGCTTAAGCTTGGTCGAAATTGGGTCATGCAACAGGACAATGATTAGAAGCACACCAGTAAGTCTACATCAGAATGGCTAAAAAATAGAAAAATCACGATTTTGGAATCACCTAGTCAAAGTCAAGACGTCAACCCAGTTGAAATGATATCGCAGGACCTTATGAGAGCTGTGCGTATGCAAAATCCTTAATTAACAAAAGTAGTGTTGTAAAGAATGGGTCAAAATTATGCCACAATGATGTAATAGACTGGTAAATTTGTGGAGGAAATGATTACGTTAGATTACGTTAGATTACGTTACGTAAAAAAGTTAGATTTTGTTGTTAGTTAAAAGTTGCATTTACCTAATACTGAGACCCACTACCATGATTTTTATAGTTTTTTTTTTTATGTTTTACTCTACTGTATAGTTTCTCAGACATATTTCAGTCTTCTGTCTTGTGTGAAATTGTTAAGAATAGGCTAATATCCACTGTCCAGCCAAAAAAAAGGCACCACTTGTATTTAACTAATCATGCTGTGAGAAGCTCCTCATTTCTTAAACAACCATGTCAGAAGATCTATCCTGTAGTCCTGGCAAAGATGTTACTTTGATATAGAAAAGTCAATTTATTGGCCTGCATCAAGAAAAGATAACAGCTAAGGAAATTGCTTAAACTACTGAAATTGCGTTAAGAAATGAGGTCAGCTAACTACCTGAATATATCAAAGGATCAAGAATTTCCATCAATTCCAGGTATGCAGCGATGCTATCACTTTATAAGTATAATATTATGTATGCAATAACATATGCTAGCATAAAACTCATGTTTGTTACTGTGGCATAGTGCTTAGCACTGTGGTCTTGCACCTCCAGGGTCGATGGGCCAATTTCAACCTTGAGTCTGTGTGCGCGGAGCTCTGTTTTTAAATTTTTTTTTCACAACTCCACAGATTTCATCTTATTATGCATTTATTTTGGCAGGTTAGTTAGGGCACATAATTTGTTCCCATCTGAGGTCATTAAACAGACAGCTTTAATTTACTATATCAGAATTCCAGTGGGAATTACTAAGTTGACTGTTTCTTTAAAAGGTCTAAAAGATTTCAGAACTTGGAATGTTGTTAAAAGCTTCTGATTAGCTAATCGCCATAAACTAGGTGTTCACCTGTAGCTGTAAAAGAACCCACATGTAAAGCCAATTCCTTTTTATAGTTGATCCCATAGAAAAATCTAAGCAACTTAGCCAAAACCTACAGTAATAGAAAAAAGAAAGTACAGATCCTCCTGTTTCCAAACAACTGAAGTCACTAAACCATCTGGACATTCAGTTGTTTGCAAAGTTAAAACAATTGGACAACAAAGACATTGCATTATTCAGGAAAGAGGCACCAGTTAACTCTCACCAATGAACAAACTTTAATCCAAAAATGTAAATCCCAAGGGGTTGGTGGCATCAGTTATGTAAATCTACTACAGTATCAGAGAGCCCTTTATCATCATGGCCTAAAAGACTAGCATGAAAGGAAGAAACCCCTACTCTAAGACCGTCATGAAAAAAGATAGATTGAACTTTGCTGGCGATCACCTACATATTGAAGGAAGGTTTTCTGGCCAAATGAAACTTAAATTGAGTTCTTCCATGATGATCAGCACTATGTATTGAAGACGTGTGTGCAAGGGGTGTCAGGATCATGTTGTGGGAGTGTTTTGCTGGAATAGGAACTTGTGCACTTCAGAAAATATTTGCCCTCATGAGAAAGTAGGATTTTCTAGAAATACTAAAGCAAAACATCAAAGCAGCTAAAGCCTGGTCACACCTGGATCTTCCAGCAGTACAGTGATACTAACCATGCCTCCAGAGTCATTTGTGTTAAAATAAGAACCAACTGGATATACAACATGAACTCTAGGTGGTCACTGAGTCTCGCTCTGAGAGCCGGTAGAAAATCTCATGGACAGGGACAAACAAAACTAATAACTCCATTTTCCCAGAGTGTCCCAGAGGCACCTCAGAATACATAAGAATACGGTATATTGAGTATTGCAATAACAATTTGTATTCGTATAGCATAAAACCTGATTTATGTTTCGGCAATTACAAGATACCACCAAACCACAAAGGCTGTATGAGTGCTGAGTCTCTTCGGCCACTCTCTAATGAGTTTTTTGTTGTTGTTGTTGTTGTTGTTGTTTGTGTGTATACTACAATCAGTAGTGAATGAAACTGAGCAGATCCTGTTGGAGTTTGATCTAATAGGTTACTTACTTTTGGATTACTTTTACTTTTCATAAAATTAGAAACGCAACACAGAAAAAAGAGAATACAATGTTTATGAACGTCTTCAGGTTCAAGTCTCTTTTTGCTGTGACCCACAATTATTCAACTTTCAATTCAATTAAAAAATGGAGTCATAAAAGAAAAAAGATGAAAGAAATGCGATGCTACCAGGTGGCCCAATCACAGCTTTTGTGATCTGCTTCGTTGTGATGTGAAGTAGCATATCTGAGGAGGTGCACGTAAGGCAACACCGTAAGGTACGAAGTAGGGTGCACAGCTATGTGAGAGTATAGACCTGACGAAGGAGCATAAATCAGCCTTACTTTTCATTCAAAAGCAAAAACCTGATGGAACAGTTGTAGGACCGATTTAAAATGCATGCTTTGACAAGATGTCTTAGTGAAAAGGACACCTCAGCTCAAATTAATTATACTAAATCCTAATGAAACCTTGTTTCAGATATCTTGCATTAAAATCACAACAACATGTCTTAATAAAAAGCAATAATCCCATCACAGCGTTGTTTCTTTTCTTCAGAAAGCTTATTATTAATTTCCAGTGAGAACAAAATCTGCATACTAATAACTCAGGGAGATCTTTAATACCCTACCAAAAAGCCTGACTCAGGATTTCTGGCATATCCAGAAGTTTAATACATTTATAATTATCCATTTAAGTCTTAAGCTTCATAAGACAAGCTTGTGATATTACTAAGAAACTGTTAAAAAACTTTCCCATGGCTGACAAATTAAACTTGCAGCTTGCAGCTATTTTTTCAAGATTCTCACAGAAAAATTTAACAATGACACATTTTGAATCTGTTTATGTGAATTGTTTGCCATACAAGTCATTGGGTTCATTATAAACTACTATCTGAGCCATGTTCATATGGAAAAACAATCAATTATGTGTAACAATGAACGAAGAGGCACTGGGTTGCTGATCTGAGGGTTACAGGTTCACTACTGGGTCACCACTCTCGGGTCCTTGGGCCAGACTGTTAACGGCCCATGCAACCCAGCCAGTGCTATTCCCAAGCCTGGTTAGAAAATGGGAGGGCTGTGAGAGGGAGGGCATCCAGTGTATAAGAAATACCAGTTCTTGCGAATAGAGTGATCTCACGTGGCGACTTCTAGGATAAAAGGGACAAAGCCCAGAGAACAACAACAACAAAAAAGATCAATCATGTCTAACCATTTTGAAGTGAGAATTCAACAGCATTATGATATAATACACTTTACTAGATGTTACTGTGATATATGAAGCAAAGACTTGCTGAAATATTTGTACAGTAGAAAGATTTACAACTAACACTGCCTGGCCAAAAAACGTTGCTGTTTGGATGTAAATAATCAAATACTTAGCCTGGAAAATTATTACAGTGATTTATGATATGTTTTAACTGGCAACAATTCTTTTTTATGGATTTGTATTTATTCATTTCTTTTTCGGCCAGGCACTGTACTATAGAGCAAGAACCAGCCGACTGGCTCTGTCCTCTAAACCATATGATTGTGCTTGCTTTGGGGTTTGCTTTCAGTAGGATTAAATGGCTATGCTTACATACTTTCAGAAGGATTAAATGGCTATGCTTACATCTTAGCCTTCAGCAACATGGCAGCGGACCCTCTTCCTGTCGCCAGCTTTCTACTTTGTGTCACATTCACATATTAACAGCAGTTTAGGCATAAAGGCTGATTATTCTTTACAGATTACACATAAAGGAGGCTTTCCCACACTCTCGAAATCAATCTGTGTATGTATGTGTTCGAACTGTTAGATGCTCTTGCATGCTAAGAGAGCTAAAGTGGATCAACGTCTTTGTCTCTGTATGCTCGAAGCCGTGAGATGCAAATCTGAATTGAAGTCTTGGGAGATTTACAACAAAGAAAAAGGAAAATGATATCAGGCGGAACACAGCAAAAATAATTAAATTAGCTAAGTGTGGAATGACATTTGATCTAATCAAATCTAATAAAGTCGGGGAGGTCAGGTCAAAAAGAAAGGGCAATCATCTAGTTAACGACTATTAGCCGCGACGGCTTAAATGTCTGTATGGAGGCGAAAAAATGTCATTTGAAGAATAAAAAGCCAGATAACGTTCCTCTGTTCACCTTTGAGGAAGCACACTGAATTCAAATCATAAAAGTCTTATTAAATTTGACGCTGAAATGGTCTACATTTTCTCTACTGTCCCTACAGTCGACAGTTTCATACTGGATATGAAATGGTTGCAGTGTTTTAAAAAATGTCTTAAACCACTCAATGAAGGAACACATGGGGGGGAACGGGGGCACAAGGAAATGTAATCATTCGTTCTGGTTGATATTTTGAGCTCGTTTTCTGCTTGTACATCCTGTTATCCTCTGCTCTTGCTTGCACATTATTGTGCTGTATCTCATGTTTTAATTCAACTATTATTTTATCATCCTAATCCACATCCTGGGAGATCACCCTGGCTCAGAGTGTGTGTGTGTGTGTGTGTGTGCTTCGTGTTCTTTTGAATAGATCATTGATTAAATGTTAATGTTTCAGGCGCTCATTAATCGGATATGCTATGCAAACTGACACCCACATTAAAAAGCTGAGCCGAGGGAGGAGGCGATGTATTATGAGGGCCTCAGACCTATTCATCCTTCTCCCCTTGGAAAGGCCCTCATGCATGTTATTGTCTTCTATTTTAAGTATCCTCCTTCTGAGTAGCACCCAGACTGAGATGAGCCAAAAGTTTTTTACTATCTGTCTCCCGTCGTGCCGACAGCTAGGTGTGAGTGACGCACAGATTTAGTTGTCTGTCCAGGAGAACAAAAGCGTTTTCAGTGCACACACAAACGCAGCCGGAAGAATCCCTGGTGGTTATTCAAAATGCCAAAGACGACTCAAGTTATGGTTGTTTATTCGTTCAAAGTGAAATGACATTTAAACTAATGACATCTTTAACAGTACCCAGTTTGTTAGCTTAGTGCTGAAACACACACACACGCACACACACACACACACACACACAACAGAGATAGAGTTTCTTTTTAATGTATTGCTGGTTTTTAAGTAGATGACTGGGTATTATTCATTGAATTATGAACTTGATTAGCCCCATGAGAGGTCAAAGCCTTTATTTATTATCTTCCATAGCTCATGTGCACACTCATACCTTTTCACTAATTGGCCAGTCGTTTGGAATGAAGCTAAATGATTTATCATTGACCATTTTAAACCTGCTCTATTTTTACTTGGTCTTAGATCACTGTCACCTGCTGTGCTAAATGAGAATAACTATCCTGGTCAACCTAAAGGACTAAAGGACTATGGTGCAAAAGGGAGTTTTTTTTATTATTTTTTTTTAGATAAATGTCCCTGTAATAATAGAAACACCGAAAATCCTTTTTTTTTAGTATAATAAATATTCAATACAAAACAGTCGACAAACCATCAATAGACTGTCCTTAACAGTCATGTATCTGTCATTATGATTGTTCAGAGTTGAGAGTGGTTTTTTTTGTACTCTGAATTTGACATGCTAACAGCACTGATTTACAACCAGAAAAGGCTGAGGTCAAAGTTCTTGCCCGAATGTCAGATTTTCTTTCTTTTCTTTCTTTTGGACGTTTTATTTAGAAAAACGCAAAAGCTTTTTTTCAGGCAAAACCTGAAACTAACTATTATAGTTTATAAAAAACAATTACTTTAAACTCAGTCTTCGGGTCTGTGTGCATGGTGTTTGCATGCTTGGTGAATTTCCTCCCACATTCAAGTCATACAGATCATACAAATTGCCATTTTCAAAACTGCCTGTAGTCTGTGAATGTGTGTGCATACTTATGTCCTGTGATGGACTGGGTATACCCTACCTAGTGCCCGAGTCCTCTGTGATGGGCTCCAGGGCTCCCGTGACCCAGGATAGAGAATGTATAGAGAATGAGTGAACGATTCTTCACTAGTTAGTCTAGTTAATGTCAATTTGATCCTGAGTTATACAGTACAGTAGGACCATTAATAAAATATCATTACCCCACCCTTGTATTTGACTCCGTGAATGGAGAACATTTTATGTCACAGTGTGTTAAAACAATATGTTATCAAGATATTATTGGGACAGTAAGATGATATCTACTAAATGTGTTGGATCCCCAAACATTAAGAAATACCTTATGCAACTCTACTAATCGTTTCAAGAAAATCTCAGTCGTGCATTACAGTAGTTTCTGCTAATTCTGTTAATTCTTACTGACTGAATTACATTAAACAGAAATGAATAGCTTTTTCTCAAAATAGCCCTTTAGATTAAGAACTATGGACCTTTATTATCTGGGTGAGCTGCTCAGTTAAGGTAAAGCAATTAGTGAGCATGATGTATGTACCAGTACTATTGTTTTACTTTGAAAGCTACAAATTATTATAATATTCAATAATTCAATCTAAATATTTATAATTAAATCTAAATATTAATCATATACTTTTCCAAATGCAGGGAATGAAATTACAATCAAACGTTTTCAGGTATTTAGCCTCCTACACACTATGCAGAACTAGAACATGTATTACCTACTGTAAGGTAAGATTATTACTGTATATACACTACATATCCTACATGCCTAGCTGTAATTTTTCCTACATATTGTTGTAAAAATGTCTGGGGTTGAGAGGTTAGTGTAAATATAGACAAAAACAATTTTTAAAAAAGCAAGGCAGGATTCAGGCAGAGCTGGGCTTGATTCGTAGCTGGAGTGGGAGGTCATCTAGTTTGCCTCTGTAGGATTCTGAGCTGTGGAAATCAACAGGTTGAACCCCACAGTGTGCTGAGCAGGAAGCATGACTTGGGGTTGGAGCTCAGTACAAAGAGACCTCACCCTGGACATATTGGTGTTCCGGGCAGTCATCCTAAGGCTGAAGTAGGGCATGGGATGCCTCCCAGTCAGCCTCACCCTGGACAACTTGGCAATCTGTCCCCACTACCCAAATCCTGCTACATTCACAAGGCTTGGATGTTGCTGTGCCATTACCAGTTGGTCCCACAGATGAGGCGAGCCAATGAGCATGAATAATATGAACTTCATCTACCTCCCTTCACAAGGCTTGGGATCTGCCAAACCTCCCTTTAGAACTGACACTTGAGGAGAAACCCCTTGGAGATGTAATTGAGGCTGTCATAGGGCACCATTATGTTCATAAGCTTCAAAAGCTTCTCCTGGGGGAAGCAGATTGAGCCCCCTGCTGGGACCTCTCATGTCTCCCTGATGTCATCCGCTACTGTACATCAAATTTGAGGAATGTTGATCTGTCAAGGACTTGGAGAACCGGTTGTAAATGCAGACTTTCCTTTATTGAACATATTTTAATTAATACATGAGCAAGAACTGAAACTAGGCTATAAATAGTGAGACTATGAACACCTAGCATGACAAAAACACCACAGAACCTCAAGTAAACTAGACATAACAATGTTGCCCTTTATAGGGCACCCATTTAAACTCTGAAATTGAAAAATATATAATATATATTTTAAAATATAATTATATATATAAATATATAAATATAATTAGAATTTTTTTTTTTTTTTTAAATACTTTTTCCTAAACTTCCCAAACTTTTTTGATTATCTAAAAATTTTTCTTTGTTGTCATTTGTATGTAGCAAATCAAGGTCAGTAAAATTTACATATATGGTTCTTTGCCCATCTAGGGTAATATTTGTTCTAAAAAGTATGTATATATCATCAGATAAAGTTAAAGGAACACTTACAGTTCAAGTTGGCAGTTTACATACACTTAGGTAGAAATCAATAAAACTTTGCATGGCACAAAGTCATTTTTCCACCAATTGTTTATACTGTAGATTATTTGATTTATAATCGGTATAAATAAAATAAAATAAAAATCTTCTTTAAAAGAAACTACTAATAACCTACTTGCTTAACATAAACAACCACTTGCACCAATAGATATTAACTAGAAAAGCTAACCTGAATATTTTTACTGGAATTACTTAATATTTTCACCTCTGAAATAACAGTGCTAAAGTGGTATACATGTACAGTAAGTGAATTTTCACACGCTATTTTTAAAATCTTTATCCAATCTACTTTGTCGATTTCTCATCTGTGATTCACTCTCCAAATGTTAAATAGGGAGTGTGAGTACAGCTTAGCATAAACAAGGTGTAAAATACTCAACCTTACAAATTTTATTTTTTGGAATTATTAAGTTAGGCAGAGGGTTCTGCCATATACAGTACTGTAGAAAGAGAAGCAGACATGTACAGTAGATGGGCTTCAACCTGTAATAATAATATCACTGATTACATTAAAGCTGATCAGCTTATTTTTAGCCTTAACCTTTTAACTATTTCTAAAAACTCTTCACCCATCAACAACATTGGCTTGGAACATTTGAGAAAATGATACCATGGCTTTAGAAGCAAATAGAAATCATTTGAGTATATTGGAAGTGTACCTGAGGATGTATTTTAAGACCTTCTTTCAAACTCGGAGCCTCTTTGTTTGACATCATGAGAAAATCAAAAGAAATCAGCCAAGACCTCCGAAAAAAAACAAAAATAGTGGACCTACACAATTCTGGTTCATCCTTGGGAACAATTTTGAAATACCTGAAGGTACCACTTTCATCTATACAAACAATACTGCACAAGTATGAATACCATGGGGCCGTGCAGAATTCGTACCACTCAGGAAGGAGACATATTTTGGTACAAAAAGTACAAATCAATCCTAGAACAACAACCTTGTGAAGAAACTGGAGAAAACAGGTATAAAATTATCTATATCAACAGACAAATGAGACCAATATCAACATAACCTGAAAAGCTACTCAGTAAGGAAGAAGCCACTGTTCCAAAACCGCAAAAAAACAAAAAAACAAAAAAACAGCTCCACATGGGGACAAAGATTTAAGTTTTTGGAGAAATATCCTGTGGCGTTGAGTCTATAGACAAAGGCTTGCAAGCAGTGTCATGTTGTTACTGTAGGTGCTCTGCTTCAGGAGGGACTGGCATACAGTAGTGAGGAATCATGTGGAAGGAAGACTGTGTGGATATATTGAAGCAACATCTCAAGATGTCAGCCAGGAAGTTAAAGCTTGGTCACAAAAGGTTCATCCAAATGGACAAGCGTACTGTACGTCCTTGTCCATACTTGTGACAAAATGGTATATGGACAACAAAAGTTGAGGTATAAAGTGGTGTGGCCCTGACCTCAATCCAATAAAAAAATTGTGGGAAGAACTGAAAAAGCATGTGTGAGTAAGGAGGCCTACAAACCAGAACCAATTGCACCAGTTCTGTCAAGAGAAATGGGCCAAAATTCCAGCAACTTATCGTAAGAATTTTGTGGAGGCTGCCTGAAACTTTTGATTCAAGTTAAACAATTTAAAGGCAATTTTACGAAATAGTAAGTGTATATAAGCTTCCAACCCACGAGGAATGTGATGAAGGAAATGAAAACTAAAATAACTCTTTCTCTTATTCTGACATTTCACAGTCTTAAAATAGTGATCTTAACTGACCTAAGACATAAAAAGT
This sequence comes from Clarias pachynema, assembly GCA_030014365.1. Classification (NCBI taxonomy): domain Eukaryota; kingdom Metazoa; phylum Chordata; class Actinopteri; order Siluriformes; family Clariidae; genus Clarias; species Clarias pachynema. Next base: position 13,572,441 of record JAQMYL010000037.1, on the reverse strand, counting down.
GTGCAAAGTGCAAAAAAAAAGATTTATAAATTTTTTTTTTTTTTTTTAATTCCCGCAAATATATGTTTTTTTTTCATTGAGATACTTATACTGTCACTTGTAAGTTACCAAACATGAACTGCAGTAAAAAAAACCAACAAAAAAAAACATAGGCACTTAAATAAGGGAACTAATCAAGAACTAAACAAGAACACCTGAAATATTTTTGCTAAATATGCCTAATAAACTTGACGACTGTGGTTCATTAGTATGGGTTTCTTTTTAATTGCATTATTTTCAGTATACTGTCATTGTGGTAATCATTGTAAAACCACCTTGATTAAACATTATGGTCATGAAATTGCTGAGGGGTATCAATGCAATATATGGTACCTTTTATTAAGTCAAGAGTTGAAAGTCAAAACCAAGTTATGTGTTTTACTCTTTTTTGACATTTTATCTAGACAGCCAGAATGAAGTGTTAGTGTTACAAACCTAAGGGTTTCCATACCAATTAAATAGATAATAAATTGAATTAAATAAATGAAAGATAATACATTATGTCAAAAACTCTTAGTGTAATCAGTTGAGTTAAAGGGAAAAGCTGAAAATGTTTTTATAGACACTTTATATATTGAAAATTACGTTCAATAATCAGCCTAAATCTGTGCATATACAGAGCAGGATATATATATTTTTTTAATTCCCTTGGTAAACATCACTTTGTTTCATGAATCACTGTGACAATACATAACCATTCCGTCTCACTGCTCAGCCGAGTGCTTTGTTGAAAGGGAGATAGAGGTCATTTTGACTCTATTTCAGACTGAGCATGATGGGACAATACTGACTGAAACATTTGCCGTCTAGACAAGAAATAACGTGACATGACCAAGTCACCCTTCTACTTCCAGTGCAAGGAAAGCTGTCTGTCAAAAACAAACGCATTGAGTCATGAGATGTATGTAAGACTTAAATGCTGCCTTTTTGTTTGAGTTGTATGCCTTAGGCAGTGAGTGGCAAGACTCCTGTCATGGGCTGTACATTTATATGTTGATGGCTGAAACAACTTAGTCATCAATCTGTCATAGATCAGCAATCAGGATCCACTGAGATTATACAACATGCTGCTCATGCACGTGTCAATTGACTGACCAGCTCATGTTCCAAATGAGGACCCCCCCACCCCACCCCCACCCCACCCCACCATTCTTCCAACAGCCCCCTCTTCCCACCTAATCCAATCTCCCTCTACCCCCCAATTTAATTGCCCTTGCTACCTTTTGGAATGAGGTTGGCTCATAATCTGCTCATCTCCATATTATTTCCGGCGGCAAACTATTCGTTTCAGTTTATTCTCCTTCCCACACTGGTTTTCATGCAAATGAGGCATAATGAGGCTGATAAAATCTTTATTGTGTTACAGTATATACACACTTTTTTCGCATACCAGTTGTAGAGCTATATAGCATACAGTATATGCGAGGTATTTGCAAACTTTTATTTTCCCTGATCACGCATTAATATACATTACATTCCTCCTTGAAGTGTTAGAGACATGTTAAAGAGACATAAATAGACAATCACACTAGTTACATACATATACAGTACCTAAACATTTCTAACATATTGGCAAATAGATCTGGATAAATAGACAGGGAAATAAATAGGAATAAATACTAAATTAATAGCATGCATAAACATTGGAGATTGTTTTGTTTTGCCCAGCTCAGTTTCATTCAAATCAAAGGATTGACAGTGTCTGTGTTCCTCATTCCAACTCTTCTAAATCTGTGGAGTATGTGAGGTGAACTGAACAGAAATGTGCTGTGACTGACAGGCAGTTTGAGCGCAATCAGTCCCACGTAAAAGCATCCACCTCCCGCTGCCGTCGCTTCATGATTTCCTCGAGCTCTGAGTTTCCATTGCTCCTCTGAGAAAAGGGAAATGAGAAGAGTTTACCAACCAAATCAGTAATGTGGCAGTAATGTATTTGACACAGAGTAGCGTGTGTATCATACCAGTGGTGATAATAATTGGTGTAACAGTGTAGTAGCTATGGCTTTCTGAGTGACTGACCTCTATCTGTGCTTTCTGCACACTAAGCTGGCTGTAGACTCGAGAGCCCTCATCACCACACACTGCCTTTAGTTCATCCTTACTCAGAGAGAACAACTGAGCTCCTGTCAGAATGCCCAGACAGTCCACTACCCTGATCCAACACATGGAAAAAGCTTTCTCAGATGATGGAATTGTTCTCATTGAGCCAAGTTCAAAGACAAACTTGTATGATGAAAAATGCATAATGAAATTATACTCATGTATTCACTGATCAGTCAAAACATTAACACATTATCACTGATTATCAGTTATATACACTGTAAACCCGAATAAGTTGGTAAAACTCAAAAAATTTGAGGTAATCAGTTACATCTTACATTTGAGTAATGATGTTTCCAATTTTAAGTAAACATAACTATCAGTTTTTGAGTTTGTTGTACTCATTCATATTAATCGTACTTTACTTGCATTATTCAGTAGCCTAACTCATACTATTTAATAGCAATTATCTTTTTAGTTGTTGCAAATCAAATAAATTGTTGTTGGTCTTCGAGCTGCTCACAAATGAATTCTCTATAATGATACCGCTGCTCCCAGCAATGGGTCGCCACAGCAGACAATCCAGTCCGCACACAAGCTTGGCACAGGTTTTACGCCAGATGCCCTTCCTAATGCAACCCTCACAATTTATCTGGGCTTGGAACAGGCACTTCATCCAGTTGTTGGGAATCACATGGCAGGCGAAACACCTACCACTGAGCCACCAGTGCCCTATTGCCCTGATGACATCAGACACAAAATCGCTAGTCTTAAAGATTTTAAGTTGGTGGAACTTTAAGGTCATAGTTACTGTTACTTAATTACCTAAAATATATCATTTGTTCAGCTAACTTGAAAAGTGTCATTTCTACAAACTCATAAATACCAAAAGTTCTAAATACTCATCAAGGTCTATTAATTTGAACTAATTGTAATTATTTAACAGTACTCAATATGTTTAATTACTTTGAGCATTAGGGTTTATAGTGTAGCGGTAATCTAGTGACAGGATCATGGACACACAAGACTCATCAAGGCTCACTGTATGATACCACATGATCACAATACTATTTAATTCTTAATCATGACTCTTTCTACAGTAAGAAAAGTTGCTAATATGTTTAGGTTTAATATTGGAATGAGTCTCCAGTGTCAGCACTTTGAAATAGTCAGAGGTAATGATGTCTTTTTAGGATTGCAAACATGACGACGCCCTCAAGTCAAAGAAAATTCTAGCATTTTAGTTTTTTTTAGGTATATGCTGTGGTGCTAAGCTGGCGAGAGAATGCCCAAGAATGCTTGTTTTGCAAATCCTTTAATAAATAAAGAACTCCTGATGTTGGCATTTAAATTGCTGTGATGTTAAAGTTAAATTATAAAACATTCAGGAATGTGCAATTCTAGGAAAATAATCAACGTTGGGTGGTAATAGAGCTCATCAATAATATAAGAACACCCATGTTGTGAGGGTTCACCACGAGAGGGCAGTGTTTTGTTTTGTAGTTTTTGTTGGTAGACTCAGTTTCCCAGAAGGCACCTCAGTCAGGTGATGCGGGTGCTCACCTGAACCGAGGTAGCTCATTAGTTACGTTATAAATAGCTGGTTGTTCTGGGAAAC
>JAQMYL010000037.1:13532476-13549219 GCA_030014365.1 Clarias pachynema | reverse complement strand
TGAGAGAGCTCGGCCAATCAGCTCTCTCTAGACCTCCAGCTGCGAGAGGTTACAGCATCACCCGGGAATCGAACCAGAGATCTCTGGATGATAGGGTGAGCCAACATATTCTGCCCCACTCGGAGGAAAGTTTTTTCCAGATGAAAGTTTTCCTGGTTTTTATTTCTTTCTACATTGTAAAACAATGTTACTTTAGAGCATTTGTAAAGGTTTCAAAATTAAGATTAAGAAGTCTATGTAACATATAATGCAAGACATCCTGAGTGTAAGTGCACAGATTGGAAGTACCTCATTTTCAACCTGGGTGCATTTGCCTCTGGGTGCTTCATGGTGTCTGGCATCAAGGAGGTTGACATCAGATTGTTTGTGTGCCGTGGGTTACAGCATGGAGTCTTCGTGGATCCGACACATGTGCCAGGCTGTGATGTACTGGGTGTTCAGGTGCCTTTCCATAGTGGCCAGCATTGGTTTGTTCAGTGATTTGTGCTGCATCAGCTTTTCTGTGGGATTGGACCAAATGCCTGGCCTTTAGTCCTCGCGGTCATTGGTGAGCCTTGGGTGCCCATGAGTCTGTCACCAGTTTGCTGAATACAGTAGTTAGTGATCAATTTAATTCTATTCAGCTGGTGGTAGTGTAAAGGTTATAGCTTATTGATATATGTTTTCTATCTCAAACAATGAACTGCATAGATTAAGATTAAGATTTAATTATTTTTCACATGCACCTTACAAGAAAGAAAGGTTTGTGTGCAATACAAGCTCATTACTGTATATGTTTATAATGTAAATCCATAATAAATTAAAGGAGATTTTTTTTCCACTTTAAAACTGAGGTATGTACTGTACCGAATTGTGCCTTTTGCATATTAAAAAATCATATTCTATCTTCCCCTCAACAGCCCTAGCGAATGTGGATGGTTTTGTTAATAAACCTTTCTACTTTTAATGCTTTAACCAGCCTTTGTGAGCTGTTGTTGTTGTGTCTGTGGCTCATTTAGACAATCTGCATTCTTATATGCGTGTGTCTAGACAGGCAGTATATATAGAGCATCTTTGTAGTCAGCATCAAGACAGTGTTTCGCAGAGGCAGCTCTCCCTTGTGCAGCTGGGTCTTGCTGCAGGCTGGACTGTGCCCAGATCTACAGCAGCAGGATGGAGTGGCTCATACATCAAAAAAAGTTCTTCCTCGTAATCACTCACTACCAGAGGGAAAATAGGCTAAGGCCAAGTGTAGACAAAGAAAATCTTCATATTAGTCATCTCTGTAAGAGATAGCTTAATTTAAACATGTACTCCGGCACAAGGCACATTTTAGGTAATTGGCTGCCATGAAGAAGCTCTTCATTCCTGTCCCTGAATTAACATGCAAAGTACATAGGAAAAATCATGATGGTGTATGCTTACTAACTCACTCACTCATCGTCTATATGGTAAGTCCCCAACTTATGAACATATGAGTTACAAAATTCCTCAGAGACAATCAGACCGCCGAACCGAGGATTCGTAGATGGGAACAAATCAAGGATGTTGCTAACCTGTATTCTACAAAAAATAGACACTGCAGTGCACCAGTCGGCCTCACCAGTTTTAATAAATCAGCCTCTGAGCATGATGATAGAAAATGGCTGTGCTGTACAGTAACTCTGTCATGATGGTGAATTATCCTAATTTCAGGAAAATCCTCAATTTCAACGAGACGAGTTCACAGTCTGAAACAGCTCTGAGACAAAATAGTGTCCGTTCAAGCACACAGTACAAACCATGTAGCGTTGTCCTCTCCCGACGTCTTCCTGGGCTCCCCAACCAGGTCAGCTGACCCCACTGAGTCACCCGGTTTCTGACCCCACTGAGTCACCCGGGGTCTGACCCCTCTGAGTCACCCGGGTTCCACTCGCGATTTAAAGTCTCGCGAGAGTATAATGTAGAACCAAAACACCAAACCTGTGTGGTTTACATTGTATATTTGTTTCAAATGGAATGGAACTCGTTCGTAAGTCGGGGAATTACTGTACCGCTTTATCCTGCATACAGGGTCGCGGAAGGGCCTGAAGCCTATCCCAGGAGCATGAGGCAGGGTACACCCTGGACGGGGTGCCAATCCATAGCAGGATGGTGTGTGTTGGTATACTGTAGGAAAACTTTTCATTATGCTAAAGTTGAATATCTTCTAATTACAGCTGTGTGGTTTGTTCCTGTATGTACCTCAAATTACCAGTTTTAAAATATACACCATGCAAATTCTGTACAGTTCTAATTAAATGTCATATCAAACATCAGAATGAGGAAATAATGTTTTCTTGGTGACTTTAACCATGGCATGGTTGTTGGTGGCAGATGGGCTGAGTATTTCTGAACCTTCTGATCTCCTTATATTACAGGACAGGATGTATACAGCTAAAAACATGAATCCATTTCCACGGCAGCTTCTCTCTTTCTAAAGCTTCACTAAATCCCTTTACAATTCCCGGGGTAATCTGTTATTATGAGGGGTGTTCAAATCAAACCGGGATTTGTGATGGAATTTCTTGTTAATGAAAGCGTAAAACTGACTGACATTTACAGAGGACTGTACGCACAGTGCCATCATGAGTGTGTCCATGAATGACAATCCCGGCCGGTGTGGCTCAGAGCCCACTGCAGTCGTTCCCTTGAATGTTCAGCAAGTGGTATGTCTGACCCTTGATAACTTGTCACCTGATAACTTGTCACCAACTTGCTGCAGCTGAGGATTATATAAAGAAATAAAGGTAGTTTTTACTTTCATAATGTGTTCTTTTATTCTGGCCCTTGTATATAATACATTAGACCGAACACATCAACACAAACCTGTGATTTGCCTTGCAGACAGAAGTACTTTTAGCCCTACTGGTATAGAAAAGACACATTCTGACTGTTCACATTTGAGAATTTAACAGCACTGTGTTATAAAGACCAGATGTGGTTGCGTAAAAGGTTGCTCATTCAAAATGTATTCAAAACCATAGGTAATGACTAAAAATTATTTGGGTCATGGTTATTCGGCAACATAAACACCTTATTTGTGTGTGTCTACATACCGTATATGTATGTTTATTTGGGCAACACTATAATTATGTAATTACATTGTCTCAGTATAAACCTGATGAAGAGATAATGGCTCCTAAATAACAGCTATTAGTTACTGTACACACCCTTTTTCACCAGCAAGTGCCGAGTTTTTACATCAGGTGGATTGGTGCTAAAATTACATTGATTTAAAGAAACAGGCCAGTTTTCTGGTCAGGCCATCTCAGTAGCATCTGACCCTTGGTGTTATCCTGAACAAGAAACATTACCATTCCATTAAATTCCTTCTCAAAACTAATATCAGCAACAGTGCATACTTTGATTGTTTATTTTTTTATTTCTTCGCAATTTCATCACCTTCCTTATTAAGTGGCTATTCGAAATATTATTTTTTGGAAATTTTTTGCCATTCTTACCTGACATCTTAACAGTCATGTTTTATGCCACACGCTATAACTAGAAGCACCTACAAGCGGCGTCGTATATACTGCTTTATCTTGTATACTATACCGGGTCGTGGGGAGACTTAGGGCACGAGACAGGGTACACCCTAGACGGGGTGCCAATCCATCGCATGGCACACACATGCCTACCTGCAATCACATGTTCCTTTACACACTACAGGTAATTTAGTAATGCCAATTAGCTGAATCTGCATGTCTTTGGACTGTGAGAGAAAACCCACTAAGCTCAGGGAGAACATGCAAACTCCATGCACACATACACCCGAGGCCGGAATCAAACGCTGATTGATGCAAGGTGACAGTGCTAGCCACTAAGCTCCAATCATACCACCCAACTGGAAGCAGCATTTTAAAAAGCTTACATGAAAAGCGTGTGTCAGTTACCATAGATTCCCTGAAAAACTTTTTTTTCTGTTATACACTGAAAACATTTGGGTTTCGGATCAAAAGATGAATGATAAATGATGAGAATTTCAGCTTTCATTTTCTGATATTTATAGCATGGTACTTTTAGTGGCAGACCACAAAATGCGACTACCTGAATGAGAGTTTTCTCTTGTTTGTGTTTGTGGTTATGAGATCATGCTCTGAATAAACATCATAAAACAACTGACAGCATGTGCAGTTCATGATGCTGCTGCTGCTGCTGCTGCTGCTCAGCTCACTGGCAGTAAAGGAGTGGGCAGGAGCTCTGACACAATTCTCTACATTACACAGTGTGTGTGCATACACAAACACAAGTATGCACACACAACAGCACGCACACGCGCGTGCACACACACACACACACACACACACACACACACACACACACACACACACACACACCTACACACACACACACACACCTACACACACACACACAGCAAGAGCTGCTGACAAAGTTTACATACGTGTGAATGTTTACACATGTCAGGCACTCTGCTCGATGTGTTTCTCCAGAGAGTTTATAGAGCATTTTTGTGCAGGAGATGCAGTGTCAGTACCTTTTAAATTAACACACACGCACACACACCCACACACAGAAAGAGAGAGCATGAGCTTTTGATACAAATTTTTTTCTTAATTTTTACTGATTTCTATTGTCTGAATGCAATCTATTGACATTATTAATGCAGCTAATTAATACTGTACCATGCCTACTCCTACTGTACTATAAATTTAACCATAACCTCTTTTTTCTCCTCCTATTATGAAACAATTGATCCCCACCACAAACATACATACATAAATTTTTGGGTTAATTTTTTTTAAATTAATCTACAGTACAGTAGTTTCTCTATTTATCTGTTACTGTAAAGCTGATGCTTATATTGACATTTATTCCCATGTGTACTCATAATTATTATATCAGTGCACAAATATCATGGAACATACTGCATGAATCCCATATTCTTATATCGAAACCTCTTCTAAAAAAGATTTTGGTTTAAATAATTTTCAGTTGTAAATGTTCATAAATATTCCTGCAACATTTTTAGTTAAAACTTCCTTATTAACATTATTAACATTTCCATAGGGCTAGTGTTTGTCCATCTGTGCCTTTGGTGACCGATGTTCTATTAACCATGTAAAGCCTTATTACAGTAGACATTTTACACAAAAATAACATCTTAGCAAGGTAAATATTTGAATAAATATAGTCAAATATACAGTATCTTGTATTTCTTTGTATAAGACTAAAATAATCATAATATACTGTATGACTTAACAATATTTTTTGTCATGCTCAAAGTTTAAGCATTGATTTTCAGGGGAAAAAAAGGAAGTCATTTTATAATAAAATAAGTGAAATTTAGGCCAAAAAGCATAAAAAGCTAATATTATTCTATAAATAATATAGACAATGATAGACAAATTTAGCTTATTCTATTATATAATGAATCTTATTCTATTAGATCATTTTGTCAATATTCAAGATATCGTTTGCTACTGTATGATATCATTCTAGCAGTACATGTCTGTTCAATACTTACGGAACATTCTGTAACCCTCTTCCCCTCAACACACACACTTTAAAACCAGTGCCATTAATGGGTTAACAATGGGTTCAGTGAAACATAATTAAGCATTAATAATTAATGTTGTTGTTAGTCACTTCCTGAGATAATTGCAAATGATTAATCAATAACCTGATATGAGTACTTCCTATTACATTACTCACAAATTACAGCAATTGTGGCTACAACCAACATTCTGCATCAGACATGACTTTTTGTACAAACAATATATATATTGATCACGGCAAAGGATTTTTAACATTATTCTTTTCTTTCCAGAATGTTCTGTTTTATTTCAAATATATGAATGTGTTGAAACATTCTTATCTCATACACCGCACAGTATTTATTGCCATTTTTCTGCTCTTTTTTGGCGAAGAAACTCTATTTAACTGGCAGAAGCTGTGACACAAAGAGAGTGAGGGCTGCAGGCTTAATTGATTATTTGCGCAGAGCTGTGTATCAGCGAGGTGCAGCACACCCAGGGGAAATAATGTAAAACAGATAACAAGATCAAATGCTGGAGAATTGCTTTCTCTTGCCAGCTTTATTAATCTGTTTCTTTCACGTTCAAACTGACTTTCCCACACCTCACTCTCTCCAGGTTTTTATATTAAGGCAGGGTATGCCTTTGTGTCCTAATTAATCCAAGAACTTCTCACCTGACACAGGGTTTATCGGTCAGCTTGGAGAGACAGTCTATTAGACAAGATTTTTGAAATGCCTTAAAGTCTGGATAATGTTCTTCAGATTTTTTTTTTTTTTTTTTTAAAGATAATCCATGTTAGTGCTGCATTGTATTACAGGAACACTGATTACTATCAAATAATTTATAAAGTCATAAGTGCTTGTAACGCCCTTAAGGTTTGTGCTGTGTTACTAATAGCTTGCTAGCCTAATAATACATCTATAGAAATAAAAGAAATAAGCATTAGCATTAACAATAGTACGGTACTACGTAGCAGACCACAAAATGCGACTGAATGAGTGTTTTCTCTGCTTTGTGCCTGTGGTTGAGATCATGCTCTGAATACACTTACAGTAATAAAATAACTGACAGCATGTGCAATTCATGATGCTTATATAAATAAAAGAAAGATTTTGATTTTTCAAATGATTTTGAAAGAAGTTTCAATGATATCTTTACGTTTCATACATTAGAGGACCGGAAACCAGTCTCAGAAAATGTTCTGTCTGTATGTCCGTTTGTCTGTCCAGCCAGATTCTGTCACTGGATCAAGCAAAACTGGATGGACATAATTTAATCCATCTTTGGTATTTGTCTGCATCAAAATTTGAAATCAAAATGTTTAGAAATTACAGTGTGAGGTTTTGTTCCAGATTAGAAACCGCAAGTTTTGACAGCGTACTACACAAGCATCAAAATGTGGGTGCGTCTTAAATCAACCGCTGGACAGAATTCAGTGAAACTTTTGCAGTACGTATGTATCTGATGCAGTTTAACCTGCTCCGTAAATGAAATCAAAATGTTGAAAAAAAGCAGTTACGAACAGTTATGTGCCGGATATAATAATCTACTTTAAAATAATCTAGTAATAAGCTCCTTGCTCAATGTAAACAAATACCTCCATCGACAGGAAATCTTAAATCCATATTTTACTGGTATTAGTTCATATTTTTTGCGCTAAAATAACAATATGTACAGTAGGTGAATTTTAACGTGCTTTTTAAGACAAAACTTAAAGTAGTATTTATCCGATCTAAGTCAAAAGTTTGGACACAACTTTGTCTACATCCTAGAATAATAACAATTTAAAAAAAGCTGTGAAATAACACAAGGCATTAGGTAATTAGTAACAACAACAGTCTGTTGTGATTGATTATTTAGCCCGTACTAAAAATTGTGATTTAAGTTGTATGTAATTTTAGTTGCACTGCACTATACTCGTATGGTGAAAATAAAGTCTTTAATCTACACCTGTATGTATGTCTTTGTGTGTGTGTGTGTGTGTGTGTGTGTGTGTGTGTGTGTGTGTGTGTGTGTGTGTGTGTGTGTGTATGCAAAACAGAATCATTTCTTCACACAGTTTTTGAAATAACTTGCCAGGTAGGTTGTTCCAAATATCTTGGAAACCTAACCACAGGTCTTCTGCGGATGTAGGCTGCCTTAAATCCTTCTGTCTCTTCATGTAATCCCAGACAGACTAGAGGATGTTGAGATCAGGGCTTTGCAGGAGCCAAACCATCATTTCCAGGACTCCTTGTTCTTCTGTATGCAGAAAATCACTCTTAATGACGTTGGCTCCATGTTTGGGGTCATTGCTCTGCTACAGAAAAAAATTGCGTTCAGTCAGACACCTCATAGATGGTGATGGATAACTATCTGCCGGTATTTCTCAGCATTGAGGACAACATTAAGGACACTGAGGACACTGCCCAAATCTCCAACTCCAATTGCAGAATTACAACCCCAAACTTGCAAACAACCTCCACTATGCTTCACTGTTGCCTGCAGACAGTCATTATTCTGCCGCTTTCCAGCCCTTTGGCAAACAACCTGCCTCCTGCTGCACAGCCAAATATGTAAAATTTTGACTCATCGGTCCAGAGCACCTGCTGCCATTTTTCTGCACCCCACGTCATATGTTTTCGTGCATAGTTGAGTCACTTATCCTTGTTTCCATGTCGAAGGTATGACTTTTGGGACGCAAGTCTTTAATGAGGACTACTTATGACCAGACCTTAACAGTATACCAGGGTCCCAGTGGTTTTTGACAGTTCTTTGCTGATGGCACTGGGAGTAAACATGACTCGTGTCTTTCATCTGCTGGGTTAAGTTTTCTTTACCAATCACTGTGACTACAGTCCTCAACATTGCCCATTTGTTTGTGTTTCTTCAAAATAGCTTAAACAGCACATCTTGAGCCCCAAGATGCTTTAAAATCGTTGCCTGGGAGAAACCTTGCTAAAGTAGTAAAAAATACCTTGTATCTTGTTGCTGTGCTCAGTCTTGCCATGGGGACATGAAACTGTCTTCCACAACCTAACCTTAGTAGCAGAGGATGGATGTTCTTCACCCGGTTTGAAGCCTCCTACAAAGCTGTTTCTGTTTCATTTAATGACTATATTTCAACCTAGATTTGAAATTGATGATCCATAACACCTGATAGGTATAACTTTTTAATCATACACCTGACTCTCATCCTACAAAATCCCTGACTTTGTGCAAGTGTGCAAGCGTAAGACCTGATCCTAGCCATTGGACAGTTACTCCAAATATTAATATGATTTATTCATTCATTCATTCATCTTCTATACCGCTTCATCCTGTATTTAGGGTCGCGGGGACCTGGAGCCTATCCCAGGAGACTTAGGGCACGAGACAGGGTACACCCTGGACAGGGTGCCAATCCATCGCAGTTAATATGATTTAGATTTTTCTTTTTGTTTAAATTGGGAAAAAAAAGAAAATATATATTTTAAAAAAATTAATAAATAACAGCACCTGCCTAAAACTTTTGCACAATACCTACTGTATAAACAAATACATACTGTATACACACATACATACAGTATGTATGGTATGTAATAATATATGTTTTGAGACCGGTAGCACTAAATGAACTTCTCTTCAGCAGAGGTCATTTTCGGTCTTGCTTTCCTGAGATGGTTTTCATACAGTATACATCATTTGCTTAAATTGTTGCCGGTTGCCCAGGAATAACCATATTGTCATGATTGTGATTATTTTTCCTTAACAATTCCTCCTATTGTGTTGTATCCCTTTAATCATTGATTCACGCATGTTCTCGTTGTACTTTCATGTTAGAAAAATAAAGCTGAGCACTATATTTGTTCAGTCATCTGTTTAGATTAGTCAGTGACTTCAGATAATGAGTACAATCAACATGCAGATGAGCCAATATTTGGGCAACCCGTATGGATTTCCTATGATCGTGTGTATTCGAATGAACACAGTCCAGATGAGTTACCTCTCTCTATAGTGTACATGCTTAATTTGCCGTCGCAGTGTTTCCTCTGAGGTAGGTGATGAATGGTTGAATAGACATTCCCTTCAGAACACGCCTCTTCAAAAGTGAGGTCCTTGGCAGACAACAAGGAGATGTAAGCTCTGCTTTCTTGCTCAATCTGGCCCCTGTCAGAAGCAATTAACTGTTAACTGTTAAATTCTACAATGTTTGAAAACCAAAAACAAAAGCTTGTATCAGAGGATTTGTTTGTTCAAAATTGTTTTATTCATGGCTAGTAGAGTTCAGCTCAATTGAGTTTAGTGATGACTGATATCACCATAGATTTATACATTTCTAATAGACATTTTGCAGTCAGCCAGAGGCCATGTCTAATGAGGACGGAGTTTGTGAAAGGCTATCTGAGGGGGTGAGAAAGCCTGACACTTATAATGTATTTATAAATAATTTCCCTTCAGAAATAAAGAAATTCCTTTCTTTCTGAAAATAAAACAAGCATCTCCCTTGCCCATGATCTATTGCGATTCTACATGCAGGATCTCTGTTTTATTCAGCAATGTGTCAACCTGTTATGTTCTCTGCTGTATATGCATCATATTTTGAAAGGTCTGTGTAGATTCCTGCCCCAGTTTCTCTCACTGCATCAGCAGTAAAGTGTGAAGTGGCATCCCTGAGTGACCTCCTGTGGAGAAGTGGAGTCCACCTGCAGCCTAAACAGCTGAAAGGAACCAGACCCACCATTAATCTGTATTATCGTGACATAACCCCAGTGCCACTCAGATGCAAAACAGCATGAACTAGAAAATTTAAAAACCATCCAATTGTGTAATTGTACAGTAAACCTCCATTGGTCTGGCAAAGTGATTTTTTTTCTCTATTTATTAACAATAGAGCACATGGGGCGAGGAGGGAAAGACAAGTTCAAGGTGTAGCACTCAAGAATGTGTCCACGCATCCATCAAATACTGTTTTATAGAAATCCTATAAAGATAAAAATATTTTAACCTAAATATATCTATGTAGAGTCTTCACTAAAGTATACATTAAAATGAAGCTGAGTTTGTATCTTTTTGTGGGGAAGTGTTTCATGTTATCAGAGTGCCTGTTAAATACTGTAAGCAAGGATTTAAAAATTCAAGCCCAACAAAAAGCAGGTTACTGTTATTAACCCCAAGTTGATTATTTTGGCCCTAAAGTGTCTTATTCCTCCAATACTAAAGCAGTTTTCCACTGATGATATATATATTTTTTTATTAAAGAGAAACACATCAACACATCGACTTTTACAGATACATTTAGTGGTGTGGAGCATCTGTGAAACAAATTAGTATGGTAATTAGTAATTAGATTAATTAGTTTATTAATCTCCCTGCTTGCAGAAGGAGATGTGGAAAGGCCAGTTACAGACAGGGTTGCCAGGTTGATCTGCAAAATCTTGTGATCAATATTTATAACCAACAATAAATTAAATGTAATAAATTTCCTTACAAGGTAAAGTGTATACACTATGTTTATATTGTACATAACCATTTCAGTTGTAAGATATATGGCAAAGAATGTGTTTATAAAGTTGGCACTGTGCCGTAGTGGTTAGCACTGCCAGGGCTGAGGATTCGAGTCCGGCCTTCGGGTCTGTGTGTTCTCTCGGTGTTTGGTGGGGTTCTTCTGGATTCAGGGTGTACACTGCTTGGAGTCCCCTTGGAAAGGCTCCAGTCCTCCAGCGACCCTGTACAGGATATATATATATATATATATAGATATAGAGGGAGAGTGAGTGTATTTATCAATTAATAATAATAGAATGTCCATTCATCAGGAATGCTTGAGCACCACAGTGACCTTGTCTCTAACACAATGACTAAGAAAGGTTTTGTTTTGTTTTTTTGTTTTTTTGGTATTTTTATGAGATGTAGTTGGGCTGGATTTTGATTAAAAGTGATGACCTATGTTGGTGATATTAGGTCTTCTGTTGTGCATGCTAAGATGCTTTTCTGCTCACCGAAGATTTAAAGAGCGATTTTAGATGCACTATTTGTAAACTCTAGAGACTGCTGTGTGCGAATCCTAGATGATCAGCAGTTTCTGAAATACTGGAACAAGCCTATTTGGCACCAACAACCATCCCAATTCACATTTTCCCCATTCTGATGTTTGATACTACCTGAAGCCAATGACTTTTATCTGCAATATTGTGTGCATTGTGTTCCTGCCATATGACTGAATGCCTAGATAGCTGCCTAAATGAGCAGGAACTGTATATAGTTTTTTTCCTGTTAACGAAGACAATGAGTGTTTTTTACTTAAAATAATTCAACTCAGGCAAAATGCAATAAAGTTTTAGAAATTGATGGCGATTCTACCCAGGAGATTTGTTTTGATGGCAGATGACGTACAGTAATGTCTGATCTCATGTCCCACTGTGTTTTTTAATGCCTAATTCTCAGCATCTATAAAAGATTTAAAAGTATAATGAGAGTTGAGCAAAGGGCAAAAGAGCAGGGACAACTGAATCAGCCTTGATAATTGAACATCACATTGCTAGAACAACAGGTATCCAGTATGTTTTCTAAAGAGCTCCATTAAACATCATTAGTCGGTGAGTTGTGATATTTCTATAGGTGTTGAAATGGACCATGGTGTTGTTTGGGCTGAACATGTTAACTGCTGTTAGTGCAGACAGCAATTGACTGGCCAATTCCCTGGTGAAGCAGACTAGTGGTCAGCCCGATCGATACCTATTTGGCTACGGAATCTAGCATAGAGCTTTTTTGTATTCCATTAGTGGTCCCTTGTGGTTAGCAAGAGTTATAGAAAAAGGGGCTAAGGAGATGCTTTCACAAGAATCTTCAACAGCACTTCGCATTTTATATCTATTTTTGGCTTGTTTAGTGTAATTTACCATTGGAAAAACACCACAAGCCCGCATATTGCACATAATGGAGCGCTTTTAGTTTTTTTTTACAAGCAAAAAGGTGATAACGATTGCATCCACTCTTCCTCGAATGAAGGCTACTGAGAACAAAATGGACCTCTGCTGCTAGGAAAATAACCAGACATTTTATCCTATCTTTGCTTCATAGTGCTATTTTCCCATTTTTCCCACTTCTTCCTGTCCTAGGTGAATGGTGTGTGTGTGTGTGTGTGTGTGTGTGTGTGTGTGTGTGTGTGTGTGTGTACAGATATACATATATAAATACACAGATTCAGCATATATAAAAGCAAGTCAAGAAATATATACACACTACAGAAAAAGAAAAACTTATATATGCATATTTTAATACAGTACTAAATGTATTGCTATACAGTATGTTTTATATATACATATGTATGATAATTTCATTAATGTTATATATATATACAACAAGACAATTCTTAACTTTAGTAAGTTTGAATAACAGATACTTAGTGTCAAGTTTGCTGAAACAAAGTGGGTCGTAATATTAATCCTATCATACTGTTGTGTTCTTATCTGATCTTAGTACAATAGCTTACATGTAGCGTATTATTGTCAGGTTAATTTGAATATAGTGCCTGGGAAAGTGACTTTTTAATTCAACTGAATTTCTGCAGTGCATTGCCTTACAAACAAATAGATTATACTCTGTTTTCTGTGCAGATATGCAGTGTGAGCATGGGGATAATTCTCTAAAGACATGATTGTACAAGTGTTCTGCAACAATGAGCTAAGCCTCTTTTCATGACAGTATTTGCATCTGCCATTCGCAACACCATCTTAGACTCTGTATAGACAAGACAGGATTGGGCAGTCTACTTTATGGAGAGCTGCTGATTTACACAGAGCCGGATTTTTCCACCCAGAACTAATCATTATTATTCAATACCACATTTCTTACTGGTGTAAAGCAATAATTTTAGCAATGGCATTTTCTTATGCTTAAAATATGGCATTTTATAAGCATCATATTAAGTATTACGGTAATTCAGCACTGACGTAGCTTCATCTTTCTCTTTTTTTCAGATCTGAGTGGTAGTGTCTCCATCATGAGGTTTTTGTTGAAGAACCTGGATAAAATGAGATGTTTACGTAAGCGCTCCACCATCCCCTTTTTGGTGATTCTCATCACCTTTCTGCTCTTCATGAACCTTTACATGGAGGATGGCTATGTGCTGGTGAGTGCTAGTTAGCTTTATCCCACATGGAAAATATGAGAGAAATATAAAGTTATTATTTTTAACAAAAGCATGTGGTATCATTACTTGAACTCCTACATTTAGGATTTTATGATCTGCTACTGCTTGATGAGTTTTCCTTTCAAAGAAAAAAAATCTGTGTTCACACCTCAAGGGCACGAGACGGGGTACACTATGGACAGGGTGCCAATCCCTCGCAGGACACACACATACACACTCACATGCTCATTCACACACTATGGCCAATTTGGGAATGCCAATTAGCCTAATCTGCATATCTTTGGACAGTGGGAGGAAACCGGAGTACTCGGAGGAAACCCACTGAGCATGTGGAGAACTCCATGCACACAGACCCGAGGCGGGAATTGAACCCCCAGTGCTGGAGATGCCACCAATGCCGCCTGTATAAGTCTTAGTTACATGTAAATTAATTATGTGAAGGAAAAATTCCAAATATAATATAATGAAATGAAACATTTCTACGTTAATAGATTTTATTATAATATGTTAATACTATTAATATAAAATAACTGGAACATACAGAACAAAGTCAATGTTTGGTATCACAATGTCACAAGTGGTGGAGAGGCAGGATGTACAGTATGCACAGGCAAATCTTTATTATACATGTTAAACACACAAACAATATCTTTGGCAGTACAGTATGCTTAGCAGTTTAAACTAACAAAACCGACACAACAGCTAGGGCTATGACTTGCTAATTAGCAGTCATAGGAAGACAAGACAAAGAACTCAAGAGCATGTGCCTTGAATAACAATACTTGGCTACTTTCCATTCCACAGTGTACTTCAAAGTATGCTCCCTACTCCCTACTCTCTGTTCCCTTTGCAGGAAATGTTGGTTAAGAGAACCTCCTGCGACAAAATTCCACCATTCGAAACACTTTGCAACATCACCAGAGTTACCCTGGTACCATAAGCACCTCGGATACCATGTTGCTACTGTGGAAGTTCACCCTATGGAAATATTGAATATTTATTGAATCATAAACTAATACTAATATAAAATGTGTACTATTGCAAGCTGTATACATTGTTAATAAATTCTTTTTAAATAATTGTTTTTTTTTTGTAAATAAAAGTATTACTTTTTACAGATTACTGGCCTATAAGGATGATTAAATTAGATTTAAAATTATTGTGTCATATCAATATTAAATCATCCTCTATAATAATAGATATATAATGTAAATCCCTTTTCAAGACTCCAGCTTTTTCACGCTTCAACAAGAAGAAATATCTCATGGGAAATTTTTCATATCCACTTCCACCAAAAGTGATGACCCGTTGTTAATTTTTTCCCTACACTGTTCACAGTTCCCTCTGAACGGAGCAGTTTTGGAATCGCACTTAACATAGCTGAACACCCTATGCAGTGTACTTCGCAGGGAACTTCAAGCCAATTGGAACGCACCTCCGAATAATGAACCAACATGAAACAGGAAACAAGGAAATCATCTGGAAGTAAATAAAACTAAAACAGGAATCATGAATTAAAACACCGAACGCATGGTTCACAACAATAATCAAAATAATCCTCCCATGCAACATCAAAATACCAACCTGTGCACCATGCAGAGGGAAAACATTAATAGAAAATGATATGCTTTTGAAAAATGCATCAATAGTGTCATGTAGACATTGTGTAGTTTCATTAACATTGTTGTTTTCAGTACAAAGCTAACTTGATATGTTTTCTGCATACAGTCCAGTGTATGTGACACAGTTACTGCACCATTTTTAAAGGGCATTTCCTTGTGTCATTTATAAATGGTCCAGTCCTATATAGGACAGATCAGACCAGTTATAGTCAGCTCCAGATTTTTGAAGACAAAGTATGCAGACGTTGTTGTCTAAAGTTTTTTACATGCAAGCTGTTGGTCACTGCTTCGTTGAAACTATATATATTTTATTTAAGACGTTTTTAGTTTAGTTTAGTTTTTTTTTCTTTCTTAAAAACATTTCTGGAAAAATTCTTTGAAGTAAATAATATTTGAAGCTTGAAATCATTTTTTATTGTGTAAAGCACTTTCAGACTACAGAAACTGCATTCAATAAAAAAGTTGCCTCTGTCAGAAAGTTACGATAATGAATCATCCAAATCAGCTCAGACAGGGTTGAGGCAAAATCAGTGTTGTGCAGTGGTAGTTTTATGTTTCTGGGTTTGAACTTTTGAATTTGTCTTTCTGAATTTGTGAGAACAGTGCACATGCACAAACCTTATAAATATAATGGAGCTGAAAATGTTGCATGAAGGAGAGCCCACGATCTGTTTAAAAGTGTTGTCTACTATGTTTAGGCATTTTAGTACAAAGGGATTGACAGTCCAAAGAAAAAACACAAAAACTGACAAACTGGAGGAACACTGACAGAACCATTGTCCTAAGGCATGTCTCCTGATGCACAGAACAGGTAGCCCCAGAAACCAGTCCATTATACAGTGTCTAAACATGGAGACTTTGAAATGGGGGGTTGAAAGTTCATCCAGAGGCAAAGGCAGAGGTGGAACTAAACATGGGAGCTTTTTGGCATGAACCTTGAGCCAGAACTTTGTGTGCTGGAAATCGTACTTGGTACACTGAAACTTGGCAGCAACAAGGTAGCAACTTGACACGGGTGCTGTAGCAGAGCAAACACTGGGACCTGGCCTCCCTGCCAGCCTCCTGAAACCAGGAAGCTCCGTCCTCATAAACCCAAAATTCTGTTTGTTTGGATGGACGGGCGCTATAGTGTTGTAGACGGACAGCAGTTGATGTTTTTAACCTGAAGACAGCAGGCAGCATTAACTTTTATGCCCTCCTGTTAGCATGTCACAGGTGATCTTCATAGACTGTAACAGTAGGCAGCGTCATCACATGTACAACAATAGACATTGTCATCCAAATTAACAGTAGACGGTGTCTTTTATTCCATAATATAAGGTGAAATATATCTGCTGAAACATTGGAGCAGTGTTAGGAGCGGCAGTGATATGACCGCACACTCCATTTGCATTAGTGATGCGCGGGTCGGGTATTTTTCCAACCCGCTTTTGTGAAATTATTTGGCCCGCCCCAGCCCGCCCCGCACCACTGTATCTATTTTTACAACCCGCCCCGCCCCGCACCCGCG
>JAQMYL010000037.1:13514413-13529390 GCA_030014365.1 Clarias pachynema | reverse complement strand
ATAGTTTTGATGCCTTCAGTGAGAATCTACCAATGTAAATGGTCGTGAAAATAAAGAAAACACATTGACAGATAGATGAGAAGGTGTGTCCAAACTTTTGGCCTGTACTGTATATCTGAAAAACGTGCCACTGTATATAATCAGTTTGTATTAATATATCTGTTTGTCCACAGGAGGAGGATAAACGGCAGCTCAGGGAGGTCTCGATGCACCCGCTAAATTCTGAGCGATATGTTCACACCTTCAAAGACATCACCAATTTTTCTGGAACCATTAACGTGACATATCGTTACCTTGCTGGGACACCTTTGCCTCGAAAAAGTAAAATTATTTATTTATTTCCATGTAATTTAACGTGGCACTCAATCTTTTTTGAAGTACTTGTAATTTACCATAATGCCAGCATGCAAAATAAAATGAAAACATAATGGGTTTCTTGCATTCAGTGTTATGACACATTACCTTTTTTAAATTGTGTTTTAAATGTACTGTTCAGGCATGTTCTTGTGTGTGCATGATGAGGCATCTTGTCTGAAAACAGCTTACTAATAAAAAACTTGCAAATATTCTTATATATCTGATAAATGTCACTTGCATTCATCTTTGTTAGCGCTCGCAGACACTGACAGTGAACTACTGTACTACCATCGCAAGTGTAATAAATGATGGTCCATTTTTATGAACAAAGTGCAAGTGTTTATGCAATGAGCCCATTATGAATGTGTTGAATTTTTCTAAAATTTGTATCTTTTTTTACACAGAGTACCTCACAATTGGATTATCATCAGTGAAAAGAAAAAGAGGAAATTACCTTTTGGAGACCATCAAGTCCATTTTTGATCAGTCTAGCTACGAAGAGCTTAAAGAGATTGTAGTTGTGGTTCACTTAGCAGATTTCGACCTGGCTTGGTGTGAGAGTTTGGTTCAAGAGATCACCCGCAAGTTTGGGCATCATATCATTGCAGGGCGTCTACTGGTCATCCATGCACCAGAAGAATATTACCCATCTCTTGACGGGCTGAAGCGAAACTACAATGACCCTGAGGACAGAGTTCGGTTCCGTTCCAAGCAGAATGTAGACTATGCTTTCCTCCTTAACTTCTGCACCAACCTGTCCCACTTCTACATGATGCTAGAGGATGATGTGAGATGCTCACGGAATTTTCTTACTGCTCTTAAGAAGGTAGTCACTTCCAGAGAGGGGTCATACTGGGTCACTCTGGAGTTCTCCAAGCTGGGGTATATCGGGAAGCTTTACCACTCTAGAGATCTTCCCAGACTTGCACACTTTCTGCTCATGTTCTATCAGGAAATGCCATGTGACTGGCTGCTGATTCATTTCCGAGGCCTGTTGGCGCAGAAGGAAGTGATCCGCTTCAAGCCATCGCTTTTCCAACACATGGGGTACTACTCATCATACAAGGGGGCTGAGAATAAACTGAAGGATGATGACTTTGAGGAGGACTCACTGGATATTCCAGACAACCCCCCTGCCACGCTGTACACTAACATTAATGTGTTTGAGAGCTATGATGCTGCCAAAGCTTACAGCAGTGTGGATGAGTACTTTTGGGGCAAGGCTCCTTCCACTGGGGACTTTTATGTTATAGTCTTCAACAAGCCAACAAAAATCAGCAAAATTAAGATCAGCACTGGAACAGATGACCGGCAGAATGACATTTTGCACCACGGAGCTCTAGAAGTTGGAGAGAAACTGGTGGGAACAAAAAAAGGCAGGCAGTGCTCCTCCTACATCACTTTAGGAGAGTTTAAACATGGGAACATTGAGGTTCACAATGTGGACCATAAAATCGCTTTTGATATTGAGTGCGTTCGCATTGTGGTCACAGCAAACCAGAAGGAATGGCTGATCATCAGAAGTATAAGCCTGTGGACTACTCAGCCTCCAAGCCAGTGAGAACTGTTATGGATCATTACAATACTTATCATACAAAAGGCACAACAATCAGTCCTTCGATTTGCTTGGTATATTTATCTATTTATTTTTGGTTTATTATGTATTTATTATGTTTAATATTTATTTGATTATTTATTCATTTTTATAAAAGATCCCTTCGATTTTGCTTCATACCTTAAGTATATATAGAAAAGTATGTGACGAAATGATAGACTGGTATTTTTCTGACTCTTCATCAATAAGAACACTGTAGGCTTATGCTGTTTTTATGTGATTATGCCAGAATCTTTTCAGCAGTCTGACTGCTGGATCTATTATTGGCAGTGGCATTTTCACTCATATCCTTGAGATGTCCACTTACATGGTCATGATATGATAAAGCTGCTTGATAAACTGTAAACATACAAAGATTTGTTGTTTTATATATTCTTTTGTTTCATATATATTTTTTTGCATTATTTTCTCTCATTTTATCATCCATTCAGCAAGCATATGGTCAATGTGGCATTGAATATACAATGTATTGTGGCATGAATTTAGTCGACTGCACTTCACATTGTCTCCCCACTAAATGGTAAAAGGAATGTCATTTATTCAGTCGACCTCAGGCCTGGAGGGTCACCTTTAGTCTAGTGTTTTGAAATTGCAGTGTGTAATTTGTTGATGTGTTCCTTCAAAAGCATGGACCACAACACAGTGTTTCTATTCAGCCGTCTTAGGAAGCTTGTGATTGAACAGTACAGTGACAAATGAGGCGGACCTGTTCTACCTTACACTCATTCTTTTCGCCCCTCTTTTGCCTTAGCACAATTTTGCCCAACTAAATTGGATTTTCTTTGGTTTTCTTGCAGTATCAGAAGATACATAAGCTACAGATGGGTTCTGTATTGTATGTGAAATATATAATAAATATATAGATTTGGAAAATGATGGAGCAGCTGGGCAAAAACAGTATGATTATGTAAACAGTTTTATGTTACTCTAAAAATAGGACTGTTATGGCACAGTATTCTTAACTCATATCTTACCAGTGTGCATATCAGTTTGCGCCATGTTTGATCAAGTGATTTTCTTCTTCCTTCTCGGTAAAATTATTTTTATCCTAGCAACAAGGCAAGTATTATTATGGAACAAATATAGTTTTTTCTTTTTTCACTTTCTGTTCTTCTCCAAACAAAAGCACAGGTCCTGTTTCAGAAAGCCACCTGAGGAATTGATGGTTTGGGTTTCCAACTGGATTATATGATTACTGGAAGGTGTTTGTTGACTCAGTAATGAAACACGCGAAAACACATCACTCAACAGTGCATGAGCCAGGGAAGAATATTGCATTGTGAGTAATCCTGTTATTTGTTTTAAAGTTTTATTACTTGTCTCCAAACTGTCTGCTTTGAATTTGACCAGCAACATACATGGTTTGGTTCGGTATAAATGGTCCAAATACTACAGCAGTGTACATCTCTCAGTGTACTGCATAGGTCTTTAAGTGAAGAGAATGCTCGATGATGTATATTTATGTTGTATTTCGTCACCACATTGTTTGTCATATGGTACTGTATGTATATTGTAAAATGACGTATATTTTTTTACATGTACCATTAGAACTGTTTGCCTTGTATATTGTATCTGAAGTGTTGAAACAAAAATGAATGCCATTTGATCTGGAAAAAAAAAACCTTGAACCTGTTTGTGTGTCTAGACTTTGTTCATACTGTATCACTTACTCTCTACACCTTCAGATGGGCTGAACCTACAGTTTAAAGGTGCCCTCAAACTCCATTACAGACTCTAGATAGTTTGTTGTTTAACCTCGAACTTAAAGTGTGTACATTAACTTAGAATCACATATAATACATTTATAATGCATGGATGCATTAATAATACATGTATTAATTCATCATTTAAATATGCTCCTAGAGCTTCTTTTGATATACAAGAGTTCAAGTCCAAGCACCCCACGCTATTTGGAATTTGCATTCCCCTCTTCACTGTGAAAAAAAAAAAGAATACGTTGTAGGGTATTGAAATAGGGTTTAGACAAAAAAGGCACTCATGAACAGCATCGCCTCACCACAATAGAGCCGCATAAATTATTCATCTATATGTGAATATGCACAGTGTTATTTTCAAATGCTGGAAGGGCAAGTCCAATCCACTGAGGTCCCACCACGCAAACTCAACAAGTCTCAAAGGGTCCACTGACAACGACCTGTTTCCAGAAACAACAGCACACCCATAGAGGTCGTTCTCAGTGGAGTCATGCTCCAAGGGGCCAGAGCTGGCCAGGTAGCACAAGGGAAACCTACACAATACGGGGCATAACGTTTTATGTTGTAAAATTTATAAAGGCGTAGTTACATAAAATTCTTTGCTTACAAAGGTCAGGATAACGGCATAATGTAACTCAACGGTGACAGCAATTACTTTTTAATGGTTAGCCATTGTTGATTAGTTTATGGCTATAAATAAAAAGACAATATGTCAACAAGAGGTGATGTTTTGTGTCACTGTCACACTGTATTACTACTATTGACTAGTGCCATGGTGTTTGAGACACTTCCTGTTTAAATTTAAAGTGGAGAATAAATTCATGCCTTCATCTGTCTTAAACAATCTCATCAGTTTTTATGCAACAGTAGTGTCAGTTTTCCAAATCAGACCAGAGAGAATCCATGAAATGAAAAATGAAAAACCTCTAAAAAATTTTGTGACACGTCCGTTTTTCGGAGATAACATTTTTCACACTAAAACTAATTGCTGATCGAATTGCCAGCCTTCAGGTAAGTGATTCACATAAATGCATGTGCCTGGATAAAGGGAAACTGAAGATGTATTACTGTAAATGCAACACGATACCCTCCTGATATTAGTGATACTAATGCTAAAAAAAAAGAATAATTTCAATTTCAATAATCTTTCCTATACCATCAAACTCCTGTTCACAGCCATCATTGTCAAAAATTAAATTTTGTAAAAGATATCACTGATAACAAGCCAATTGCAGAACTTCCTAAACACAGCACTCTCACGTCAAACATTAACCTTTTCATAATGGCAAAAAGTCTTAATCGCAGAAACTAATAAGAAAGCAAAATCTGAATTAAATTTAATTGTAGTTTTAAATGGCAAACATTGTCACAACCACAAAAGGTCATAATGAACCTGACATTTCCCAAGCTCTTCTTTTTTTAGAGTTGACTCTAATTTACCTATAGTTAGCCACATAACAGGTCTGTTATGCAGACAGGTGTCACAACATAGCTTTGAGTTTTCAAAAGATCTAACAACATCTTAGACCTTTCTCTTCATAAATAAATGAGATTTTCTATATACTTTTGAAAAGGTCAGATGGAATTGTCCTTTCTGGTGTACCCCATGTTCAGGGTATCTTGTTAAAATGTTAATTAAATGTAGAAGATATTATGGTTTTGCATATGAAACTGATATGTCAATTGTTTTGCAAAAATAACTTCACAAAACCAAATTAGCATCCTGTACTTTCCAGCTTAGAATCTGAAAGATGGTGCTGTTTTCCTTTCCTCAACAGAAGCTCAGGGAGCAAGTCATGGCTCTTAAAGGTAGAACTACACTAGCAGTCAGGTGAGTCAATATGGCAGGCAAGATGTGTGGAAATCGCTACTAATGTCCATTTTAAAGGGTGTCAGAGCAATCCACCAAAAAAAAAAAAACTGTGTAATAACTCCTGGATGAGGTGCTGCATGCTTCTGGGTTACCATGGCAGCAGTGCTGCATAAATAGAGGAGAGAAACACAATATCAGCTGAAGGGATCCTAAGGTGGGGTGTGTTTCGTTCTACCAATTCCCTGCTGATCAGCTGCATCTCCAGTGGCTCTGTCTCTCTGCATCCACCTCAATAATTGGTATGGAAACATTTATAGAGGTTTTTGTTTTCTGTTATTAAAAACTGATCAGAAATCCTTTTTACCCAGTAAAACCATAACATTCAGACTCTATAGTACAAACAATCTCAAATCGTTAGAAGTAAAGTAAAACTGCATGTTGTCTGTTAAAAGGGGATATCAGCATGTTCCATCTGAATTTATATTAACCTAATATATTAGGCTAATTCATTAAACTTGTCCATGCAGCAAGAAAATAAAGTATAAGATTGTTGAACTGTGTATTTAAACAATATTATAAATGGAGCTCTAAAGCTGAATCTTACTATGTACTATGTGTGTTAACATGATTAGTACATTAGCTCCTATGTTATTTCAAATACACAAAGCTGATTTAAAAAAAAAAAATTTAATCTCAGAATAAACTGAGCATAATCACCTTAATGTGCATACAGTACTGTGCAAAACTCTTGAGCCATGTCTCATTTCTTCATATTTTGCATGTTTTTTAATGTACTGTAGTCATGTGGAATAGTTCGCTAGGCTCCATGATCGACTATTTTGTCTCTCATTTTCAGTCTAGTCCCTTTACCTGACCAGTTTCAGAGGAATACTTTTGTTTTTAAGTCACAAAGTGCCCTATGAATCATTCAGTATAAAAAAAAAAAATCTAACTTAAGGCATGAACCAGTGAGAAACAGGTGCAGATGATACCAGATGATCAGGCCAGTGATTAGTATATTGATGATGCTGAGTGGCTGGAACAGACAAGAGGGGAAATGAGGTTGCAGTAGAGTTAGGGTAAGCCCTGTTGCAGTAAAACATGTATTCCTATTTCTTTAATTTAACCTACATGTTCTTATTTAATATGCAAGGATGAGGTGTCATGGGGCAGACTTTTGCACAGTATTGTATGTCTTCTATTTAAAAATAAATACATTCTAAAATAATATTCACTACAGAAACTGAATCATGAATATATCCAGTACAACATGTTTCTTTTTCATTGTTAGTACTGTTTTATTTTATACAGCTGTGTGAATATTTTCAATCATGAGAATCCATGCAAAAAAAACAAAAAAACATATACAGTATAATGTTTAAATGTTAAAGATCTATAAGAAATCAGATGAAAACACTGTAGATCGGCCTTCATCGACTGTCCTTCATATCCTAAAATTTTGAGTCTGTTTATTGGCCATGAGTGCACATATTGAGCTGGGTCTTTACAAATCCCAGCTGGAGGCCATCAGCTCTCATATTTCAAAAGCTTTCCCATGTCCATTAATAGTTTTTGGCTTTGCCATTTAAGAGAAAAAAAAGGAGGGGAAAAAAAACATCAACTCATGACTGCATTTTTTTTTTGAGACTGGCCTAAACACACTGAGGATAACTCACCGGTGTATTTTCATAAAAGAGAACCTCAGAATGAACTAAAGGCTTAGTAGTATGGATGCCATTTTACAACCTGATGAAGAGAGGCAAAGAAAACCATGAGTAGATTGATGGGTAAACATCAGCCTGTAGAAAAGCATCTCCCAGAGGAGCAGAGCAGCTCCAAACAGAGATGTGGGTGATGAATGGCTTGTAATAAGCTGGTGACTGTCTGACAGCTGATCTAAGGTCCCTGTGCGATTAGACGCACTCAACGCTGCTGTTGACAGGGGTGTGATCTGTGTACTGATGTGAATGAGGGTGGGGTGCCTCCAAAGAAAATAGACAGAGACGGAGGTCTGTGTCAGTACCGCTCCAACTGCTGGAGTACAGTAAAAAATAATTTATAGCCAAGCCACAATAGAAATCAATGAGCTGTTCAGGAGTTAAGCCATCCCACGATATAAGAAACTACTACATCTGAAAATGTGTGGAGGAAATGGGGTTCTGCGACCAAGTATACAGTAAACTGACAATATATATCCCATTAAAGATGAGACTAGATAACACGTTATTAAGCCCTGAACAGAAATGAAATGTTACAGCAGCATATAAAATATAAATACAATAATACAAACCACACACAGGTACAAAGACGAGAAAACAATGCATAAACACATCGCGTACCATGTCTATCAGACGAAGAACCAGGATGAAGAACCAGGACAAGAACCAGGTTTTATCAAAGTTTTACCAGAGTGGAACCAGATGATGGTTTTACAGGAATCAGCTGTCCAGGTTTGGTGACATTGTGCACACTATACTGTAGCCCTAAATTCCCCTTCATGGAATCCAATCTGGTCTAATACTGTTGTATTCCATCCAAATCAAGGTTTAATGGATCATGCATTCTGAGATGCTTTTCTTTTCTACATGTTTACAATACATGGTTATTTGAGTTCCTGTAGCCTTACTGTCAGTTAAAAGCTGTCTTGTGATTCTCCTCGTGCCTCTCTTAATAGTCTAAGTGAAAATATTTTGTGCACAGTCAAATTTACTGGCTATTTTTATTTACTATCTTATTAAAAGATTAAAACAGATCAAAATAAGATAAGATTTGTAAGCTCGTGCTATCTGGCAGATAGATATTATCACTTTATTAAGTTGCTATATATTTTTTTTTATCATAGAAATGCCACTTGCTGGATATGTTTTATTTTTATAATACTCTTTGTAAATCCTAGAGATTGTTGTGCATGAAACTCAAAGGAAAAACATCCCTGGCAACCAACACACAAAAGGCACTGAGGTTTTTCAGCATTCTGGTTTTGTATATTTTAACATTACTGGAAACTAATCACCTGTATCTGTATCATATTATGTATATTGCTACTGATCAGCCATAACATTTAAACCATTAACCAATGTCAGCCATAACATTAAAACCATTAACCACCTACAGTAGGTTTTAGGTTCCAATTGTGCCGCCAAAACAGCCCTGACCCCTCGAGGCTTGACTCGCTTGACTCCTCAAGACCAATGAAGGTATCTGGCACCAGCACGTTACCGCCATGAATTTGAGATCTGGGGAATTTGGATACCAGATCAACAAGTCTTTGTCTGCTAAGTACCATACACAACAAACTGTGATGTGTGTGCACCGAGTGTTCTGATACCTTTCTTTTATAACTTTTTTCACCAATATGGGCTACATTAGCTTTTCTGTGGCATCAGACCAGACAGACTAACCTTTGTTCACCACAAGAGTACAGTAAATGAGCCTTGGCTGCCCATAATCCAGTCATTTACTTATACTGTAATGGTATATTTCATTATATAATTCATAATCAATGTTATTTAATTCACCTGATGGTGGTGTTAATGTTATGGCTGATGTGTGTGTGTGTGTGTGTGTGTGTGTGTGTGTGTGTGTGTGTGTGTGTGTGTGTGTGTGTGTGTGTGTTAACTGCTTTCTGTGTAGCTGTACACATGTATATGAGTAAAATTAATTACACATACTAATTAAACATTAATTAAAACTGTGTAAAGTGTACTGTGTAAAAACACTGTGGGAGCTGTTTGACAGTGAGGAACAGTGCAAGTATGATCTCTAAACATAAACACATGTTTTTCAGTTTGTGGAAAACATATTTGTAGCTTTTAATGTATTTTGTTCGTGCAAAAACAGAGGACTAAGGACTGCAGTACTGTAAAGACTTGAAGAATTGCATAGGTTTAAATCTCAATCTTAATCTTAAAAAAGATGGTCTATAACAAACCATTTCATAAAATGAAATAAGTGGAATAAGTGGACAGCACTTTTCCAAAAGTAACAAAAAAATCTGTACTGAAAGAATACTGTATGTGAATTGAATATAAAGGGATTTTCTGACTGCAAAAAGTTTAGGAATAGGACTAAGAACTGCAGCAATGCATATAAACACAAACACAGTTGTTATAGAAAATAATCACCCCCTTTAAAATAATCACATTTTGTTGCTCTGCAGCCTGAATTGAAGGCAGACACAGTTCTATCCTGCAAAGGATGATATAAAACCAACATGTCAGGAAAAAAAATTACGAAAAAAAACCCCCAGAATCAGTGATTTGCAAAGGTAAAGAAGCTAAAAATGACTTGTAAACTCAGTCAGGTGAAGCTAATCACCTTAACAATGGCACACAAATCCGTTTTACTTTTAATCAGCTTTGGTCATTTTGATTAGCTCAGCATGAAAAGCTGGAGCATTTCAGTCCCTGGTAGTGCAACCAAAGCAATCAACTATGGTTGGCAAGGCACTGTCAAAATATCTTCAGGATAAAGTTGTGCACAGGCACAAATCAGGAGATAAATAAAATTTATTATTTCTTTTTTTAAGTCTGTTATTAAGAAGTGGAAGGTATTTGGTACAACACTGAACCTCCCTGAATCAGGACGTCACTCCATACTGGATGAGAGAACCAGGAAGAAACTGGTCAGAGAGGCTACCAAGAGGCCTACAGCAACTCTGAAGCAGTTGCGGGAATTTTTGACAAAGAGAGGTCATTGTGTGCATGCAACAACAATATCAAAATTCTCCGCAAATGGGGGAAAAAAAGATAGTCCTCAGAAAAGGCCACAGGCAGTCATGACGGAACTTTGCAAAAACACACCTGGTCAGATGAGACTAAAATTGAATGATTATAAAATAGACATATTATACAATACTGTATGTCTAGCAGAAATACAATACAGCTCACCATGAAATAACACCAAATAACACCATTCCTACAGTAAGGCATGGAGGTGGTAATATTCTGTCATTGGGGTGTTTCTCTGTAGCAGGGACTGGAGCACTTGACAGGATAGAAGGAAAATGGATGGGGCAAGATACTGTTAAATTCTTGAGGAAAATCTGCTGCCCTCTGCCAGGAAGTTGGCAATGGGAAGATTTACCTTCCGACATGACAATGACTCAAAGCACACAGCAAAACTTACTTCGCACTGGTTGAAGGAGGAAAAGGTGAATGTCCTTGCATGGCCTAGTCAGATCCAAGACTTTAATTCTATTGACAATCTGTGGAATGACTTGAAGACTGCAGTCAAAAAGGGTCATCATCAAATATAACTCAACTCAAGCAGTTCTGCAAAGAAGAGTGGGCAAATATTGCAAACTCTACATGTGCAAAGGTTTGCGTGCCAATGAGAAGGTGATTAGCTTCACCTGATTGAGTTTGCAAGTCATTTTTAGGAGAGGCGATCCTTTTACAAATCAGTGATTCTGTTGCTTTTTTCCCCCTGTTTTTTATTTTCTCTGACGTATCTTTCACTTGGATGTTAAAAGTTGCACCGAGAAAATACATATGGATAAAACAAAAACGGTGCCTCTTTTTATTTCAGGCTGCAAAGCAACAAAATGTATTATTTTAAAGGAGGGTGATTCTTTTCTATACCTATGTATAATTAAATCGAGCTTCGTTTGGGCCTATGATAATTACTGTGATGGGATAAAAGAACATGGCAATTACAGCACATTTAGCACCGACTGTGACGGTGATAGCCAGGTGTTTGTCAGTGCCACAGGTGCCTCTGTGTCCCTAATCTGGGTGTAGCTGCTCTCCCTGGAGCTCAACTGGGTTATTCCACCACCACCGCAGTGCTAGTTAAAGACCTACATCTGCCTGTAACACAACACACTGCAACCACTGATTCCCATTCACCTGGTAATTAGTTCCATTTATTCTTCCTCTCCCCTCGGAGCGTAGTATGCCATCCCTCATCCGGTCCTCTCCATGGCTTTCATCAAGAAAGCATTAAACTTTCATAGGCATTAACTACTGTCTGATGACACTCACTCTCAATGGGATAGCATGATAAAGCCTGTGCTCCCCATCGGCACTGAAGAACACAGATCAGTCTACATCAGGATTTTATAATAATTTGATCTGAGTGAACACTGACCAACTCCGATGGGAGATAAAACTATATAATGTTCAGCTCTCAGCCTGAATGAACCAACTGGGAACAGAGGGCTTGTGATGCTGTGTGTGGTTTTTTTTTCTTAATGAGCATTTTTAAGCAGAGCAGACAAAGATTTGGGAGATTTGCATTCAGTAAGCATGGTAGCAAGCTGTTAGCTCATTTGTTCTCAGCAACAGCATGTGGAGCATGCATAAACAATATGACATGCATACGGCAGACTGTCACAGTCACCACCCAACATTTTCTAAATATCAGTCACTTTCAAAAAACTTGCTCATTCTCTATAACACTTTGGTACTCATGTACAGGGTTGCGGGAGGCCTGAAGCTTATCCCAAGGATCTCAGGGCACGAGGCAGGGTACACCCTAAATGGGGCACCAATCCATCACAGGTCATAAGCACACTCAATTTGAAAGCACCAATTAGCCTAATCTGCATGTCTTTGGGCTGTGGGAGGAAACTGGAGTACATTGAAGAAAGCCACCAAGCACATAGAGAAAAAACTCCATGCACACAGACCTGAGGCAGGATTCAAACCCTCAACCCTCGAAGTGGGCTCCCATGCTGCACCAAAGTCTTTTATTTCACAATAAATTGTCAACATTTACATTTTAATATATGTATTATTACATAATATATTATGTTATATTTTATGCCATATTAAATAGATTAGTGTTTATAATCAATTACATCATAACAAGCTATAAACTTTTCCAGCCTGACCATATTTAAGTTTTGCCATATCAACAATTATAGCATGACATTTACTCACTCATTCATTGTCTATACTGCATTATCCAGTGTACAGGGTCACGGGGGCCTGAAACTATTATTATTATTATTATTATCATTATCATCATCATCATCATCATCATCATTATTGTTGTCATTATTATTATCATTGGTAGTTTTTATTCATTCATTCATTCATTCATTCATCTAATATATTGCTTGGAACCTCAGGAAACTTTGGAGGCTAGACGGGGTACATCCTGGAGAGAGTGCCAGTCATCCCAGTGCATAAAGTATTATTATTAATAATGATAATAATAATAATAATAATAAATATTATTATTAGATTGTTAGATTATGTGAAGTCCCAGTAAATTATCTCTTAAAGAACCACAGAAACAATAACATATTAGTCATTAATATAGCCCTTGCAGCCGTCACTCCTGTCAGAGAGGCTACTACAGAAGCTTAGTCAACAACTTCTGACCAATCAGAATCAAGCTTTCAACTGCACTGTGGAGTAATGAAATCATTTTAATTAGCTTAGTCATAGATGATGTACATGATGAGGGAAGAACAAATTAATTCTAATATACTCCTGCACTGTGGTGCTTGTTATCATCTCTCTGTTATCTTTCTGTTGTCATACCTAGCCATGGCCCGCTCTCTTTTTCTTTCTCTTCCTCTCCATCTATCTCTGTTTCTCTCATACAAAATGGCTGTCATTTCCCTCTCTTTTCTAAAGGCCTTAATTAAAGATTAATGCCAGGGATTTCCCTGTGTGGAGAGCGGAGATAACTCCTGTCCCTGGGCTTTTCTTTAAAAGCGCCTCATTTCTGAGAGTGTTAAAGAAAGACAGACGAAGAGAGAGAGAGAGAGAGAGAGAGAGAGAGAGAGAGAGAGAGAAAGGCAGTGGCACAGAGAACAAAGCAGCTCTGGCTGGCCTGCTGCTACTTTCTCCAAACAACTAGGATGTTGGGATGACTTGCAAAGTAGTAGCACATGTGTGTGTGTGTGTGTGTGTGTGTGTGTGTGTGTGTGTACTCTATGTGTGTATGTGGCAAGGAGCGAAGTCATTTTAACTAAGGCAGGCTAAAACATAATCAGCTCATTTTACGCCCCTCGTTGTTGCTATCTCCCAACAGGAAGGATTACTACTGATTATCTCAATTGTCTTTAACAGGATCTGGTCTGGCTCAGAGCTTGGCAAGCTGTCAGCTCTCAAATATTTCAGCTCTTCACCCCTTTTTTTTACCTACAGTACACTGGGTCTTCATAACACTTTTTAAAAATTTGAATCCATATATTATAATACAATGAGCAGCACTGTGTCAAAACCAGAGATGTTGTATTACTGCTGTACTGTACCTGTATGTGTGTGTTTGCTTGCCCATAAGGCAAAGAAGGTCTAGGCCTGGTCCGGCCTCCAAACTCCCCAGACCTTAATCCGATTAAGCACCCATGGGATGCAGCAAACAAACAAGTCCATCCACTGAGGCCCCACCCCACAAACCACAGCATCCAAAGGATCTGCTGTCGACTTCCCTGTGCCCAAGCCGCAGGCTTTTTGTAAAGTGCAATCGAGGGACCAGAGATCAGAGCTACCCTGGTGGGACAAGAGGAACCTTATATATGGTGGCATCATTGAACACCTCCAGGGTCCTGGTTTGATTCCCACGGCATGTCTGTGTGCATGGAGTTTGCATGTTTTCCCACGCTTGGTGGGTGTTCTCCGGGTATTCCGGTTTCCTCCCACAGTCCAAAGACCTGCAGATTAGCTTCCCAAATTGCCTGTAGTGTGTGTGAGTGAGTGTATGTGTGTACCCTGCGATTGATTGGCACCTTGTCCAGGGTGTACTCCGCCTCATACCCTAAGCCTCCTGGGATAGGACCCTGCGACCCTGAATACAGGATAAATTGGTAAAGATGATGAGTGAGTGAGTGGGGTTCCTAGATGGATATATACAATCTGTGTGTGTGTGTGTGTGTGAGAAGATTTAACAAATATTTTATCAAGTATCTGCAATTTCCTATACACATAGTAAAAGTACTCTTATACAACTTCACTTATTTAAAAAGGCTGTTTGTCAGCTGAATTAATTATTTGCCCTCAAACCAAAGTGGTAATCAATTTTGCATTTAGAACACTGTTAAGAACCACTAATGTATCTACATCTCCACTACGAAGCGCATATGTCAGCTAAATGTGTAGAAATTGAAGTTGATGTTTCAAAGCTTAATGAATGTGTTCTGCTAGACGACGATTAAAATATTACACTAATAGGAACACAGCAATAAGTTTCTTCTGCCTGCTCTCTTCCATGCCAAGACAGTCATACTATATGAAACTGCTCTCACATTCTGAAATTTGATATGATTTATTTTATCAATGCTCTTGTATTGTTATGCTTTTGATTGATGAACGTATTAGGAAGACAAAGTGTACTCTGGGAACCTGTCTAATAAATTGTTCGCTAAGTTTCATTTTTAGATACTCTGAATAGGCCTGTGCGGTGAAGCAGTGGATAGCCTTACCACCTGGGAGCTCCAGGTTTAATCGTGATCTCTGGCTGTGTGTGTGTGCGTGTGTGTGTGTGTGTGTGTGTGTGTGTGTGTGTGTGTGTGTGTGTGTG
>JAQMYL010000037.1:13489676-13506395 GCA_030014365.1 Clarias pachynema | reverse complement strand
AGAAATATAAATGTATTTAACTAAATGAATGTCAGCTAGTGTTCCTATGATTAAATAAACCACTCAGTTACACAAATCGTAAATTGTATAAATTTTTTTTGCACTACTTATTTGTTCCCTCATTTCCTCTATCAGCGGGAGTTATAAGTAACTCAATGAATTAAATCAGGTAGCTCAGCTTACAAGTTTCTATACTTACTAATATTACTTCCTGAAATGAATTGCATGTAGTTGAAAACCCCAAAGTACAAATCTATGGGGCACTAATTACTGGGCAGTAATGAAGTTCCTACCTGAGCAGAGTCCATTAATGGTCAGAAAGAGGAAAACCACAAAGGTCAACTGCACTGACATCTTGCTGGCAATTCCTCAGATGTTGCAGCTTTATTCTAGGCCCAAGTCCATAAGGTGATAGGTCAAGACTAAAAGAAGTGGACAAAGTAGAACAGGGTATAATAAGGCGAGCAGGATCGAAAGCAAGGTGACTCCAACAGACACTTTTCTCTTGGTTTCTTATCCAGCCTGCTGTGCTGTGTGTCCTGTTGGCTTTTTCAGGAATGAATCGAGGAGTGCTGGGCTCCATTCCACCCAGTATATAAGAGCTGGAGTGATGTCACAGGCTGCTTCATCCTACCTCCCCCCCCTCCCCTCTCCAGCTCTCACCATCCTTCCTCATCTAGCCCGCTCTCCCCTCAGCTCCGCATCCAGCATCTTGATGACATCAGAAATACTGACTGCGTAAACTGTTGGCATTCGTGTTGATTAAAGATGTGTAACACTTCAAACACCTCTCCTTTAATAAACCATGCAAATATTTCACTTTATTTTTTTGATTACTTGTTAATCTTGGCTAGCCTATCTTCCTGCAAATATCATGTAAGGGGGTAAAGGAGCTATCGTACATGGTTGTCAGTCAGCCTAAATGTGTTCTATACCTTGCTAGCTATGTCTTAAACAAGTAAAAGTGAAGTTTTGGTCAAGCAATTGGATAATTGTATACCGTACTAAAACCGACATCTCCCTAATAAATCCAGTCTGGTTAATACCATCTGTGAAAATCTACATCATACTTCTGGACCATTACAACATCATAAACAGTAACA
Source organism: Clarias pachynema (assembly GCA_030014365.1). Lineage (NCBI taxonomy): Eukaryota > Metazoa > Chordata > Actinopteri > Siluriformes > Clariidae > Clarias > Clarias pachynema. The sequence goes on along the minus strand of JAQMYL010000037.1, from coordinate 13,505,292 downwards.
GAGAGGGGTACTTAAACGCTCAACAAAAACTGAAAATAAGAACTGAATTAATAAGGCTTATCGCCTTTAATTTTAGCACTGATGTTAATGAAAAAGGGAGACCCGTCTAACCAAAACAAGACATTGTGTAATACCATGTAATATTTTATTTAGCCATGTAAAATTCTTTGATCAGGTGTCACTAATTTTTTTTCCACTATAAATATATAAGGGTATGTTATTAATGCAGGCTGTATGCTGTGAATATGGGTGGTATTAAGTTTGGCATAGTGTTTATGCTCATTATAATTTGTGGATAGTATAACATGCAGATTAGGTTAATTGGTGTTCCCAAAATTGCCTGTAATGTGTGTGCCCTGTGATGGACTGGCACCCTATCCGTTGTAATGTTGGGTTTCGTTTGGATTTTTTACGACCAGTACCAGTGCGTAAATGGTGCCTGAACCAATACATTAAAAAAAAATTTTTTTTTTTTAAAAGAGCCACAAAAATGGTGGATAAGATTAAAGTTACTGTTTTTTAAATAATTAAAATAAACAATATATTAAAGCTTTAAATTATGCATAAATATAAGTAAATGCAACACACATTAAACTTACATGCTACCTAACCCAAGTACAATAATTCAACACCAATAACAGCAAAGTTGTTGGTATTCTTGGTTTCCTACAAACTGGCTTCAAATTCCAGCAATACAGAAATATAACCATATTATTAACCTTTTATTTAAATACATGTTGTAGTAAATTAAAATGGAAGCATTTAGTTAAGAAAAATCTGGTCTTTTTCAGAAATGTATACAACACAAAATGTCAAAATGTCACACTTTTTTAAAAAAAATTTTTTATGACCATGGGATTTACTGTAAATAACCACCACACAAATTAGGAGCAGGGTCTGTTGTGGGGGGGTTTGTTTGTGAGTTCTGTTGTTCTTCTTAAATGATTTTGATTTTCTAACTTTAGAGAACTGTAGAGATTATCCACTAATAGTTTATAAGGAGAAATATTGTTAGTCTGTGGGAGATTATAGGCAACACATACTGTATACGTTAAGTCTCGTGGTCGCTTTGTCCGTTTTAACGCGCGCTGGTTTTCCCTTGGGGGGGGATTCCCCGTCGCCATCTTAAGGAGTCATTAGTTTATCACAAGTCATGTTCGACATAATCAAGTTCTACTTGATAAAATTTCTGCTTTTTGGCTCTGTGATGATTTATTTATTTTTTTAAACTCGCAATAAAAAATAAAGTAACCGATGTGACTTTTATACATTTGACACATTTTGTACATTTCTACAAGCTGCTGTATATATTAGGGTAGTGTGCGGAATTGAGACGTAGCCCAGCTCCCTCCTCGTTGTGGGACGGCCCATTAAAAACCTAGGCGTCCTCAGGCTGCTGTTGACTCTGTTCACAAGTTGGTTAACTTTCCCTCAGCAGGTATCCTGTGTCCTGAACTCCTGCGCTATGGCTCGGAACTGACTGCGTTTACACAGTGAAGCACAATGGCGCCGTTTGGACGAAACTTTCTTAAAGCGCGACTGAAAAGCAGGTAGATATTCCGAATGGCCTGATTAATTCTTGTAACGTTTTAAAGGGCGAACATGTATTTTAAAAAACATTTTTATACAACACGAAAGTAAAATTCTAATGAAATAATTTGTTCTTTAGCTTATATTATCTTTCCATGGAGTTGAGAGAGTTTTTGGGGTCTGAAATGAAAAATGAACTAAAATAAAGATCCGCATGTTGTATTGATAGGACTTGTGTTGTTGTAACGTTACAGTGTCATATGGTGGCTCAGGCTCGAGTTACTCCTCAGTTCTGCTGCTCAGTTGACATAGACGCAGGTGCTAGTGTGTGTGTGTGTGTCTATAAAATCTGTGTGTGTTAAAGAAAAACTTAAACATATTCAATTTGCGTATATACTGAACAAATTTTCATACCATGTTATGTTATGGTTCTAATTTCTTTGTTGTAGCTGTATTTGGTTTAATCCTGTCAGAAATTAACTTTAGTTTTATGATGTCATGAGGTTTATTGAATTTTTTTTAATCAGCAGGATTAAATAATGGTCTTGTTTTGATGTTAGCTCCTTAAAAAACGTGCTCTCCATTTGAATGAAAAATCCAACACTAAAGGAGTGGAGACTGCAAAGTCTGTGTGTCCGCAATAGAACACAATTGCAGGAGAGATTCCACTTGACTGGTTAGATTATGAGAGAATAACTGTGTTGACGGCGGTGTTAGTATGAAAGTTGAAGCTTTGGAACATGATCTGTCTGAGCAGAGTGTACAAATGAGGCGATGAGGAAGCTGGGCAGACTTAAGGACTGAAGCACTCCTTCAGGAGGACAATGTTGGAAAGCCTTAGTTAAAAAAAAAAAAAAAAAAACTATGAAAACTGAGTACTACAGTATGTACTGTAGATTACAGAAGCTGAAAACAAAAAAGACAAAAAATCATGAACACCAAATGAAGATCAAGCGTTAATTATAAAGATGAAAATACAGAATTATTATGGTCTGTTTTTTACGTGAGTGTATGAATTCTCAGCCTTACACAGCCTCAAAGATCCTCATGATGTGTGAAGGAATACCAACCACCACTGAGAAATAGGGTTTTTTTTTTTTTTTTCATTTTAGGCTATATCTGCTCTATATAGACTGGTTTTGTGACAATGGATGCTGTTATTAATTCATATATAGTATAATTACAGTTTTCTAATATACTGTATATAGTCACAACAAGTGATCACAGTAATAAAGTGGCAACCATAATGTTAATATTTATTTCATTTGTGTGCAGTCAAAAAAGAAAAATCTAAAGCCAATATTAACGTTAATGTTTTTTTTTTTTTTTTTTTTTTTTTTTACAATTTAATGTGTGAATATCTTAATGAATGTGTTGATATTATTGGTAACTCATAAAGATTTATATTTACAGAGTTTAAAGAAATTTTAATTAATGATTAGTGTCTAATTCAGTTTAGTAATTTATTAAATTTTACCATATTAACAGAATACCTATGCAGGTGAACAGTGCTCAGCATTCTCTCATAAGGTTAAAGTCTTACATTTGTTGCTTAAGTTGTTTTACTCTTTCATTTTTCTTGGTTGAATTTACTCCTACACCTGCATAGTTCAACTAAATCTCAGTGTTGAGTGAACAGCAGTAGCGTTTGTGTGAACATTCCGGTAATAAGCCTAATTAAACATTATAACTAGTCACATCAGATGCATTTATAATACTTTCTGGGGAAAAGGTTTGTTCGTAGCAAGATTCCAAACACACCTGATTTGTGTCTAAGGTTGCAGGTACAACCTGTTTTGGACCTGCAGATTGATATTACCTAACATTAGCTCAGAATCTGTTCATGAAAGGAATAAAGTAAAAGAGGGCAATGTTATTGCTGGAAAATAAGTTAGGGCCTATTATCACTTGTGTTATTACAGGTGTACACAATCATTTTCTTACTAGCCATGTTTATGAGAAACTACAAAACCCTGAGTCCTGAAGTCCTATCAATGACGATATGCACGGGCTTCACGTCCGTAGATTACAAAGCATTGACACTGGAGAATTCTCTGAAAAATGCTAAATAAGGTCTCTGCACTGACAGCTAAGTCAATACTACTATACAGTTTGGTACATCAATTTCTTAGTTGTAACATGTTGTTATTACAGAAATTGTGGCATACAGAATAAGATTGACTGCATTAACATAAACCTGGTACAGTATTTGCCTTGCAGCTGGTACTACCATACTAGCTGTTGTTATAAAAAAATTCATGAACACCTTCTGACCAATCAGAAAAGAGAATAGGTATTTGTAAAAGCTTATAGTAAATTTTGGATTTTAAACACTTTTTTAAAACACTATTACAGCACAACCTTTTCTAAAGCAACACACACATGAGCACACACTGTAATTATCTCAAGTGTACTGTATGGATGGAAAACAGATCAGAGGAAACCCAACTCCCATCGTCTGTTATTTTATGTGGTACGCAAAGATAGTCTAGTGTGTTGGATCGTTTTATATCCTCAGCATGTTTGCTATGAAAATGCCTTTGCTATGATTTTCCTTTGGCAGCAGTCCATCACAACGACCTATAGTAGGTTTGAAGGAAATCACAGCTTTGCCACATGCAGCTATTGTACATGCTATATTACACACCTGTGTGTCATCTGTGTATGCCAGTGAGAAATATGGTGCATGTTGTCCTGACTTTTTATTATAATAATTAGGTGATACATATAATTGTGACAGTTAAATTGCTTTGATATATTATCTAATTATACAAGTGAGCCTATGGAGAGAGTGTTAATCTCAAAGCATTAATCAAAGCTTTTTAAGTCCAAACATGCTGTTCTGTGAGCTCACTCCTTTAAGATTGTTTTGTCTCTCCTGAAGATGACTATCTGCTAAAGATGTTCCCCTTAAGATCAACAACCCTGTTTATTCCATCACATTCCCTCATTCTTTTTAGATAAAGCTCAGGAAAGTCAGGAAAAGTGTTTCTTGTTGATGTATCTCCAGTCAAAGCTGGCAACAAAATCCTGTTATTTACTTTACGCATTCAGTTGAGTAGGGCTTACAGACTCACATAGCATATGAAGTCATTTATCTTTTAATATCTCTCTTGATGGGTTGTCTGTTTTCATATATTTCAAACTAAATCATTTACTCAGGTTAAATTAAATAATTTTTAAAGGTTATTCCCCAAGGTTAAATTAAATAATTTAACCTTGGGGAAAGTAATATTTATATATATATATATATATTTTTTTTTTACTCTCGCTCAAGTAGACTTGTAAATACAAAAATACTCTGGCTTCATTATATTCTGCCATATTTTTCTTCCTGCATTTGTGTGGCTAAATGTCAGGCATGCAATCCATCATATTAGTAGAAATACATGTGTGTATTGAATAAGAAGTCAGATGAACTTTACTGTGTGCTTAAAATAACAAGGTTGATTGTTACAAATAAATACATGAAACATTATTAAATCATTGTATATAAAACTCAAATACAAGTAAAAATGTGAAATCTTTGTTAACGCTAAACAGTTGTGTAGTAAAAAGCAGAGATAATAGATGTTTATTATCTTCACTGCTTGTTCTTCTGACCACAGTAGCAAATAACATGCTTATTTTTCTTAGATGTTCTATTGTCTAAACTTACTTGGATGATTACTTTTTAACATAAAACCTTATTGAGCGGGAATCTTAATGCTGGATGACCGTTATAATTTGGTTGTAATGACGTTGCGATGACATTGAACTTCTGGACAGCATTGTTCTTGAAAGTTTGAATGACTTGATGTTGAGATAACATTGAATATATGATTTATTTAGAGCACTTATACTTTATTTATATGTTTCATTTACTTTCATTTCATTTACCCAATCACAAAATAATGAGGTGCATCTTAGCTCCCAAATTGATGTACAGTATTGTAATATGGTGTTTGTGGGACATCAACAGCATGTCCCTCTCTAGTGGTTCAGTGCTAAGCACACCGTGCTCCCACTGCGGTGACCAGAGTTTGAATCCCTCTTAAACTGTTTATTTGGTATAATATTGCTTTGAAGTCATTTTCGCAACATTGTGTTTTGCCAGCAAATATTCCTGCTGTTAGGAATTCATCCTGCTTTTTCTATGATACCCAATATTGATTTGATAGTGACATCCTTTTCGTGACTATGGCAAGAAAGAAAATCAAAGGTGTTAAATGTGATGTTACACAGGTCCACTATTGGTTCTAATAGCGTAATGCTCTATATCTTATCACCCAGGTGTTATCATCATCAATCAATTTTCATGCAGGTAACTCTCATGGTTACATTTAATATAACAAATGGCAGTAGAAAAACCCTATTAGTTACACAGTGCAGTGCAAAAGACTTGGACACTCTATAGGTTGTAGATCTTTATTTTATCGCTTTTGCATTGAGTCAGTTCAAAAACATTTTACATTACCATTACTTTTGCAACAAAAATTAAATGCTTAAATTTTAATGAAGAAAGAGACAAGTTAACAAAGCAGACTATTCGGACTAAAAATAAAACTAAGTAATCTTCAGAAGGGCCATAGCAAATTCTGCAAAGATATTCTGTTCACTCAGTTTCCTTGAAAATAGGAATTTAAAAGAAATGTTAAACCATCTTTGCTTTATACCATTCCTTTGCCTATGCTGACATTTATACAAGAGGAGAATTATTCTTCCTAATGTACATGTAATATCACCTGAAAGATTGTTCGTTAAGATGTAGAAAGAAGAAAATGTACTCATTACCATTTGAATGGCATTAGTTCCTTCTGCTTAGTGATCAAGCACAATGCAGGGTGTGGAGGAATGCAACAAGCTTGTTGTGTATTGCAGTCAACATGGCAGTACTGTATGTCTCTAATGGTCACGGAAGCACAGCATTAGATCATAACAGGAATAGATCACTGAATGTATATGAATGTAGACGAGTACAGAGCTCATTTTACATCATTTTACAATCTACAGGCACTTGGTCTCTGATGTTGGTTTCTCTGTAAACAGTCACACAACTTATATTCCACGTTAAAAAAGTTTCCTTTACCTCAGCTTTAAATCTCTATTTTTGCTCTGATTCTGCCATGGAAATGTCTGCATCTGTTGGCAGGAAATGTGTAACAGGAAGCTGCTGGTGTCCACTGATTTTCACACAAGACAAACACAGGTGCTTCCATCCTCCATTTGGTTCTTTCCTGTATAAATATTAGCTTTAGAAAGCAAGGATTTAATATAGAGCTGATTTGTATAGAGCAATATTTACTAAGTACAATTCTTTTTGAACTATTTATTTATTGCTTAGCTCTTTAAACAATGTAGATTTATTTACCGTAGTACACCATTGCATTGGCTATTCCAATCGTCTAACCCTAGGAACATCAGTAATTGTAACTCATAGTATTTACTGTAATGCTGATTTGGTCAATCAAAATCTGTAACATTATGAAATGTTAATGCAACCATAATTTTGATTGCTAAGCTAAGAATGTTATTTTCTAAACTAGCCTGTGGTATAGAGTAGTGCTGCACAATTAATCTCATTGCAATCGAAATCGCAGTATGAAGCCATGCAATTATCTAATCACAAAAAAGTATCATTTGTTACATGTAATGTATCCATACATAGTCAGAAACAGTCAGTAAATTCATGTGGAGTTTTGCTTGAAGTATACTGAATATGGCATATGAACTCAGAGACTTGTGTTAAAACAGTCCAATCTACAGTCCCGTTCATCAAGGCTTTGCTTGTTTTAAACTAGTTTTATGGGTGTGGTTTTGGTGACCATGAAAGTCTATTTTGGTGCATTTTGAACATTAATTTGAATTAATATGATGCACTTGCAGGTATCGCGCTCAATGAAAAAATGTTAAAGAGACAAGAAAATCACAGATGCCATCACAGTAGATTGTGAAATTAAGACCAGAAATATATGTTGCCTTCATGCAACTTCCAAAGCAAATTCCATTATTTGCTTTTAGTCTATATAAAAATGTTTGAATAGTAAATGTTGGATAGTTAAATAAATGTTAGAATAGTTTAAATTGCAATCACAATTTAAATTGTGACAATTTAAATGTGAAGTAAATTTGTAATCAAACAGCACAATAGAATAGAGTCTAGAATAGAGATAGAATAGAGTAGTTGGTGTGTGGTTTTATGTTCTTCTTTGTTAGCACTTACAGTACTTGAAGCGAGGAGACTGCAGGTGGCAAAGGCCTTGAATAAGCATTGTGAAACCATTTCCTTATGGCTAATTTCTACCAATTACCTAATCTCTATTGTTACACTTTTCACCAAGGTTAAGATAGTTGTGAGGCATAGCATAGATCAGTTGTTGTTTTTTTATGAGTAAAAGTTGAGTTTTTTTTGTTGTTGTTGTTGTTGAGGCGCAATGTGTGTATATACCAAGTGTGATTTAATATCAGTCATACTGAAGGAAATCACAAATTCACAGCATGACATAACATACCTGAAACATACTGTAGCCTTTTGCGACCTTTACCACATGTGCTCTAAAAGGATTAGCTAGGATTACGAGTAGTGTCTTACAAAGCAATCATGTAAGACACATCATGCATTATTTAGAAGCTTAATACTTTGTTATACACAAACTTATTTTACGTCACTAGGATTTGCAAATTTACAGTACTGAGTCCTGTATCCACACTGAATATAATAAATGATTCTCATCACAGAAAGTTTGTTTCACCTGTTTTGCTTGTTTTTTTACATCACCTTTTAACTTTTCTGAGTAATATTACCAGTGTTTTAAAGCATTAAAATTAAATGATAAGAAGAAGAAAAAATCTCACATCTCTTGGACATTCCACATGGACATTCTTTTGAAGCAGCAGCGCTGTACATTTGATTAAGTTGTCACAGGCGTTCTCTGTGTGTGCAGGAGATATGTTAAGTTGTTTGCTATGTGAGTAGCTCAGGTATTTACTTGGCTCAATTGAACTCTCAGGATCTTCTAACCATTAACCAGCCACTCACATTGTTGCATACGTATTACATTCCTTTGGGGTCTTTTATCAAGGACTCACACACAATATGCCACTTGTTTGTCTGTGCCAGGTGGAAACCTAGATAATGTTGTGCCAGGCTACAAATCTCAAAAGACCAGGTCAACAAGCAAGTTGTGCTGAAAAGTATTTTTGTTCTTTGCATTTGGCTCAGGAATATAGAGATTCTAATTCCTAATGTCAAACATGCATGTTCTTGCAGATATAGCATTAAGGAACTGATAAGCAGAAGCAAAATTCAATTCTGTTTTTTCCAGGTACCTGGTACTTGGGAATTTTTAATTGGATTCATATTTGGAATTGATTTTCTGTTCCCAACCCTACACCCTGCTCATTGTTCATTATGACCATGCTCAGGCAAGACATCCTTCTGCTTTTTTCTTAAAGAAACTTCACCTAAACTACATTTTCCATCTATGCACATCTGACAGTGTTCTACTTCTACAGTTCTACAGTTAATGTGGTGCTAATGTATCATATCATATTACCCAACATGTACAGTTTTTATTATTTGTAAATATGCACCCAATAATTGGCCCTTGAAAAATCAGAATCTGACAAAATCAGTATCAGGCTTTTTAAAAATAGAAAATCTGTATTAGCTAAGAAAATTGCAATTGGTGCATCTCTGCTGTTTCAAACTGTTTGTTTGGAAAAAAAAAATCTGTAAATAGATTTTTTTTTAAAACCATGAGTAAATAGGCTTTTATTGTCTCTAGGGGCTATTACTTTCATAATTGTTCTCAGCCATTTCCAACCACGAGCTTACAAAGCTAATGCTCTTAAACTCATCAGAGGACCAACTTTGCCTATCCTCAGGTCTTTGGTAAACAACACTGGTTTCAGTCAAGTTTGATGAACCATCCAACGTTTTATATATATATATCATTCCTTATATATATAATCCCTGTTAGCTGTGTGCAATGTTTAAACTGACTAGACCTTTTAAAGTTTGCAATGTGGCTCATGTCTCATCTATAAAGAAAACTTTATAACAAAAATGTCACCTGTAGGGATGGCACTTTTGATACTGTATGACACTAATCAATACACTGATCGGCGTAAATCCAGTCTATTTACCCTACTAATCCATGGAGTCATATTGTATACAGTAACAAGCCTTTTAGACTTATAATGCAAAACTGTGGAAACATTGCAGACACAGACTAGCATTTATTGAGTCAGATCCATTGAATAATGAGCTTCCAATGCATGGTTTTTATACTGGGCTGGCACACAATAATTACTAACAATTTTAGTATCAAAATAAATGAGAATATTATCATGAGCTTACTAAATTATAAACTATACGATTTTACATGTGGTTCACCAAATCTATTTTCATTGTGGTCATACAGTATATGTGGATTTCAGTATTTCAGCAATTTACATAGTTTTCTCTCATTTTCTTGTGGTTAAAGCAATTCAGGTTTCTTAATGAACATTTCACTTTCCTTTCTCAGGTCTAAAGAAACAGAGGAAACACCAGCTAAAGAGATACAAGTTTTAGTAGGCAAAGAGGAGAAAGTTGTTTCTGGTGTCTCCAAGCATACAACTTGTGCTGATGTGGTTCAGGCTTTACTGGAAGACCATAAGACCAAAACAGAAAGTAAAAGGCTCCTACATGGAGAGCCAAAAGAGTTCTGTCTCCTGGAGCGCTGGAAGGGGTTTGAAAGAGCTCTGCCTCCCCTCACACGCATCCTCCGCTTGTGGAATGCATGGGGTGATGAGAAACCCTTCATACAATTTGTTTTGGTGAAGACTAGTGAATTTGTACCTAAAAGGGCGTCAAAGTCTAAGGGGCTCAGGTCTAAAAGATGGGAGCAGGGTCCAGCACAGTATGCCAGAAACCTTCCTGTGGAACGCCAAAAACGCATGGTAAAGAAGGCCTTCCGCAAACTGGAGAAAATGCAGAAGGAAGACAGCTCAGAGGGTTCAAAGGAAATTGACACAATGGTTCAACTTATCATCTCCCAGGACTTTACCATCCGACAGCAGCTCAACCACATACGGGAACTGGACCTGGAGCTTGAGCTTTTGGAACAGCAGCTGAGCGAAAGCTGTCCTGATGATTCAAGGCTGACTGAGAGTGCCAACAGCCAGTTGCTTTCCTTATCCATATTCCAGATTGATGATCAACTACAGGAATACTTGTATACCAGTGATGGTATTGCACAAATGGATCTACAGGTGCTTAGACATCAGGAACTAATTAATGCGCTTTCTAGAGACATTGACCTGGAGCTAAGGAAAGCTGTTTGCACATTGGACACTGAAGAACTCCAGGGCGCAGCAGCTACAAGTCCTGATTTGGAGTTTGACCCAATCCCTCCCCTGACCTCTGCAGAATCTTTAGAGCTGGACACCTTGCAGAATGAGTTGGAGGCAAGTATGAGAGCAGGAATTTCTCTCCACACCGAAACCCAGGACCTTGAAAAGGAGATTCAGCATAACACAACATTACTGCAGTCCAGGAACCAGGAGTACCAGCACCTTATTGCCCAGCTAAGCTCAATGCAGTTGAAGGACAATGCTGAGTCACCCAATCCTGTATACCTGAAAAGCCCAGTCTCACAGAAAACTACAGGAACACTAAGGCAAAAGATTTCACCCGGTGATGTGACAGACACGGACTCAGACACTGGCATAAGTTCCACTCATAGCCAGGACTCACTGTCTCCTTGTGTGGACAGGCAGCCCCCTTTGGACACTGATGTTTAAGTGATATACATGCGAAATAAACAGTACATAGCCCTCTTTATCAGCTGGTCTTGATGAGTAGGAGGTCTCATGGAAGCTCTTTGTAATTTGGCTTTTTCAAGGAAATTTATAGAAATTGCTCGGATTTGCTTTATTAAAAGCAATGGCAGTGGAAATTGAATAATGTATGAGGGGCATTCAAGTCAACTAACACTATGCACTAATGCGCATATCTGAGCGTTTCACTTGTGCTTGGATACCATCAAGATAGAAAGTTTTCTCAGTACATTGAAGCTGGAATTGTCTTGTGGCAATAACTCCAAGCCAAGTTCCTGTAATGTGCAAGTGGTGTTTGCGAATGATTCCCACAAACAGATACTTCTCTTCCCTTTAGTGGGGACATGTTATCTCATGTTATGTATATTTTTTTAAGGATCTGGGGTTGACCAGTGTTCACGAGAATGAGTGCACTGGGCTCCGAGCCACCTCGGATTAATTTTAATTTAATAATTCCAAGTAAAAGACACATTATTAATTTTGTATTCTATAAATTTTGTTCTTAAAAAAAAAAAGGTTTTCTGTGACATTTTCACTACGGTTTATTCCATAGCAGGTGTAGCTTACATAAAGACCTTGCATAAGTAATGTAAGTCCCACCATACACTTCATGGCCAAACGTCAACATCTGAACATCACAACCAAACTGTTGCCACAAAGTTGGAAGCAAACAATTGTACAGGATGTCCATGATTGCTGTAGCCTTACAGTTTTTTCTTAATTGGAAATAAGGAGACCATTCCAAATGTTCATTTTCAACAAAATACTAATTTTTACTACTTTTTAAAATATTTTATTTATAACGAATGTATGTATTTATGGTAAAGATCAATTCAACCCATATAAATGAAATAGGCTTAGAATTAAAAATCTAATTGTTTTATATTAAAACATACTACAGAATCTGTAAAAACTTTTCCCCAACTTCTCAGAAAAGCTTTATTTTATTCACTGTATAAGTCATTTCTACACAATGTAGCACAATGTTTCATTAAGCTATGATATGATATGATCTGATACTTATATGTACAGTAGATGTTAAAACATACTTGTAATTTTCTATTACAAGAGAATTTATTTATTACATAATTATATTTTTTAAACACCCACTCTTTCACTGATTCACACTATATTCTTACAGACACAAGTTTATATTTATGTATATGTCAAATTTCTGTCTCTATCTTGGAGGAATACTCTGCCACACCTTTTGCCTTAAGAATTGTAAAATTTAAGACAATAAAATGCCACAGTAAAATTGTTTAAACCTTGCTTTTTGGAATAGCCAATTACTACACTGTATCATCACAGCCTATGTGGAAATGTAACAGCACATGCAGCTGGAATGCAGCTTGACTCAGGTGTAATGATGGGGTAAGAGAGAAATTCCAATAGAAACACCAGCATATACACCTCTGGCCAGGAAAGAGATATTTGAGCTGTTTGGCATGAAGCAATTCCCTCATTTTCTTTGTCTCTGTATGTGCAACAGGCCAAGGCAATCTCATTAAAGTGCTGTTTTGTTGCCATGTAATATAATCTTCTCCTGCTCATTCACACAGGGACATGTTATTTGGTTATCATGTACAATGTGTTATGATAGGGGAGTTATAATGCTAATCAGAAAGGATAATCAGAAACAATATATTTTACATACAGTATATAAACTGCAAATGTTACATTTCTTCATGTATATACATAGATATATCTCACACAGTGTGATAATTATCCAAAATTTCAACGTTACTGCCAAAAGGAACGGTGCCAGCGTAATGGCTCGTCATGCCCCCATTACCATGGCGACTTATTTCCCTCCACCGTGCATTCAGGATGAAGGAGACGCCTGCCAGAAATCTGTTGTGTTGCAAAATGCCCATAATTACCTTGCTGAAAACGTCAATTACTGCTTCTCTCACTGCTGATGCAGTAGCTTCTCCAGCACTAACAATTACTTGATCCAGGTCTCATAAATAGTCATTGTAGATGCAGTTTTTTAAGAAACACTTTTCGAGTTGGACTTTAGCTGACCTAATGTAGTAACAGCTAGTAACATTATCAGCTAGGTGAAACATAAAAAGACCCAAAACACTGGTAATTGTTCAAATGTGTGTGTGTGTGTGTGTGTGTGTGTTCTCACCTTAGATGAATTAGTCATAACCCTAGAAGCAGACTTGCTGTTGTTCTATCCAACTGGAGATAACATCAGATTTCATAGATGTTTGATGTGGTTTGCCTAATGTGAGATGAGATAGGGACTGACTGAGTAAGACAGAAGAGTCATGCTGGATAAGGTCTTCATAATATACATAATGTATGTTGGCTGAGTGAAGTCACTCCAATGGCTAGTCTTTACACATACTAGCAATCGCATACATGTTGGTCAAGTAATTTACAAAATCTTACAATTCTTTTCCATGCTTGGTTTAGGTGTGGGTTCTGACCAAAAGCAAGTAATAAATCACCCCAACCAGTGACTACAAATTAGCTAATCAAAGCTAATTAATTTTGTACACATTCCCTTTAGACCTCAGCAAAACAAATTTCCACAGTTATTCAAAAGCAATTCATTTCATATGCATGAAGCATGACTGTCACTTGTTAGGAGTATGAAAACCCCAAAAGCAATCACCTTACAGCAAGCTAATTTCTTTTTGTTGTTGTTTCAACTTTGGCATAATATGCTCTTTTGAATATTGTGTTCACTGATGAATTTCATGTGCTCCAACTAATTCTTTGATGAGAGACTGACGTTGATGATCCTTATGTTTAAAAAATATTGCAACCACTTCAACTTCAAATAATATAATAATTACAAGTCACTAATATAATTAAAAACAGACATTCAAAAACAAATATTCTCCAATATACTCCCCAACCGCAAATGATTTAATTATTTTGACTGTTTTATAAACTGGATTATGTAATAGTGTACTGTATAAATGGGAAATGTCTGTTGAAACTTGTCACTGGAATGGATGTTGTCAGAGTTGTTTAAATATAGTGTCAGTTCTTAATTACATAAATGATGGATCAGGTTTATAGGCTTTAATGGCATATTATGCTACTAGAGAAGACATAAACCACGCTGTTAAAATGATCGCAATCATCTTTTAGCACTATTCACTACATGTTTAACACAATATGGGTATAAAGTTTCCTGTGTAATACATGTTAATTTATAGAACATATAATCAAGGAATGTTATTATATTGTATTTCTTCGTTAGCTAGAAGATAATAATGCGTGTATATTAAAAAGGCGTTTTATCAGTAGAATCCTCCAAAGTTGTAAGGAAGTCAGTGAAGCAAAGAGGACCCACTGTATTAAACAACGCTGGCATGTCTGAACAACGCCAGCTTCAGAAGGCAATTGCCTCAACCCTAAACACTCTTAGAAGAGACGCCATCAGGCACAAAGCTATAAATTTTGTGGTAATTAGGCAAACGTCAGGACATGCAGTCAGCAATGAAAACAATAATAAAAATCTTTCTTTCTGAATACATATTATTTAGATCTGGGTAAGATCTAAATCTAAAATAGGCTAAATTATTTTTATACTTGGAATTTCTCAATATAAAAAATTAATTCCAAAAGCAAAAATGTCATTCCTTAATAATAATAATAATAATAATAATAATAATGACAGAACTTGTTTGGTTTTCATCTTTAGAGACTGTTGTGTGCTCAGCAGTTTCTGAAAAAGGCAAAAACACTACAGGAATCAACTGCCATGTCATTGTTAAAGTCACTGACATCTTTTTATTTTTCATGTTTGATATGAACACTATTGGAAGCCTTTGAATGTACAGGCTAATGACCATTACTACAAAACAACAAAAGAGATTAATTTAACACTTAATTTGGTAGTATTATCTGATCAAGATTAAGTTTATTTTAATGATGTTAAGAATTTCCTTTTTTCCTTTTTTTATTCTCGGTAGCTTTTGGAACTCACCCAGCATTGTGCTAACTAGTGAGCATAAATTAGCTTTGCTGGCTAGCTAGCAAATGTTAGCTAACGTTAGTCAAGAAACATAAGAAACTGACTCTACTGTCATCATTATCAGTTAATGCTATCAAAGCACAGTTAACTAAGGTAAAACCACGTTTAAATTAGAATGGCTAAATGTTATGAAAAGGGTTAAATGTTGGCTTCTAAATATTTTAGGCTCCTAATGATTTATGGTGTCTGGAGCCCTGCTTATGATGGGCTGATTAGATAATTGCACGAGTGAGCAGTTTTACAGGTGCTCCAAGTGGATTGTACTTGTATGTGAAAGAA
>JAQMYL010000037.1:13448824-13463529 GCA_030014365.1 Clarias pachynema | reverse complement strand
GGATTATTAATTAAGAGAACTTAAAAGGAAACAAATGAAAACTAATAACACAAAATAAACAGAGCTCCGCCGTCTACGTGAGAATGGACGGGGCTCTGGAAAACAAAACAAAAACTAATATCCTCTCCGGGCGTTTGCCCTTACCGAGGATTTATGGGGAGAGAGAGGGGTTGTGTTTTTATGCAAACTGTATACTTAACCTGAGAGCGCACGCTACACAGCTGCGTGACGCTCTCTCTCTCTCTCTCTCTCTCTCTCTGGCGTCTTAGGAAGGCAGAGGCTGGGGCTTTGCCTCTGTCTCTTTCTTTCTGCGTGCTTTTCTTTTTCTTCCTTCTTTGGTCTTTGTATTTGGCCCTGATACCTTACCAGTGCTACCTAAATGATTGCACGAAGTGCTGAGGTATCAGGACCCTTATATAGACACGCCGCCAGTTGCAGCATATCCAGGCTGATTGCGGCGTTGCCTGGCAACCGCGTGTCTATAAATGGCCGCGCCTTTACCTGTTTAGAACTCTGCGTGGTAGCAGCCTGCAGATCTGCCCGTTCAAAACAGTGCAAAGCATTTTTGCCCCTCGTGAGACCCATACTACGAACGGCCCCCTATGTCCTAGAGTCAATCTGGACCCTGCGCAACTCTTTGATGGGTTCGGGGTCCAGTGTATGCTGAGCGGAGAGCACTCGATCGCCCAGACTCTTGGCACCGAACCTGGTGCTCCGCCGCTCGGTCACCATGGGTGGGTGTATGGGGGGGAATAAGGTGCGTGGTGTAAACCGGTTTGGTACGGGCCAACGACGGGGTTTTACATCCCAGTAGCCCTGAGGGGCAGTAGTAAGGGGTACTGGGGTAGGAGGCGCTGGAACGGGGGGTTGGGCACCCTTAAGGCAGCTTAGGGGGCACTGACATACCCAGTTCGAGATGGAACGGGTCGGCCAGTCAATGCAAGGGCTGTGAGGACGTAGACAGGGGAACCCTAGCACTACTCTCTGTTCTGGCCCCTGGGTTACCAGAAACGAGATTCGCTCGGAACGACGTCCGAGCCGTAGTATCATTGGGCCATCCTCTGTGTCACACACCCCGACTTAATTGGCTGGACAGCCAGGGAGACCGACGGGATGGCGGAAGGGAGCGGGCAAACTGGAATGCCCAGTGCCGTGGCTAGCCTCCCGTCAATAAAATTTCCCATGGCCCCTGAATCAATTAGCGCCTCTGTTCGGGCTCTCTGGATCCCAGTCCCTGAAAGCATAGCTGGTAGGAAGAGCCCTGCATGACGGGGTCTTGACTTTTGGGTCCTACCTCACCACCCCCTCCTGGGGTGACCCCGTCTGTGGCTTACTGCGCCAAAGGTGTCGCTTGCCCTCTGGGAGCCCCGTGGGTATACTGAGGGACAAGCGTGGCAATGCCTATCTGCATGGACTCTCCCATCTCTTCCAGCTCTTCTTCAGGCTCAAAATCAGGGACGGGATATGAAACCTCAGGCTCTGTCTCCGTGAGCGGAGGTGAAGCTTAGCACCTATAGCCGGGGAAGTGACCGGCTAGGCGCTTGGTGCGGCTTTTGTAGAGTGGAGATGTTTCCCGCCTGGAGCCACCGGAATGTCCGGCCTCACGCTCACGAAGGCGGTTATCCACCCGGATGGCTAGCCTATAAAATTCCTCCAGATCCTGTGGAGGATCACGTAAGGCTAGCTCATCCTTTAGCCGCTCGGAGAGCCCTTGAGTATACGCAGTCATAAGGGCTGCGTCATTCCACCCCGAACTGGCGGCCCGGGTACGAAACTCGACCGTGTTTCTACCGATAAGCTACCGATCGCCCCTCTTGACGAATGAAAAGGAGGGGCGACACTACACTGCTCGCCGTATGCGGTTGGTGGAAAGTGGCCCTAAGTGCTTCATTGAAGGCAATTAGGGTGGCATGTTCAGACAGGAGGTGCTGCCACACTGCAGTAGCCCACTCTAGTGCTCTGCTTGTGAGCAGAGACACCATAAATGCAACCTTCGAGCATTCTGATGGAAATTGGGAAGGTTGCAGCTTGAATATGAGTGAGCACTGCAGGATAAAAGCATTGCACCTCTCTGACTCGCCCGCATACGGCTGTGGGGATGGTAGTCGACTTTCGGCCACCAGATGGGGTAGTTGAGTCACTGATCCGGGGGTGCGAGTCGACTCCGGAATCGACTCGCGGCCAGATGGAAACCTGGAAGTGGCGCGTGCCTCGAACTGCCCAAAAATTAGCGCGAGGCGCTTATTAATCCCACACATCTCCGAAATTAAAGTGGTTAGGGCTTCCTCATGCTTATCAAGCACTCTCGCTCGACCCTAGACAATTTCCTGCACCCTCTCCAAGCCCGCGTTCTTTGGTCTTTGTCTTTGGCCCTGATACCTTACCTGTGCTAAATGATCGCACGAAGTGCGGAGGTCTCAGGACCCTTATATAGACACGCCGCCAGGTGCAGCATATCCAGGCTGATTGCAGCATTTCCTGGCAACCACGTGTCTATAAATGGCCGCGCCTTTGTCTGTTTAGAACTCCGCCTGGTAGCAGCCTGCAGATCTGCCCGTTCCAAACATTGCAAAGCATTTTTGCGCGGCTCTGCCCCTCGTGAGACCCGCATCGTAACATTATAAGGCCATCTCCTGACCATTTGAATGGATCATTCTACAGTGAGAGGCACTATGTATAAATGGTAAGCCTTGTCAAGACAGATGTTTTCCCACCAATGGACATCCTAGCAAATTCTGTTTAATGCTCAAAGATATACTGAATAGAGTTACAATTTGTAACCTACAGACCTCTGTAAGCGTGTTACACTGATCTAGTATAGCTTTCACAATGGTATGCCTTCTTTCCAAATAAGAAATATGGAGCATAACCTAGATTTGCAAAATTATAACTAAACAAACTACCAAAGGTCAAAAAGATTATACTTTGGACTGATGAGACCAAATTGGAAAAGTCTGTTCATCATGTACAGTGCCATGTCTGTTAAAAAAATGTATCGCCACAAACACCAGGATGTGGAGAAATACCACATCCTGCTATCAAGCATGGAGGTGGAGGCGTGATTTTAGCCTGTTTGCAGCCACAGAACCTGAGAAACATGTACAGTAGCAATTAAGACAATGGTGAACTCCAATTTGTATTAGAATGTTGTTTAAAAAAAATTAACTCAACTATTATCCTAACTTACAGTATTAGCTTAGACCGAATTGAAATTAGGTTATGCAACAAGAGAGTGATCAAAATAAAGTTGTTGAAATAACTAAGTCAATGTGATCTTATTTTTCCATTATTTTAACTTTTTTTCATAACCATGACTACTAATTTCTTGAAGTTTCCCTAATTCCCCTCAACATAAGTGTTGTTTGTTTCATATAACATTATTACACTTGTGGAGAAATATATTAGCCAGTTGAACAGACAAGTGGAGGTGTGTTTGCTTGAAACTGGCCTAAAATGGAAGATATATTAATAATTAATGACATACGGACGCAGCCAGTTAAGTCTATTATACAAATTAAGAGACTTAAATGAGCATTCCTCGGGAGGAGTCTGTTGTGTTCCTTCCTCACTTTGCATGGAAAAATGTTATTAGAGTCTGATTATCATCTTTATTGCCGTTTAATATGTTTAACCACAAGATGACATAATCTGCAATAGCAGGAGAGTTATATAATTGCTGTGTGTTTCTTAATTTTTACAAATTATATGGAAGTTTTTCTTCATTTTCCACATACTCTTGTTTTCTTGATTTTCTGTTATGTTAATTAATCCAACTATTGGTAAAAAAAAAAAACATTTCACTATTAACAGCATTGCATTCAGTGTGTGTAATGCAGCATACATTGTAATATGAAAAAAAACTCAGTATTTACAGCATTATGGAATATTGTACCATTGTAAAGTTTATTTCAACATATGTACCAAAGTCAAGAGCAAATAAGAAGATTTATTTTCTTTCTCTGGTTCTTGAACCAAATACGATTAAAAATTAAATACTGTATTTCAATTCAACTATTAATTTGCATAGGTTCCTTGATTAATCATTTGCTCCCCTCTACATGTATTAATACTTATATCATAAAGGTGGTTTCTTCAGCATGAAACAGACTTGAAGAAAATAAAATTTTAAGCTTTAGATTTATGAAATTATTTCATTTCATAGCTTAATGTGTTGTTTATTCATTATGTAGAGTAATAAGCTTTATCGTTATACATGGATCTCACGTTCAATCAGAAAACTTTAAAAAATGTTATTATTCTCACAATGAAAATAAGACCTTGTACAGTATGTGAAAGGAATTGATCGTTCTATTTTATTAAATACAGAAACAAAAACCCCTGCCACCTGATCTCCAGCCCGTACCAATGTCTTTTCTGATTTAAGCAACTAGCGACCAAGTTGTTATATTGAAGAAGAACAGCATGACAAGCTCAATAAAGATCCAAAAGTGACGTGCAAATCAAACGCCCCCTACTGGCCCACTACAGCTGTGAGCCCTTAAAGAGAGCAAAGGCTAAAGGAAACACTGTAGAAACTTCAATCAATTCTCCTGTCTAGGAAGCCAAAGACAGAGAGAATGGATGGTATCAGTGGGCAGCAAGCAGAAGGAAGGCAGCAGTTAGGAGTCCATTATCGGCCTGCTAGATAAGGTTAATGGTATGGTAGGAGCTGAGAGCAGGCTTCGGCCATGAATCTTCCAAAAAGGTCAATCGCATTCCAGGCCACTTTTGATATTTTATTCTGATTGCTTGCTGTTTGATGAAAGTGTAGGCAAGCAGGCCCAGAAACAGCAAGAGTATGTGGGTTATGTGTGTGTCTGGGGATCTAGCGAGACAAACAACAAAAGATCATATTCAGTTCAATAAATGACCTATTCAGCCAGACACAGTTATAAAACACAAATGGTGAGAGGTGAAGCCATATTCGTGACCAATTATGAGTAGCCTGAACATTCCGGAATGATTAAATAGACTCTATTCAGCAATGAAAATGAATAAATGTGCAGTATGTGCAGATGGATTTGCGCTGTTTGTGTAGTCAGACCTGAGAGGCTTTAGATCTTTATACACTGGCTTTATAGATCATGCATGGAAGACGGAAATGACAGAATATTGCCAGAGAAATGAAATAAATGCAATAGAGGAAAGCACCGGACAGAAAAATGATGACTAGTCCAACTCTTTTGTTAATGTCTCGCAGCAGGATTAAAGTTAAATAATAACAGCCAAGCAGGCTCTAATTTCCAGAATGCCAGTGCATTCATGCATAAAAAGTCAGAGAGTAAACACTCAACAGCATCAAGTGGGACAATCATTAACAAAGAGCGCAATCGCTTTATCCTAAAGTAAATATCTCAGACATAATAACTTCAAGAATGTAAAGAATGCAGATCACTTTTTTTATTTGCTACCTATTAAACCTCATTCAAAGTAAGTTAGTACTTTCTACAAATATAACTCTTGATTAACTGAGATGTGTCATACCTTCTGTATACACACACTCAAAAGATAGAGAAAATATAAAGTAAATGAGACAGGGAAACCATAGTTCATCATGTACCATAAATCTTAGTGAGGTCATATACCTGAAAAATGGATGGATATTTGCCTTTGTCATTTATGTATTTAAAAAGAGTTGTATTAGTACTGTAGATGCTAGAAAACACAATAAAAACATATAATGAAATTATAATTGCTATCATAAAACCTAATTCTGTGGCACCAAGTTATATGTATAATTTAAAAAATATATATGTATTACTTATCCCCATGTGTGTCATAACTTGCAATGCATTATTTCATTAGGTTGTTGTTGTTTCATTCTCATTGATGGCAAAATACAGTAGAAATATTGTTTGACTAACTACCCTATTACACACTTATGCACACAGACAGGAGCATTAATGATTCCTATTTGTTAGTTGGTTGATTGACTGGTTTCAAGTCAAAAACACTAAACGTACGACGTTGTTGTTTGTCCTTTTGTGCACTAATGACTTTTATTACTTAGCTGATTAGTGTGTCACAGCATGTCATAGCTTGACAACAAAACTATTAAAGTTGAGCAATGCATTATATAATCAAGTACCATCAATGGCAAATTAAGAATCATGTGGGGCAAAATATCTCACACTCACAGATGCGCACACACGTATACAGTCAGCAGCATCTACGAATTTGTACCAAGTCTGTAATTCATGACAAAAACATTAGTAATACGGATTTATTGTCTGTTGTTTTTTTAAGAAATATACTACTGCTACTGCTGCTAATAATATAAATAATAATAATAATCATAATATATAGCACCCTATATACTGTACCCTGAGAGAGAGAGAGAGTTTTTGCCGTATTTTCTCAATGAGGTGTTATTAAGATTCCCTGCGATGGATTGGCATCCTGTCCAGGGTGTACCCCGCCTTGTGCCCTAAGTCTCCTAGGGGATAGGGTCCAGGCCCCCCGCGGCCCAGAATGCAGGATAAAGTGGTATAGACAATGAGTGAGTGAGAGAGAGTGTTATTAAAAAGTGTATAATTGTACTGGATCAGCTTGAGTAGGACTTTTTCTGATCTTTTCACTTTGGGTAATCACTTTGGTCAATAGGTGCATTTACATGGTCACTAATATTACACTAATAATCAGAATAATGGCACAATAAGAACAAAAAATGTAAATAGCTGACCAACATCAGAACACCCTGAGGCAATTTAGTCAGACTGGAATGTATTTTTAATCGTAATGTGAGGGGTGGTGTAAGCCTTTGATAATCCATTTAATAGATAAATACAGTAATACACTCACTGTAATGGTGGAATAAACATATTCTTTCTGCACAGGTTTGGACCAGATAGGGCTAACATTACTTTTCATCCACTGGCTCTCTGGCTGAGGAAGAAGCATTGTCCTTCTAGTAAGACATTTAACCAATCACAGATGAGACTAAATTATTGTAACCAATCATAATGCAGAAGATGGGATTTACCAAAATGTATGGGCAGCCTAACCTAACCTAAGCCTAAACAACTTATCTTTATTCTCCTGTTATATTTCAGGCAGATCAAACACTTCACAGTGGACAGATGTGCTTTGGGAATACTAAAAAAAAAAAAAAAGTTACATTGTGATTAAATGTTTTGTGCATGTATACACACATGTCTTGTGAATGTCAAAAATAAGACTTTACATAGATTTTGTTTGTTTGTTTGTTTGTGGCGAAAGACAGGAAGGCTTATCCTGAGCAGCACATGTAACAAAAGTAAGGAGAGTTGTCAGGCCCCAGGTGTGCTTAAAACTCAATTTTCCTTTCCCTTCTAAAACAATTGGTTTTTCAACATATTTTGTGTATTGTAAATAAGTGAAGTGGAATTCGTACGAACCACATTTAAACACATGAATGCAAACCTGATGCACCATGTCAGATCCACAATTATATTGATCAATATTGCAAGTGGCCTTGAATTATAGATGAAGGCTTATAAACAGAGGTGCACGCACATTGATAAGCCGACTGCAGCAGACAGTGTGTTGAATGCTGATTAGATGATGTTTGGGGAGGTGAGTCCATGAAGACCAGGGCTCTTGGGACACTACACATGAAGGTTTTGGCAGGTATCTCGGAACACAACTCACTTCATCAGGCAGCATTTAATGGAACCTAATGAAACAGCATGAGGAGCGACACCTCCCTAAAGGAAGGGGTAAGACGGTCTAGGTTAAAAAGAATAATATTGCAAACTGGTATGTATATAGTGTTAGAAACAAAATATTAGTTTCAGGATTAAATCAAATATATCTTTTTTGGATGTGGACTACAAGAAAAGTGATTGATCATATTAATAGCCGCCCACAGCTTGCACATCAGGGATAGACTGATGTTCTAATTTATTTCCATAAATATCAAATTCTGTAAAGCTTTTTTAACAATGACCAGTCTTAAAAGCAATTCACAAATAAAATGGAAGTGTATTGAGTTGAGGTGGCACAGTGGTGTAGTGGTTAGCACTGTCGTCTTGGGTTCGATTCCTGGCCAGGCTCGATTTCTGTCTCTGTGTCCATGGAGTTTGCATGTTCTCCCTGTGCTTGGTGAGTTTCCTCCCACAGTCCAAAGATATGTACTGTGTGTATGTGTGTGTGCTCTGCGATGGATTGGCACCCTGTCCAGGGTGTACCCTGCCTCCTGGGAGAGGCTCCAGGTCCCCGCGACCCTGAATACAGGATAAAGTGGTATAGAAGATGAGTGAGTGAGTGAGTGTATTGAGTTGAATAATCATACAGGCTATGCTAGTCAGTTACAGGATTTTCTTTTTTTTACTGTTAGATATTTATCAATGTGATGCAGAAAAATCTAAGCAATACCATCATGTCATGCTTGTTTTGCACTGTGTGATGAATCACAATGAGAATTCTATTACAAGATGTTTCATAACAAGCATGCTTCAGATTAGATCAAACAGTAATAAATGCATCACTTAAGCTCATGTTGTCTAGTTGCTCAAAAAACCCTGAGCAGGGACTAAACCTAAATTACATGTAGCTATGAATGGGAGTGTGAAAGTGTGAGTATGGTGCCGTATCTAGGGTGTATTCCCACCTCAAGCCTGGGTTCACATAATTGCTACTGCAACTCTTAGCAGAATATAGCAGTGCCTGAAGATAGATGGCTGATCACAAATATAAAGGAAGATTATTTCTTTCATATGTTTCTTCC
Source organism: Clarias pachynema (assembly GCA_030014365.1). Classification (NCBI taxonomy): domain Eukaryota; kingdom Metazoa; phylum Chordata; class Actinopteri; order Siluriformes; family Clariidae; genus Clarias; species Clarias pachynema. The sequence continues at coordinate 13,454,822 of JAQMYL010000037.1, read as the reverse complement.
TACCATTAATGATATAAAGAAGGCTTAACGTAACCTGTGAGTTACAATACATATAAGAGATAATGTGTGGTTTTGTGATTGGGACAACTCTATATCAGTTCTTCCCAATTCCGATCCTGATTTAATTAATCAGCTAATTAACACCATTTTCTGAATAAAGTGAGAGTGGTAGAGCAGCGAAAACTTTCAAATGTGCAGGGCATGGGGTTCTCCAGAACCAGGGTTGGGAAACACTGGCCTAGAACACATTCCAAAATAAACATTGTGTCATATTTGCATTTTAGATCTGCACTACAATATTCTTTAACATTACTTTGCAATAGTTTTTAAAGCTCCTGTTTGTTGCATTGATGTGGTGTGTGTCTGTGTGTGTACAGTGTATGTATCATGTATCATGTTTTTAATTTCCCATGATATTCCCAGAGAAATATGAACTAAAACCATTTTGGCATGTCTGATGGCCTATTAGTAGCAATTTTAATTTCAAATATGGCATTCTAGGATGCATCCAACTATAAACATGAATGAAATTACATCCGCTCTTCCTGCTCTAGTGTCTTGCTTTGCTTTAGGTTTACTCAAACACCACCACCTGCTGGTAGCTTTACCTAACTCACTTACATTTTACAGTATTTGTTTTATTTATTTTTAATATATTCATTCCACACAAACATATCTACTCTTACATGAGAAGCAATTGTCATTTTAACAATATTCAATAAATATGTGTAAAATAAACTGCTTGGTTAATTAATTTTAAGCATTAATAAAATAGGGGATTTGTTTTGATTTGTTTTAGAATAAATGTGCTTTAAATTTATATCCCTGTAACAAGAACGTTTTTTTTGTTTGTTTGTTTGTTTGTCAAAGGAGAAAGAGTTAAAGGAGAAAGAGAATCTCACATTATTAGCATTTTATCCCTCTCATAACATCCAAAGCAAAAACACCAGTTGTTTTTTACAGTTTACTGAGAATTAGACAATTATCTTTGGCACAAAGAGACTTAATTTAATCTTCAACATGTTGCATTTAGATTTGGAGTACACATGTTTGGTCTCTATAGAAATGTCTCAAATGTCACCCCTCATTTCTTTATATTTTGCTTCCAAAGAGCAAAACTTTCTTGTATGTTTTTATACAGTATGTAGTCATGAGGAAAAATTCTCCGGATTTTTTTGGTTCTCATTTTCATTCCAGTACCTGTACCTGATCAGTTTTAGAGGTATTATTTTTTTGTTTGTTTGTTAAGCCACACAGTGACCTATAAATCATTCAAGCATAAAAGAACATAAAAAACGATCAAAAATAAGACATGAACCAGTAATCAACAGGCGATCAGGCTGGTGATTAGTACTGTATGTTGGTGTATGATGCTGAATTCTGAGTGGTTGGAACAGACAATAGGGGAAACAAGGTTGCTGCTGAGGTTGTTTGGTTAATTAATTGATACAATTATTTAAAATTAAATTTAAATTATGCGTTAAAATTAACAACTCTTTTATTTTAGCTTTTGGCATTTGCAGTCTGTCACAGTAAAACATTTGTTCCAATTTCTTTTTAATATACAGTACAATTAATTTAATGTATATCATAGAATTTCATTTATTATCAAATAATGTGATGGCACGATGGTGTAGTGGTTAGCACTTACACCCCCAGAGTCCGAGTTCGATTCCCGGCCAGGCTCGATTCCCGTCTCTGTGTGCATGGAGTTTGCATGTTCTCCCCGTGCTTGGTGAGTTTCCTCCAGACCCTCCGTGACCCTGAATACAGGATAAAGCGGTCTAGAGCTCTGCAGTGAATGATGAAATAATGATGGCTGGCTCAAGACTGTTGCACAGTACCATATATGTTTTTAAACATGAAGTTGAACACAGTGTATAGAATAAACAAAAAAATAATTTGCATAGTATTTCTCAGTTATATTTTCCAGATGTGAGTACTTGCATAACCTGAAACTTCTACAAGAGCTTATAGGAAATGAAAAAAAAAAAAATTGCAATAAAGAAAAAAGATTTTATTTGTGCCTTATAAGTTTCTACAGTGTATATATTTAAGTCTTGTGTTGGATTTATTTGTCTCCATTTATTGACCATAATAGTTCATGTCTTGTACATTGACTGACTCACATCTTAAATGAAGCTTGTTTGAGTTCCTTTGCTTCTGGCAACAAAATTAAAAAAAGGCTTAGATTGAGAACATAAGGCGAGTTACTTAACTCAGCGCTTCATTTGTCTGATGTTAAAGTGATTCAACTGTTTCTTTCCTAATTAAATGTGCCTCTCTGTGCACTATGTTATTTTTGGCTGAGTTTGAATCAGAGCAGTACTCATTCATGAAAAACTAATCAAGTAAGATGGGAGAAAAGTAGAGAGAATTAATCAACATTGAATGAGTTCCTCTGGTAAAAGTGGCCCTGCTTGATTACTACTGTGTTTGTTGTAGCTTAGTTACTAAACATTTAGAGATGATAAATAGGTGTGGCAGGGAGTTCTTCCACAAAATACATATAATATATTGAAATGAAGATCAAATCTAACCATATTTGCATGCATTTGTACACATTGGCAGTAGGCCACATATGCTTTAGTGAAGATGGAGTTCATCAAAACCTGGACAGTTTCTTTCTGCAGGGAGTTTAGACTCATATAGTCACAATTTAACTTTCAGTGATTTTACTTAGTGTGAATATATGATTAGTTTTGAAGTCCAGACATCACAATTTGTCCCTTGTCAAAGTCACTCAAATCCTTATGTTGCCAATTTTTATCTGTTTCCAACACATCAACTTCACAGATAAAACATTCTCGTCAGTGGTCAGGTCCTATGAAATGTGGTCCAAGGAAGAAAAAACAGTGAACAGGTGACAGGGTCATGGGTGACCAAGACTTATTGATGTATATGGAGAGTGAAGGCTAGCCCATGTACTGTAGGCCGAGCCAATAGAAGATCTTCTGTAGCTCAAATTGCTAAAAAGGTTGTTACTTGTTCCCATAGAAAGCTGTCAGAACATACAGTGCATTGCTGTTTTGGAGGCAAAATTGTAATTTCTTTTGTTGTTATTTTTCAGTCAAGCTGAAAAACCTTCATAAAACCTTACCTTAACAAGCAATAAACATTACCACAATGTGTAAAACACAAGAACAAAATATGAAATTGTTTTATGGATCCTTAACCGACAGTGGGCCTGGTGAATTGTAGTCAAACCTGATTAGCCATGAGGATAAGTTTTCTCCTTTTTTTTTTTCTTCTTACACTTCTCATGCCTCTCCTGCTACTGGAGTTCTTTCTATCCAGCTGTAGCTACACTTTTTTCATCTAGAGTGTTTTCTTTTTAAGAACAGTGTCTTCTTGACTACACCCACTACATTTGTTGTCGTGTCCTTTTAAAGCAGATCCCTTTGATAGGTGACGATTAAAAACTGGTGCAGGAGGAAGGATGTACAGGTGATGCAGGTTCTACCCAGTCAAAATTTCTTTAAGTCACTGTTGGAACCTGTTTCTCCAGTTTAGGGTTCAGGAAGAAAAGAGAGGCATGAGAATGAGTATATTAATTCTTCATTACAAAATATATTTTTTAATATTACTGTATAATTATTTATTGAGTATTTTTAGCCTTAATATATGCTTACTGGTATTCCCATATAATATTATTACTATTAGGAGTAAGGTGCCATGGATACTGTTGCGTGCTTACCAACAGAGGGCGATCTCCTACAATCTCCTACATGGTATGTTTTTGTGAACCAACTGGGCCGTGGTAGTTGAGGCTCTGGATTCCTTATAAGAGGTCAGGGGTTCCACCGCAAGTATAACTGAGGGAAGGCCTTTAATCTGATGCCGATATAAGTCTCACAAAGGAAAGAAGAACCACCAGTGTAAAGGATGATCTGCAAGAATGGTGTAGAGTGGATAGTGAAAGGATGGAGCCCAAGACACCTGGAAACCTGACAATCTTCAAATCCCACTTGATGAGCACAGCCAAAGAAAAAAAAATTATATATTCTGTGAAGACACTGATGACTCGATATGTACACTGGCTGGCGTTAAACAGTTTTTGACAGAGTTTTTTATAATAACCAGAATTTTTCCACCAATCATTCTACATGAGTTCTACAAGCTCCTAATAAATGCTTCGCTTACACAATAAACAGCATTATGATGATCCCATATTTTACATACGAAAAGAGAATGGCATTCAGTGTCAGTTATGTTCGCTGAATGCATGGTGCCTGGAAGAGAGTAGCATCCGTGGCAGATTCCCTCTGGACTAGTGTGGGAATAAACCCCAGCCCCTAAACTTCTCTAATCATCTGAACAAAGAAGCTTGTCTAATCAGAGTGAGTTGAGTCTCCCCTCCTCTCCCCTCGCCTGATTAAAGGCACACAGTGGCTGTCAGCAGGCTGCTGTTTGTTGTGCTCCATGATGCCAGCTTCTGTGACACATACCTCTTTAAAGCAGATCTGTTAGAGCAACAGTGTCACTCGAGAGGGTTGTGGGCATCACACTGGGCTCTGCTGTCTGTCAACAGCTGATTGTGACTCTGAGTAGGGAACGGAGAAACACAAGAGGAATCCAGAGATCTTATCTCTTGACTCAGTGACTTTAGAAAATAAACAAGCAGATACAAAAATCCAGGAGTTAATAAACGAGAACAGTTGATAGATACAGAAGATACACATGTTTCTTGGATGAAATGCCATAAGCCAGATGCTAGTTTACTTTTTCTTAAATATTTTTTTTATTAATATTTTTATCAAATCTTTAAAAAATATCTTCATATGGAGTTCACAGATTTTTTTCAAATGGAATTCAGATTTTATAATAATAATAATAGCAATAATAATAATAATAATAATAATAATAATAATTTAATTTAATTATTCTCAGTATCAGTTCATTCTCTGATAATTAGCTTGTTCTTGTTTGATTGGGTTGATTCTTCATACTTCACTAATTAATTAACTAATTAACAAAATAGATAAATTAATGAATAAATAAATAAATAAATAAATAAATAAAGTTAAGTATAGTTAGATGGAGTTCTTCAGCTTGTTCATTTCCATTTGGGCTGATTTATCTGGCTAATCCTATCTCGTAACAGTGCTATTCTCCTCCCTCCATGGAGATTAATGAGGTGATTGTAATCCAGGTTGCAGTCTAGAAGTAGATGAGAATATGCATTCCTCTAATCACTTTTTATAGTTTCTAAGTTTCCGCTCTAGACACATCTAACTGTAATGATGCACACTGAATATATATATTGAGTTTATCGTAATATATGTCTACCTTCCCAAGTCTAAACCAGTGGTATGTGTTGGGATACTGACTTTGAATGCCTCATTAGTCAAGTTCAAATGTCAAGGAACTTTGGGGAGGACTTTTTTAATGAAAAATGACCTATTCATGAATAAACTACTGCCACAACTGACCATAAAACCACACACAAAATCACCTATGTTTTGCATTATAAATTTTGTCCAATTATTGATTAGGGTTTTCTGTTTTTGTCGGCTCTTCTTACCAGTGATAAATTTCTACAGAGGGAAGTAAACTTCAAAGTCCTATGGGGGATACAAAGTAGATTGTCCTCAGATGGCCAAAGGGTCACCCAATCACATCAATATATGTGATAAGAAAATGAACACATCCCACCATTAGTTCTTGAGATTGTGACAGGGTGATATGTCACTGTCCAGTCTGTAGAGATTACATGTACGTGGAGGTTCAAGACACACATTTTATCATCAAAGGATAGGTCGCTGTCTCCATCATCACACTACGTTCATCACTGAGTCAGAATGTGCTTTAAACGGTATGTTTGAAATGTGACTGAAATGTGAGTATTGTTTTTAGCTGTACAAAAAAATGAAACCAATTGTGTCTGTTCATTTTGAACCTTTGAAATCTGTTTCTGTAATAAAGGCAGGTTAGATAAAAGAAAATCGGTCAATACGGAATAAAAGAAAAAATATATGTTTCATTGATTCCTTCATCT
>JAQMYL010000037.1:13390232-13422801 GCA_030014365.1 Clarias pachynema | reverse complement strand
TCAACTAGCGGTCAACACACACACACATACACACACACACACACACACGCACACACACGCATACACAAAACATTGCAAGCATCGCACACACAAAGTGTGTACAAAACACTGGCTAAAATGCAGATCTATAAAGAGATCAATGCCAAATAAAACTAAGCTAAGATAGCTTTTATGTGCTTAGGTCAACGACTATACACTGATGTGCATCACTAGGGAAGATGATAAAATTATCTTATCTATAGAAGTGTCAAAAAATAAACCATGTTCAGTTAAATTAACTAAAAAAACATTAGAACCAATGAGTGAACTAACAATGTTGCATCACTAGTGAGTTACATATAAACCTAATTAACATACTGTATACTGCCCTTTTACAGTACTCCTGAGAAAGAAAACTCTGATTTGATTAATATACAAATATATATAAATATATACAAAAATAATAAATTATCGCAGAACTATTTTATAGTTTACTGTTTATTTGAGTTCCTCAGCACTGAACGTGATCTCACTGAATATCTATTATCTGACCATGACCATCTCACTAATCATGTTACCTACAGAAAGGAAACTTGGGATACAAAGCCAAGATGTCTGCAGCTGAGGAGGGCTTGCAAAAAAATTTCAACAACCAAAAAACAAAAAAACAAAAAATCCATGGCAATATGCAGAACACATTGCCTTACATAGTCAAATAAATCCATTCACCTTACTTGTAGCGCAACTTGATGAATTACACTACTCATTGGCTGCTATAACTTATCTCAACGGACCTCAAGTCTATCATTCAGTGAGTTCTCTGGATTAAATCATTTCAGGAACCTCGTTTTCCACAAAAGAAGTGTGAAATTGAGCAGATAACGACTCGGGAGGTCAGAATATTGGGCACAGGATTTATGTGTGTTGTCTGAGCACATGCTCACAAAACAACAGGATTTCACTGGCTGTTTAAATCCAACCACAGGGACGAGTAAGCTCTGCAGTGAGAGAGGAACGTGCGCTGGTGGGCTTCAGCTGTATTCTTTATGTTTCTTTTATGTAACTCATAAATATAGTAAAAAAATATTTCTAATAATTACTCCATTACTAAGGTGGTATTAACGTTTGATTTATTTCAGAAGCATGTTCATTGTGGACATAAGAAAAATATATATCACTGCATTACATAATTCATTATTCTTTCATTATTTCCTACTTTGATAAATATGTGATAGATTTTAATAATAATGAGTACAAGTGTAAGGCAAAAAACTCTGTTCCGTAACTCATATTCACTTTCCTCTGAAAGAGAAAGGGGTCTCTGGGGTGGGTGACAGCTTAAGAGCTCCTTCACCAGATGATGTGTTTTGGGGTGCATGGTCTACTCTGACCTGTGCAAGGCACCAACGCCGCACCCCCAGGGATGCCCTCACGCCTCGGGCCGCGCGCCTCTCCCCTGCTCTCCCCCGGCTTGCATTTCAACCCCCTGCTCCGAGCTCCCTTCTGGACGTGATTAGCCCCCAAAGCCGTGACAGATTCTTTCCGAGATATCTGACTCGCCCGTGTTTATTTTATCCAGGCTCTCTTTTGTGGATGTGCTGGACATGAAGTAACCCACTTGAAAAAGGGGATCAGCTTACATACGCCAGGGGACCGCTGGAAGAATCGCAACAACAAAAAAAGAACAAGAAAAAGAGAAAACAGAAAGCAGGACAGCTTTTGCATATTTTGCATTCTTTTTTTTACCAATGAAAAAGTAAGTGCAACCAAGAAGATCTCTATCTCTGCATCTCTGTTCCTATTTCTCCTGCTACTCCAGTCAAATGATAACCACCCCACTCCCCTCTATCCAACATCCCGCTCCTGCTATAATGCTACTATCTCTCCCTCTCTCTCTCTCTCTTCTCGCTAGAGTGACACTGAACTACAGACAGATCTCTCACTCTGAAGAGTCTGGAACCTCTCAGCGCGCTACCTCCTCTGCACTTAACTCGATTTCACACTTCGGCTCTGCAACGAAGTCCTCTTGAAATATAATCATCTTGTTTATTCTCCTTCATCCCAAACAACTTAATGGCTGGCTATTAACCGCCATATCATGTGCCTTCAATTTGATCAAGGTAAAATCTGTCCTGGTTTCCCATTGAACCAAAGAGATCTAACTCAGACCACATTTCCCCAAAATGATAACATTACCCATGTTATTGTATGTTACTATTAAGAACTCACTACCATAGACTTCTTGCACTGGTAATGTCAGTTGAGCTGTCACATCTCAATCCTACCTTTAAGTTCTTCTCTGAATTCAAGTCTGGATTTATGGTTCTTCATCTCCACAGGCCGCACATTGTGGTTCCTCAACAGAGCCAAATGCACCGCTGGGTCTGTGACACCAGAACAGACAAAAACAGAGTTAAAGTGAGCTCATGATCAGACATGGACACAAACCGCACCATCACTTTAAATTAGCACAGTACACAGCTCCACACAGGCCCTCATTTCATGGGCCTAAGATTGGATTTGTGGCATTAAGAGTCACGCTCTTCTGACCCTGATCAAATCCAGCTCCAGGCCAGGCCTCTGGGAATTTGGCACAGATCAGGACTACTGTCTCTGGGGTTCTTCTCATGCTCATAGGACCGTGAAGTAACCTCAGGACAAGTGACTGTTTTATGGCTCCTCATAATAATAGCCAAGTTGGGGCACACAACAACTCCAGCAAGTGCTAGGAAATTCAGGCAAATTAAACATGACAGAAAGAAGGAGAGCTGCTTGCTGTTACTATGCGTTCCATTGCTCTAAAAGGAAAGTCTCTGTGCTAGCTTAACACCAACCAGAGAGAAAGATGAGAAAACAAAAATTATTTATTAGAGACAGACAGACATTGTTTTGAAGCAAGCTTTTTTTTCATATTAAAATGTTCGTTTATGGTCCACATGTTCACCATGCTGAATTTACAGTTTTATTAATCTTTCTCAGCCAGACTAAAATGCTCCAGTGAGAAGATTTTCATATATGTATAAAAATTGTGGCATGGCGATAAGATAAAAGATAAAGAAAGACACTGTAGAAACAAAGAATTTTCACTTCTCCATTTGTCTATTCAATACAAAGGCCTGTATGATAATTAACAGGACTGTTACCTAAATAACATGAACAAAAGAAAGAAGTCGAACAGAACCAACATCAGTACAAGTATTACACTTACTCTGCACTTTTTGTTTCCTGGCCTTCATCCTCTGAGCCCTTTTAAGCATGAGAAGGGCAGTGGAACTATTGCTAAAACCCCTGAAAAGAGCAGGAGACAACAAACCTTATGGTCTTCACTATGATCTTATAAGTAAAAATGACCTTAAAAATAAATAACTCAAGCTAAATAATAAGTTATTTTGTGAATACCATTCCTTCAGAATCTTCTCAGATCTTTCCGATAAAGAATATTTTTTTAAAGTTGAGGCTGGAGATTGCTTTCTGAAATAGACACAAAACACACAATCCATCAATAATTTGTCAATACACTGTCTGGACAAAAAAAGTCATGCAGTCTTACATTTTATTAGCTTTGATTATGGTGTGCATTTGCAGTGGCCGTGTTTCAACATCTTATGCAACATCCCATTTTTTAACATATATTTCTGGCTATTTATTCAAGAGTTGCATTCATTCAAAATGTGAAAATGATTCCTCATCCTCCCAGAACCATTGTTTCACAATTTGAGCCAGATTCGTCCTGGAATATGCCCATCATCAGAGATGAAAAAATGCATTAATGTGACACCCTGATCATTCAGTACATTCTGGTCAGCAGCCGACTTCATTTTATTGCACAAAACTTTGCTGACCAACCAAAGCAACCCCAAATCATAACTATGCCTCAAGAGGCTTGCACAGTGGGCATTATGCAGCGATAGGCGACCCTGTACAGGATTAGTGGTATAGAGTATGAGTGAGTGTGAGTGTGTGATTTCTACTGTCAATTTTTCATGATGCACCTTCACCCACAGTTTAAGCGATTTCATTTGGGATTTTTTCCAGCAATCCATTGAGGAAATATCACTATGCTTTCAGCTTTTTTCCTGCTGCATTGGACAGTTTTTAACCCAATTCCAGTAATTGTTTATTTCGCAGGTCAATAATTTGACGCTTCTGAAAAACAGTAACATAACTTGTATGTGATATATCTTCTAACATGGTTGTTTAAGAAATGAGAAGTCACTCAATGCATCACTCACTCACTTATCGCCTATACCACTTTATCCTGTATACAGAGTCATGGGGGCTATCTCAAGAGACTTAGGGCACGAGGAGAGGTACACCCTGGACGGGGTTCCAATCCATCTGAGGGCACACACATACAGTACATACACTCACACAGTATGGGCAATTTGGGAACGCCAATTTGTCTAATCTGCATGTCTTTGGAACGTGGGAGGAAACCAGAAAACCTGGAGGAAACCCACCAACCACGGGGAGAACATACACACTCCATGCTGACAGAACAGGGAGAACATTCAAACTCCATGCAGACAGACTGTTCAGTGGGAATCGAACAGTCGACCCTGGAGTCGCAAAACGACTAAGTCATCATGCTGCCCCTCACTTCATCAATTAGGGTTAAAAGAATTGTTGCCAGCTGAAACTTAATAATCACTGCAGTAACTATCCAGTTAAATGTTCCAAAGTATTTATCATATTTGGATCCAAACAGCTTTTTCCTTCAGTACTAACATACTAACATACAGATAACAAAATATATTGATACATTGAATACGATACATTACATATTGATTCAGATTCTTCTGGAATGACTAGATGTCTCTGGAATTGTACTTGTGGAATCAATATTCCCTGGATTCCTGTTTTAATGTTGGTATTGGAGAAAGAACAATGTCTCACACATCCTTCTAAAATCTCTCTTATAAGTCTTTATTACATATGATTTACATCATTTTTATCTTCATCAAATAATTCTGTGAGCCATCGTGCACTGTAGAAGTGGGCAGGTTCATCCTGGAAAGAACCAACTGCATCAGCATAAAAATGTTTTATCATAGATTAGAGGTGATCAGTCAGAAGAATTTCCAGGGAGTTTTCCATCTATGGGGACAAGTGGAGGAAAGCCATGGCAGCAAAATGCCAACAGTATAACAGACAGACCCAACCCTCCACTTTTGCACAGATCTAAATATAGATGTCGCTTTACACTTTCTAATACAACTGAAGTTTTTAATAATGACTAGCTTTTAATAATGAATCTTTCAGAGTCACTTAGATCATGCCATCTTGATAAAAAAAATTGTGCTCAACAGTGTCTACCACAGATTATGATAGATACTTCATGGGAGGTTAATTATTACTTATTCGTATCATCCAGGTTTGCCTTATAATTAGAAACCACCCTTTCTAAAATATAATTATTATAACATTTCAGACAAACACAAACAACCCTGTGACACACTATTTAATCTTTTTTTTTTTTTTTTTAGATGGGTTGACACTGGTATTTACCTGGCACATGAATCAGGAGACTGACTCTGGGCTGACACTGGTGCGTCCTCCCCGCTAATCCAGGCTTGTCTGGGCTTCCATGGCTGCACAGATGTCTTTTTATGAAGCTCTTGCAGAGGTAGCAGAGGCTAAAAAATTCAACAATGCATATCATTAATATGATCTTTATGAAATGAAACTATTATAGTATGATTTACAGAAAATAACAGAAATGTGCTTTGCCGTATTCCAAAAAAGTGCCATCCTTTTTGTGTAAGAATACTCTCAAATCACTGACTATATAAAAAGAAAATAAATAAATCAAATCCTATCTTCATGCACCATCTTTTCCGCAGAATTAAGGTTATTACGTTAAGCGCCATGTTTTAATGCTCTAGAGCTCTAGCAGCAGCATATGGAATGCCAACTTTGTTTTTATGTAAGACTTATTCTCAAATCATGAAGTGTAGAAAGATAAAATTGTCCTGATGTTAACATCTGCTTAAACACCCAGTCTGCTTAAACAACCTTCTTCATGGACCATATTTTTTTTTGAGGTCCATCTTTTTCTGAGCTTCAACATTAGTGCATAAGGCATTAAGATGCTCCATTGTAGCAGCTGCACTGCTTCATAGCCCAGCTACTGTGATGCAGACGGCTTGGTTGAAAAATGACATCTGCTAATTCAAAGGAAGTTTAAAGCAGCGTAGAACATAATGGTGTTTTTGTAGGTAATAAATTTGATGATTAATCACTCAGAGGTTCTCAGATTGGCCAGCCCACAGACAGTGGGAGGGCTTCTCAGCCTGTTACCTTTGGCAGCGGCAGCTGTTCTGAATGCGGCAGCACTGAGGACGACGACATGTCAAAATGCAGAGTATTCCAGTCCCTCTCCATGGCTTCCTGTTCAGAACACATGTCAAACTTGTGAGGACTGAAATAGAAGCTTATTTCTTAGACAACGTGCCGGCATTTTCTTGAGAATTTTACTGACTACAAAGTGCATTGGGTTACTTTATGTACTGCTTCAAAGCAAGTAGTCAATCATATGAGCCTAAAAGTGTAAAATTCACTGATGTGTTATCTGACTGAAACATTAAAGAACTTTATGACACAGATGACAAAAGGGTAGTGTTAAAAGTGCATTTACTAAACGAAAAAAGTTACTTTTTAATTTTAAAAAGTTTTATTAACACTTAATATATAAGGAATAAAACACTTTGTTTCACTCCAAAGATAATTATTTTTAAAAAAACAACAACAAAAAAAAACAGTGTTGTCACGGTATGTCATGCACTGACTTGAGTGTATTTCCCACTTTTTTTCTTTTTGCGTGACTCTAAGGGTTTACCACAGACTCTCACCATATCAGTAATCACATAAGATTTTTTTTAACTATTTCTGTGGCGTGTCTGTCATAAATGCCTGTATCAATGAGCTGTTATGTATATAAGGTTTTGCAACAGCACCATAATGCATCTGAGCAGGGAAGACTGGATTTGAATAATTATACTCAGGAATTTATTTATTGTGAAGAAATAGACCTACTGAACAATTTCTGTAAATACACAGTATATGTGTACAACAAATGGCCTAAAGATTATAGACACTTGACCATCACACCTGTATGTGCTTTTTGTGAACATCCCATACAAGATAGTAGTAGTCTCACCTATTCTTCTTGGAAAAGGTTTCACTAGATTCTAGGGTGTGGTTGTGGGAATGTGTGCTCATTTAGCTACTGTACAAAAGCATTAGTGAGGTCAGGAAGTGATGGCTGGTGAGGAAGCCTGGGGTACAATTGGTATTCTACTTCATCCCAAAGGTATTCAGTGGGGTTGTTGTCAGGGCTCTAAGCAGTTTACTCAACTTCTTCTTGACAAACCATGTCTTTATCGGCCTTGGTTTCTGCACAGGACTATGTCATACTAGAGCATACTAGGGCCTCTAGTTACAGAAAAATTAAATCTTAACGCTATATGCTTTCAACTATGTGGCAACAGAGTTGGGAAAGCCAACATATGGATATTATTGAATATTATGACCACCCGATATGATATTATCATGATACCTAGGTGCCAGTTTAATTAATATTTCGATTCTGAAAGTACCATGAGTTTTATATATATCCTGATTCAATATAATTCTTTTCAATTTTGTTACAATTGTATGACCTTGAACCTTAAAAATAATGAAAAGTTTAGGCCATTACCACCCCCCCTCCCGCCATCTCTAATGGTCAGTTTCAAACACTTTTGGTCCAAAACGTTTGCCTTGTTACATCATGCACATCTCACACATTGCTCACCCTGTATGTGGATACTTGACATTGATTATAGTCATGCACACCCGAACAAAATAAGGCAGAAATCATAAAAGGATATAAGAGCCAGGGAGTCATACTACCCTCTGAATCAGTTAAACATTGCCTCCTGTCTCCTCTGCTCATTGATTATTATGACTTTTCTTTCTCTACAGCTAATTGCTAACGACAACACCCCACCTCCAGGCTATGGTTGCCAGTGAGGGGTGCTGTCAGTGTCACAGCGCAAGTCGTCCATCTGTGTAGTGATTTCACAGCTATGACAACAACACTGGGACTCTTCTCCTACCTCATCAAAAACAAATTCATCTATGTCCACCTCCTCGAAGGCCTCATCTCCGTCTGATATCTGGGCGAGCATGAGAGCACGAGTCAGCCTCTTCCGTAGCGAGTAGCCCCGCCATGCTGCCTGCAGGGGCAAATGCACAGGTCCATGAATCACACACAAACGTAAATATTGTGTGTTATCCCATTAGGAAGATAAAACATGTTAACCTCTGTTTAATTGCCCCGCGGTCTGCTGTTTGAACTTTCAGTGACTTAAGCAGTATAAGACAAATGGAACACTGGGACACCCTTAAATCTCTATATTCCCCATGGAATGAGGGGTGGGAGACTTCAGAACAGTGCAGATCAGAATCCAAGCACTCCCACTTTACCAAAGCACTGGAATCTGATTCATCTTTTTTTTTTTTTACTGTGTCAATCCCTTGGGGACTCATCAACCATGAGTAACAGACAAAATCTGGCTTAGAATGTGAGCAAAGAACAGCCCACTTCCAAATGTACGATCTCGCTATTCAAAACAAGCCCATGGCAGTAATAGTGTAATGAAAATGATTTACTTCTAGTTTTTTAATCACATTCATAAAAAGAGAAATTGAAAGTACCTTTCAAAAGTGTAAATTGTCACTGTGCAAATTGCATGTCTGATCAGACACTCTTGTGAGCCACAGCTACTCTTCTGCTTGGTAAGTAACTCATACCTGAATGAGAGTGGCAGCATAGTCTTTATTAAGACATCCAGGCCTGGATTTACACGATTGCAGTTCTTTTTGCGGTCTCAATCTTGCATGAACTTTTGCAGGTGGCCCTAAATCGCCTGTGCGTTTCTTCTGTCTGTGTTCACGCCAGCGGCGCTGGATCACCATAACTGCCACTCTGAATAATAGCAAAGAAAGTCATTAGGCATGACATAAGGCTGAAAGATTATGGGTGACTAAACGTACATCTCTCAAGTCACGAATAATATGAATTTATCAACGGTCTACTGTGGGACAAGGGCAGGCTGAAGATTCTAGGTCATGTGAAAGTGATTTAGAGATGACCGATGGATAATGGAACATTTTTGTTAAAGGAATACCCCAGTGCTTTGAAATTATACAGTATAGAAAGTACAGCATACATGTGATGACAACAGACAATCCTTTTAAAACTTCCTTTACTGAAAAAAGAACAAAAGAGTTTCTTTAAAACTGATATAATTTAAGTCGAAGGACAGTAGCTGAATTTGAGATGTTAACTATTGAACATACAGTATACTCCAACGGTAAAGACGAGAGAGACAGAATAGAATGCTTTTATTAAGAAGCTCTTAAGATTTACCCAAAGCACCTGCTGACATCATTGAAAACCTGAAAAGGTATGCATGCTTTATAAGTAGTTTGTATTTATTACTTTACATGTTTCATATAAAATCTAATTGATAGAATTCATAATCTTCCCTAAGACTGCTTTTTCATTTCCAAACACATTTTCTGTGGTAAATGCGAATAAAATAAACAGATGGTGAACAGAGACTCTACTTAAGTATTCCTTTGTGTCTAAACCATTTACATAACTGTTTGCCTAGTAAAAAGGACTCAAAAAATACTTATCACTCATACGTTTTGAGGTCCATCCTGGATTGCTGGTGGGCATAATATTTGCTGTGTCTGTCTTCACCTGGTTGTGTATTGCTAAATTTCCGGGTAGGACTCAAACATCTACCTCCACAACCAGCATTATGGTCACCAGATGGAGACCGGGATTGGTGGGTAATATTTGGTGCTTGCCAGCTCAGAGACTTGTGCTCTTCTGGTTGTTGGTCTTTGACCTCAGCACTTTCCTCCTGTGCTAAATCGCATTCAGATAATTCCTGAAGGTGGCTGGAGGGTTTCAGGTTCACAGGTTCTTGCGTGGCTGTCTCGTAGACCCTGCTGTCTCCATACTCATGATCGTAGCGTTGTTTTTCGGCCAACTGAAAGAGCTCCGCAGTGTGTTTACCAACCAGGAGCTGAGCATGCAGTGCAGATGGAGATGAGCTGTACAGCACATAAACACACTCATGAAACTTTCCACAATGAAAAGAATAAGGAGAACAATAACAGACTGTGTACTAAGAAAAAAACAGCAAACAGAGTGAGCAACTAAATGGCTTCTAATAGGAATGTAGTCAAATATGAACACATCATTCAGAATAAATAAATAATATGTTCTAAATAAGTAGACGGTAAATGCAAATATGAATAAGATGTTTCCAGTTGAGACTCTGTGACTAGGATGCAACAAAAACATCGCATTGATTTTTTTCTCAAATGCAAGATTATTTTTGATTAATTTTTTTTATTGAAATAATAAAAATTTAAATAATATTCTTTTAATTAAGAAATTATATTTATAATTTTAAAAAAAATAAAATAAGTAAACACATTATTGATTAGGCAATACCAACATCATATTTAAATCTAAATACCTCAAACACAACACAGTTGCTCAACCAAACATATTTATTATATATGTAAAATAAAATTTGAATGAATGAATAAATTAACAGATTATAGCTTTAATTTGCTTATTTGTTTCCTGAAATTGAAACCCCAGATATTCCGTTATTGTTGCTGTTATTATTGTTATTTATAACTGAAACTATTTTGGAGTGTGGAAACAAGAATCTGCTAATGAATCTTTCAGACTAACAGTCCTTACAATAAATACAATAATATTTTCTGTTTTACAAACTAACTGCATATATAAACCACCTTAAACCTGTCAATTAACTATCCATTTTGAGTCTTTTAAACTATTAAAATCTAGAAAAAAAACAAATCTTAAAATCTATTAAAATAGAAAAATTGAAAGAGAGATTTTAGCTGACTGCATACTTTGGGGCAGCTGTTGCTGAAAGTCTCAGTCTCGTATAAAGAGACATTTCATGATGTGGATTAAATGTGTACAAAGGCATCTCAATCTCACGCTAATTATTCTATTAGCAACGGCTGCTTCTCCCTGTCTAATCCTGCCCTCTGAGCTCTCTGTATCCTCTGGGGACATACAGATCCCCTGCTATTTCAATCCTCAGACAGGGCACAGGGGCGTTTGGACACACACACACATGCACACACATGCACTATTGTAGTAAAAGTCCCAGAATAGTAAAATTAACAGAAACATAGTTAAAAGTGTTGTTAGAAATATAGTGATCATTTTGTTAAATAAATGATTGAATCATTAAACAAATTCATATCAGCTCAATTTGACCTGCTATAATAAAAAATAACCAATAAGGAATATAGCAGAAAATAAATAACAAGTAAATTGTCAGGCTTTTGTAGAGACACTGATACTGATATCTTTAACAGCTTCCAGAAAACAAAGGCAGAAATCAGGATGAATACACCATTTACTGCTGGAGAATTGAAAATGTCTGTTGGCAAATCAAAGGCACAAAGGCCACAATGATGACCCAGTGTGGGTGTTCTGTTAGACAGCATTTCCTCTGGTCACTTTGTGCCCGCTCGGCAACCCAGTGCTACAACGTCACCCAGTCAAACGGTGGACTCTTCACCTTCCCCGGGGTGAGCTGGGGATTGACACCAGGTCGGGTCAGATGTTAATTGGCTGCGGTTGTCCATGTAGCAAAAAGAGGCTTTGTGTAATATGCAGAGTGCAAAGCAAAGGGATTGGTCAGGCTTTCACAGGTCTTTGCAGTTATTTAAAGGCATATGTTTGATCGGGGCAGATTATAATTTTTTTTTTTTTTTTGATGAAGTCAGAAAATACACTGTGTCAGTCTCATGATCGCACAGAATCGTCACACCAGTCTCACAGACACATCGCAAATGGCTGTTTCTCACTGGGCTTAATCATTCCATAAAGAACAATTCGCCACTAAATAATAAACAGATGTACTTATATTTCTGAGTATACTCTACCTTCAAGATGATTGGCATGATTAATTCTAATATAAACCATAACTTACTACTGCAAAACTTTCAGACATACCTCAGTGTTACAATGTGTAGATTTATTCACTGTATAATCCATAATTATTTCCGTATATTCTATATCACGTCGTCTGCATTTTACATCACATTTGCCTGCCAGATGAGAAGCATTTTACTCAGGAATTAAGGCAGACATATTCTTTTAAATCTTTTGAAAAACTAAAGTATCGATTTTTATTTTGATTTGTACCTTGTCTACAGTGCTATTCTCACGGCTGCAAGTCAATAGGGAATTCATCATCGCATCCCAGACCGTACAATATTTGCTAAATAGTATTTATTAATAATAATGAGTGTTTTTAATAGTGGATGGTAGAATGCAGTTTTCAGCTCTCTAAAAATATAATTTTATGCCACCGCTACCTTAATATTACATAAGCACTGTGAGAAGTCAAACAACTTTAATGAGCATGTCAATATGACTGTCATGAATACTGAGAACTGATGGCTGACAGAACAAACCCTACTTACTGAAATACAAATGAAAAGAACAAATGAAAGATCTGTATTTGTATAGTTAGTTTTAAATCCATCTTGGATTTGAAATAAAAAATTTAAAAAAGTATAAAATTTCATATAAGGAAAAATGCATGTGGTTCCGGATCTTTGGTCCACCCTGTATAATTCTATGCATTTTGGTCTCCAGCTTAAAATTCATAATTAGTTACAAGCTGGATAGTTTTGACACACCCACTAATATTTTTTAACAAATTTCCCACTTGTGGGACTAATAAAGGTTTATCTTATCTTATACAATGGCAATAAACATATACTCAGAGCCTTATAGACCCATTTTCTTAACCAAGATTGAACCCTTGCATGCACAACTTCACAGCTGGGTAACAATACAAACTTCCTGACACGGGTTAATAGGCTGATCATTATTCACTAGCATCTGAAATTTTTCTTACTTTCTCTCTCCTCTAAATGCATCGTCTGTCAGTCACCATGCAGTCAGGATTATTTCATGCTTAATGTTGGGGCATGATGCTGTCTGCTTCATTCAGACCAGCTGAAAATAACTAGTACAGTAGAAATGTGTTCTTAATGTTGGCCTAATAATTATCCCTAACTATGACTAAAGCAATGGTTACATTTGCATTTGGAGTTATTTTCTATTTCTGTTTTTAATTTTTTTCCCCACACACTGTACCTTCTATCATTGTACTAAATAATATGTGAAAACACATCTGCAACCAGGTGCCAATTGCCTACTATTTAGTTTGCATGTTGTGACATAGCCTGTTTCCAAGTTGAGCTAATCGCAGTAAGTTATTCAAATAATGTCTTGATGTTCGACGTAAATAACATCTGTGATTTTAAATGCTTTTTTTTTTTGTCATTGCTGAACTAAAGAAAACATATGAGGTACAAATTTCACCTAAATGTCTTTAAAGTAATAAATATAGTCAGAAATGTCCTTACGGCAATAATAAGGGGTTTCTAACTGCGCTCCTGGGAGCCTCCTCCCCTGCACAGTTTGTTTTCCCTGGCCTCAACACACTCGGTCCAAACCAATAAGGGTTTAATGATGAGCTAATCATTGAATTGGGTGTGCTGCATTAGAAGAACATTTGTGCATGAAGTCTCCAGGACTAGAGTTAAACTAGAGTTTTCTAAAATTACAGTTTACTCGTATAGTTTCGTCCAATAAAATTAAAACCGTTATGAGAAACTGTACTAATTGTTTAGAGGAAAAGTTTCGAAACCATTACAATTCTTTTTCCTGTTTAAAGATAATGATTAATTATGTAATAATCTTTATCTTTAATCAGGAAAAATAATTAAAGTTCATGAAAATCACAGGCATTTATAGAAAATGTAGTTGGGAGAAAATTTCATGTCTTCATATAATGACATTTGGGTCTTAAGCCGTTGAACTGATATTTCTGTCATGATTTCTGTCATGAACTGAAATCATTACGGTTTTCAACGCAAAATATGCAAAATCGACTTAATTATCAGTCTTGCTGCTAGTGCTAGTCTCCTACCTGATCTCCATGCCGTGTCTCTGTAGTACTGAATCAATCTGTTCTTGGTGCGCCTGGCACAGGGCCTGGAAGCTCCACAGCTGTGTTGAGTCTGCAGAGAGTGTTCGTGAGGCGCCGGTTTGCTCTCCGTTCAGCTTTATCAAGCTTGGATTTACTGCCAGAACAGAAGACCTGAATAAAAAAAGTCAGCAAATCAAGTTCATTCACATGATCAAACAAATGACACTGTAAAAGTGACACAAGCAAGTGAGAAATGATTTGAATACGATTTATCGCCATACACAGAAACAGGATAAAACTGAAATGAATTAGGATGTTAACAGGATGAAAATAAATTAACATCACATCTTAACAATTACAATTAAAAGAAAAATGACTCTTTTGCTGTAATTTTGCTGACTCTATGTATGAAAATATAATGTAAGTCCATTTAACGTTTAGAGGATCAGGGGACAATATACTTCAAATCTTTCATATCTTGCTTTCTCTCTCTCTCTTCCCTTTCACTGGAGAATATTTACATTGAACACATGAAATCAGTTAGGAAATGGAGATGAAATGTTTAATGAGTTTGACATTTCAGACCCAGGAGAGTCCGCAGGCTGTCTGCGTGCAGGGCAAAGAGCTTTATTCAAAGTCGGCTCCTCACGGAGAGAAACGGTGATGACACTTTGGAATTAGAAGTGAAAGGGGCTCTGTTGGCCTCAATCCAGTGACGAGGCTGCCAATCAAGTTGAGTCCATTTTCCTTTCCTTCTCAAAATCATACAACGTCAGACTCAGAAGTGGTTTGGGCTGTGACAACATTTGTGTCGATGTGCTTGTGTATATACATGAATGCGTGTGTATGGGGAAGAGAAATTGATATATACTTAGAAAACCTGCAACGACATATTATTTACTTCATGCCCAGTATAAAGTTACTTAATAGTAAACTGCAACTTTGTAAGATTTGGTTTCAGTATACTTAGTAAAGGAGTTAAATTATGATTACTGCGGAATGGAATATACATAGGACTTAAATAGCACCCTGTAATGGAATTTTGTCACTGGAATGGATGTCAGCACAACTTCACTAATGAATTGAGGATTCAGCAGATCCTCGCTGCAATAGAGTGCTTAAGCTCACAGCTCCGTCCATATATCACTTAGTGAAAACTTCCCTGCAAACACAAGCTCATGAAGCAGCGAGATTTATAGGGGTAAAATCCCTCTCCTCTTTCTCTGCTCCTGCTTACGATATCCTTTGGCGCTTTAATTTTGCTGCTGTTATTATTGGCCAGGGATTAAAAAACCAGAGGACAGCAGTGAAAACAGAGAGTGTAATATCGTTGTTGGCACTGAGGGTTAGACAAAGTTCATCCCAATACTGAGCATGACCTGAGTGAATTCCACACACCACCTACGCAAAACATGCAGAGAGAATTTTGATTGAGATCCTTATCTAAAGGGCCAAAATAAAGTACATCAGAAACATGTTTTTAAAAAGTGGTTAAAATTATATAGTGCACTCTCTGCAACTTGCAAATATCTCCTTTGAATCAGTTATTCAGGAGGCAGGAGTAGCACAGTGGTTCAGGCGGTGGCCTGCTGACGAGGAGATCCCCGGTCCGAGTCCCGATGCCACTGGGCACCCGTGTTGAACCCTTGAGCAAGGTCATTCAACCCTAAGTGATCAGATACGATCAGGCATTGGGCTGGCAACCTGACCCTGTAAGTAACCACCATAGAGTGGTGGGGTGGAGTGTATCCGTTGCCAGATGGCACGTAGGCAGACCCTCTCACCAATATTTGTTATTTATGCGATTATACATAAATTCCATATATCAAATTAAATAATATATCCCTCAATATATTAAGTAGATAGTTCAAATCAAACCATGATTACTGATTGTGCAGAACTGAGAGTAAAAACTGCTTTTATTTCTCTATATAATATATTTATTAAATGCACTTATCTCAGCGTGGAATAGTGGAATGCTTGGATACCATCAAGATAGAAATTTTTCTTAGTGCATCATAGCCATGATTGGACTGCCTGCAATGGGCTCCGAGCCACCTCGGCTAAAATCGTCATTCATAGACGTACAATACGGCCTTCTTTAAAATGTGTGCACCATCCAAATTTGACTGCGGCTAAGAGACTCATCACCGTACTGTGCTTGAAGTCCTCTATAAACGTCAACCGGTTTTACACCTTCATTCACAAGAAATTCTGGTTTGGCTTGAACCCCCTCAAAGATAAAACATAGAGACAGCATCTAACCTATTATTTTTTTTCATTTAAATACTTTAAGTTGTTTTAAAACTATACTACAAAGTTACTTTGTATAGAACTTAACTATGGATTTCCCATTTAAGCTTTATTAAATTTATCACCGTTGTGATCCGCCACTTTGAAACTAAATGTCTCACCTTATCCACACTTTTCAATTTT
Source organism: Clarias pachynema (assembly GCA_030014365.1). Classification (NCBI taxonomy): domain Eukaryota; kingdom Metazoa; phylum Chordata; class Actinopteri; order Siluriformes; family Clariidae; genus Clarias; species Clarias pachynema. Next base: position 13,406,320 of record JAQMYL010000037.1, on the reverse strand, counting down.
ATCATTCACATCCTTCTGTTTACGTTCATGTAAAACATAACTTTTCATGTAGAGCTGACATGCATTTGCTTCACAAATATTCTTCTGCTGAGTAAATATTTTAAGAATTACAAGCACTTAAGTCCACGTGCAGATAGAAGTCACCGGGTAATCCAATAACTGACACGCTGATACACTAGCTAGCCAAGCGATCCTGTCCGGAAACTCTGTGTTAAAGTGGAATGTTTATTCTCCTCGCCTTGCCTGATCCATCTCGAGCCGCGTGTCTGCATTCATATTTAACATACGTACTCTGGGACACACTTAAAATGTTAGTATCTTTTGCTGGAATGTACACATAGCTGTGTCTGCCAATCCAAGACAAATGTTTCTATTACAACAGCAGGTGGTGTTTTAATTCTCAATTATTACCTTCACCATAATAATGTTGAGTTGATGTGTGTAGGCGGTTGCTACTATGAGAACATGCAGTATCTAGCTTACCTCCAGGTATTGTCCTGCTGTACAGGATTGTCAGATATGCTAAGCTCCTGAAGATGACTGCATCCCTGAAGACTCATACAAATGTTGCTCAGCTCTAGAAGAGAGGTAAAGGTGTTTGCATTCATCTTCCTTACAGTAGAAATAATGATACCATATCTTATTATGGACATGCAATTAAATATAGAGAGCTATTAACAGATTGTGGGATTTAATGAATCACTTCCTGACACCAAAGCAAGATATAAAGAAATGCATGATTAGCATTAATCTGCAAAGAATAATAATAATAAATAGGTAAATGAGGCCATGCCATGCCACATTCTCCCATTACAAATAGTTAAATAATTTTATTCACAATTATTACAATTACAATACAATTATTCCTAAAACACTTGTTGATTCCATACGTAGAATGGACAATAAAAAGTTGACAACATGCTACTGATAGGGAATCATTTACATCAACAGATAAAGCTATAAAGTAAGATAAATAAAAGCTTACATCCAATATTGTGAATACTTTTAAATGTCTTCTTTTTTTTTCTTTTTTTTTAAATAAATGCCAATATGTAAGAAAAGCAAAAGGGGATATCCTGTTTTTGGACAATAATCATTTTCAAACAAATGAGAAGAGTATTATTTTTTTATGAATAAATGTTCTTGATTTATTAAAGAACTACTATAATACTGTTGTCCATTCATGGTTACACTAAATGTTGTGAGTTTAAAAACGTATGTTATAGCATAATGTAACAATTTAATAATATAGCTACTGTATATTCATTCTCGTACCAGGGTGTCTTTCTTCCTTTCTTTAAAGTAAGAGCAAAGAAAATAAATCATAGCACCCTATGGTAGAAAACAGTTCTAGAAAAGACAGGAATGGACTTTTCTATTCCTTTATTATTGGGCATATCCATACAAATCCATCCCTTAGCTGTTCCAGTTAAAATATTAACGCATTAGAACATACTCATTACTATATTTCGGTGCTGTGTCTGGGGGTAGAGTTGTACTCTTAAGATTCAATTCAATTCAATTTTATTTATGAGATCAGTCAACACCCTATAAGCATTTAGATTTAAGAATGTAACAGTGTTGTGGGAAAAATTTTTACCTACATAATGTAATTTGTGTAACTGTTTTCCTACCTGAAAGACAATTGTGACTAACATTAAATGTCTTCAGTGAGAGCAAGTCCATGAGCAGTGGTAGCTGAGTGATACTGAGAAAGAAACAACCAAACAGTCAGTGTGATGAAAGTGGGGAAAAGGAAATTAAAATGAAATAATCACATAAGCCAGACATCATTTACTCCACAGGTACAAAGCACCCACCTGTTCTGCGGCACAGACAGACAGCGCAGCAGAGGCAGCCAGCAGCTATCTAGGCCATGCAGAGAGCAGATGCTGTTATCATCCAGATATAGCTCCCTCAACAGGACGTGGTTTTCAAGCGCAGGCAACTACGCCAGAGACAGAAAAATAAGTATAAAGACAAACTGCCAAAATACCATCCTGACCATGTCAGGCATTAAATGTCCCATGAGCTGAAGAACACAAGCCTCACCCTAAATATGAAACCGCAATACCACATTTCTGAGCACTGAGCCTGACTGGCAGTGGAAATTGAATTAAAGTGACGGCAGACGCTAACAGGAGGTGAATGGATGAGTCGTTTTTAATGTGAGGATGATGTAAACAATAGCTGTCGTCAGTAGAGCTCTGTCTTTCCTCAGACCCTACTCTGGTGATTAAAAGGACATAATGTGTACATATACATCATCTTATTCTGGAAAACTTAAAACTCTAAACAAAGCTCCTTCATGTGGTTGTTCGCCTCATTTTAATTAACTGAGACACAAAAAAGCACAGTAAAAACAAAAATTACATCAGTTAAAAGGCAATACGGAATAATGAGATGTCACTAAATATTACTCCTTGTATTGAACTTACTTGTGAGAAAGACATCCCTGATTTTCTGACTTTATTGTGAGATTTGCAATATATCCCAGTATGATTATGTGTCATTATTATTTAAGGAATACAATCTGTTTTTTTTCTTTACATTGGTCTGAAGAGAGTTTTAATCATTTGTAGGTCATGAGAGTGTGTGGGAAACGACTTGTTTTTAAAGGCCCACAGTGAACAGGGGCCAAACATCCATTCTGAGACATTGTGCGAGACAGCAGAGTGAGGCATTAACATCAGAACATAAACAGAGCATTGTTTAATGTGCATCAAAGGCTGCAATATGACCATAATAATGTTAAGTCAAGTGCAGTATAAAAATGAGAAATATACAGTATTTAATGTCATACTGTATTTTTTTTCCCTTGAAAAATCTATTTGGCCTTTTTCAGTTTTAATTTAATTTGTAATGTAATCTACCGTATTTTGAATGAACTATTCTTCATGTTTTGGAACTGAGATTTTGTGGGACCAAAATAAATAAATAAATAAGTAAATAAATAAATAGTCACTAGCACAGGCATGCTGAAGCGCATGGTCTCTTACAGTATAAAGCTCACATGGCAAAGAAAAGTCACCTTTGTTAACACTGTAATTTATTGTATACAGTACTTTGTGTTTGTACCTTGCATTTACCTTCAATAAGTCTAGTAAATTTGCATTATATTGCTGACTTTATTCAGAGCCATTTACAACCAAGACAGAATACAAATGAGCAGTAATAGTATTGCTCATGGACCAAACCACAGCTCCTTTGAAGTGCCGGGATTTGAACTCGCAGCTTTCCGATCAGCAAAGCCCAAAGCCTTACCCTGTGGGCCACCACTTCCTATGGGTTTTATCCTGGTCAGGGTTGAAGTGGCTGACGTTATTAATTTGAATATGTTTTGCTGAACAGAACTAACAGAAATAAGAACTATAATGGGCATTGAAGTCAAACTCGGGCTTATGATGAAATTTCTCCTGAATGAAGGCTGAAAATCGATTGATATTTTCAGAGGACCTCAAGCACCACTGTACAGTGATAAAGCTCTAAGCCACAGTAAAACATCTGTAAGGTGCAAAAGTATTAAAGAATACTTCCTTGAATGATGATCCCGGCGGAGGTGGCCCAGAGCCCACTGCAGTCGTTCCTGTGAACGTTTCACAAGTGGAACGGTCTCAGGAAAAACGACCTGCTTTGATCACCAAACCAGATGGTGTGATCATCTGTTTTTGCAGGACAATGCACAACCTAATACTATCAAAACTTCTGGTTTGACTTGAATCGTTATATATATTATAAAACACTCTTCAAAAATATGTGAGAGGCCATCATAGGCCAAGACTGTCTGTGCAGGAGGTGAGAAAAACAAGTTTTCTGTGAAATTATCTCATTGTCTCAACATTATAACTATTGTGCTTGTGTTCATGTTCATGGTCATTTTCTCGGTATGATTTTAATATGGATAATCTGAGCTCAAAGCGATAACGATTGTGAATGGTTGTTCACCTCTGTCAGGTTGTTTCCTCTCAGGTCCAGTGTGTTGAGCAGTGCACAGTTCTCCAGTCCTTCGACATGGCTGAGGTGGTTATAAGAGCAATCCACATGCAAAAGTGTGAAAGCTTCACTCAGTCCTCTCGTGCTGATCAACTGGTTATGATCAACTGTCAGATGGTGAAGCTTTTTCAGGGATCCCAAACCACCTGAAAGAAAAATCACCATTCGTACAGAGGAGGACGAGATGAAATCTAGCATCAGCCAAACAGAAATCTGATTTAAAATCTTGAGACCTGAAAGTAAATATGATTTAAGAACACTTAACCTTTTGCTTATGGAATATTGCTTCATGCTTATTAAATACAGACACAAAAATGGCTCCAGCTTAAATGTACACGAGCAGATACAGAGAAAGGTAGCGTAATAAGACAATGCTGCCATCTACTGTCACAATAACAGCCAGCAATCACAGGCAAACACATCAGGACAGGACATAATGTACTTGTTTATACTGTCCAGACCTAAGCACTGCAAATGACAAATCACCAGAACAATTTACCTGTTGAAAGATTTCATTTGTAACTTTAAACATTAAAATAATGCTATACTTTATTGTTTAAGTCAAACCGGGACTTTCATTGTGCAGAATAACAGAACAGTTTTTTACATAAGAGTAAAAACTATGTTTATCTCTCTTTATACAACAGTTAGTCCCAACCGAGTAATCTGATTGGATGAGATGCATTCCACGAATGATTATAATAGACAGTAACGGCACTGGGACATTTAAGCACATATATCACTCCTCTTTTTCCTTTTTTTGGTACCGTCCACAGTACTGGAAAGAGGAGAGAGCAGCTAGCTGCACACATTTAAAAGCAGGCACAGAAGCACTTTCCACAAGAAAATAAATCTGACAATGTTGTCAACTTAAACCACACTGTCTCCCTAATAGCTGATTCTAGTCTTTTCCTTTTTGTCTCTGTGTTTTATTTATGCCTAAGTTGAGCTACAAATCTAACTAGCTTCAAACACAAAGGCTGAATTCCAAAACCCTGTCTAACTGTCCAATAAAGGGCACTACTTAGTGTGTAGAATAATTGATTATACACCTAGCTGTTAACATAGCTGACATTCTAAACATGAATAAGTGGAAATATAAAGATAAGCTTATGATATTTGCAGGACTTTCCACCACCTCCATGGTTTATTCTCCTCATCTTTTGGCTACATATTACCAGAAACCATTTACATAAAACTACTCTCACCCTTGTTAGTTACACTAAATGTCAGCAGTGCTGAAATTCAGAAAAAAGCACTCCCTCTTGCTTAATATTGCTTAAATATAATCTACTGCTCCACTAATGCACTTATCCCAGTGTTTCACTAGTGCTTTAATATTATCAAGGTAAAATGTTTTCTAAGTACACCAGAGCCATGATCAGGCCCCAGGAACACCTTTAATGGTCCAAACATGCAGAAATCTCTTAGAGTGAGGTCAGGAAGTTATGGGTGGATGTGCAATAACTCCAAGTATAGTTCCTGTAATGTGCAAGTGGTGCAGGGGGCAGAATTTATTTGTCCTGCAAAAACAGAACACATGTTTTTTTTTTTTTCCTGAGAGCGTTCCACCCAATTAATGTTCATGGGAACAACTGCAGCAAGCACGGAGCCACCTTCGCAGGGATCATATTTCATGCACATAAGATCTCCTTTAAAACGTTTGCACCATTCACATGTTAAATGTGAAATGATTTTATGCCTTCATACCCATAAAATGTATCACAAGTCCCAGTTTGACTTGAACACCCTTTGTATAATATTCATTTCTATTTTAATTTGGACACAGCACGATGAAATAGAGGGTAAAACAAATGATAAGCTGAAACTAAATTCTTATTATGTAAGAATTTTGCATATAGACATTTTTCAATTAATACAGTTAGTAGTGTTAACACGCTAAATCAATCTAATATATATTAAATATGTTAAGATAAAAGAAAATGGCATACTGTATGTTATTGGGACAGTGTCTGGGTTAATAAGTGTTTCATTTAGATTAAAATCTAGCAGGAAGTGCAAGTAGATTAAGGCTAGAGACTATTTTTATAATGCACTTGTAATGTAAACAGTTAGCGATGATATCAGCCTTAGTAAAGCACTTACTGATGCGGGAAATTATGTTGTGAGAGAGCTCAAGCACAGTCAGGTTAACAGCATCATCCAGACCGTGGATGCTCGTTAGCCGGTTTCTTCCCAAAAGCAGGACCTCAAGCCTGGCCAGACCCCCGCAGTCCACATATGTGATACTGTTTTCCTTTATAAAGGACAAAAAGTTTTAAAAGAGACAATGCTTTTGTAACCACAGCAACCGTTTGTGAGCACTGGTGCAAACCTGTAAGTCAATATGCTGGAGTTGAGTACATTGTTTAAGTCCATCCATGGCCTGAAGTCTGCATCGTCTGAGCGTCAGACTCTGTAGTCTGGTACACTCAGACAGCGTGGAGAGACTGCAGCTGGACAAATCCTCCAGAGTTACTGAAGTCACCTGGTGTTGTGTTGACAAGAGATTTTACCATTATTTGCAATTTTACTATATACTGTATGTATTCCTGCATTTTATGCTGATTAAAGAATCAGCACCATGTGTTACATTGCTTGCGTATCCTGCCTGTCAATTTAAATGTACTCATGCTCATTGGCAAATTATTGTGGTAAAAGTGGATTCAAACACTAAGATCAACTTCAATAAACACTAATAATCAACTTCAGGCTGGGAAATATAACTTACTGTAGCTTTGCATCAAGCCACATCAAAACTAGACAAATACAATGGTTAGAGATTAGGATTGTTATTCTTACTGATAACAACAAAATAAATAGTAATCATAACTAAGGACAGGTTACCTGTTTAAGAGAGCTCCAGGGTCCAGACCTAAGAATAATGTCCACAGGTAAAGGTACCAGGCTGTGTCCTGAGGCTCTCTTATGTTCCCTCCTCCTGGGTGGAGCACTCAGACCGTTCCTCTTACTCTGCGTGGAGAGCTTGGCCCAGGGTGTGCAGTTCATCATCCAGCCTAATCGCTTCTGCTCAGTGCTGTCAGGCAGACATGCGGAGCTGGAGTCATGCAGAGCACACTGCAGCCCTCTGGTGTCTATTACACTTTCCTTTTCACGTGCACCCACTGTTACGCTGCTGTTCTCACTGGACATAGAGGGCAGGGTTGATACAAGGTGAGAGCTGAGCTGCTCATCCTGTCCATTTGTAGAAGAAAGAGTCTTGGCCAAGAAACTTTTGGAAATATTAACTGACTGAGAAAGACATTCCTGGGATATATCACTGAATTTCACTTCTTTTAACCTTTTTGTAGTTACCCTGCTCTCCTTGTCAGTCTCGGTATCTTCTCTCTGCTCACAGCGTCCTTTAACACTGTCCTCATTTATATGTCCATGAATTTCCTCAGAATTCTGTCTATCATCATTTCTCTTCATTACTAATTGTTCTCCTATTATCTCATTTTTCTTTCTTTGCTCTTTAACCAGTTGCACAGTTTTATTCCCTTTAAGTTGTTCATTTTGCTTTAATCTAATATTTTCTTCCATTCTTTTTTCATTCATCATTTTCTGCTTTTCCTGCACTTCTTCTTTTCTAATTATTTCAGCCTTTTCGTCTTTCTCCTCTTTTGTCCTCCTCTCCTTAATTTGTTTGTGCTTCTCTTCCTCCATCATTTTTTTCTCATCCTCTGTTCTCTCTGCTTCTTTAAATTCTTTCCTTTCTTTCTCCTCATCCACCTGCACATTCCTCTTTTCCTGCTCCACTACCCAGATTTCCATACTTTTCTGCTTCTCCTCCTCTTTTCTTTTGCTTTCATCCTCAATCCTCTTTGCTTCTTCTACTTTTCTTCTCCTCTCCTCCTCCGCTCTTCTCTCTTTCTCCATCTCATCCCCAATTTCCTTTGTTTTTTCTTCTGCTTTACTTGTCTTCTCTTTATCTTCATGTAATTCTCTTCTTACCTCCCTAATTCTCCTGTCTTGCATCATTTCGGGTGATTCCTTCTCATCTTTTCTTTTTATTTCCTCCTCAGTTACATTTCCTTTTTCTTTTTCTTTACTAATCTTTTCCAAATGCTGCTGTCCTTCTCTCCTGCCCTCCTCCAGTCTCCTCATGTCTACCCTTTCACATGCTTCCTTTTCCTCTTTTCTTTTTAATTCATTCTCAGTTCTTTTTGCATTTTCCTCTGCTTTAGTTTTCTTCATTCTCATTTCTCCCACCCTTTTCTGCTTTTCCTCCTCTCTTCTTTTCTTTTCATCCTCTATCCTCTTTGCTTCTTCAGTTTCTTTTTTCTGCTCTTCCAGCTTGCGCTCTCTCTCCAGACGATGGCGCTCCTGTTCCTTGGCTCTCTCGTACTCAGCTCTTCTCCTTTCAGCCTCTTCTCTCTGATGCTGTTGTTCCTGCTCCACCCTCCTTCTCTCCTTCTCCCTCTCCATTTTCACTACTTCCTCCATCTCTCGCCTCCTTTCCCTTTCTTTCCTTTCCTCATGTTTCCTCCTTTCTTCTTCTCTCCATTTGGTCAGCTCCTTTTTGCTCCATTGACGCACGAGTGCCCCTCTGAAAGCTGCTTGTATCTTTGTGGCTGCTGCAGCATGCCATGCCTCAGTTCTCTTTGCCTCTTTCTGCTGTACTTCCTCAAAAGCTTGCCTTTCCTCCACTATCTGATCTTCTAATCTCTTGATCAGCTCCTGAGACAAATTTATATACCATCATAATGAGAAAATCTATTTAAGCAGTTTGTATAGATATTTAATACTAAAGTTAGTTAGCAAAATAAAGTTAGTTAAGACATAAAATCACAACTTTGCAATGTAACCATCATCTGTCCTGAAGAATCTACAATGGCAGAAAACCTATTGACTCTTATAAAGCACTAATGTGAAGACACATTGTTAATCTGTTAATTATAAGACTTAATTATAAAGTATGTGTCTTACAAATCCCTGTGAATGAGTTACTATAGAAACAACAATCTAGCAGAATGAACTTTTACAGCTGGGCTGTTACAGGAAATTAATAAACACCTTCTGACCAATCAGAGAAGTTAACGGCACTGTGGTATACTGTAATTAAGCAATATCACACAAGAGGGACTGCTGTTGTGCTGAAATATAGCACGACTGTGATGTGGCCATAAGCATTACGGCTGAGCCGATATTCAGCACAACTGCACGACCACAAATGTAATATTGCTTTTATACAACAGTTTCACAAACACCATGTATTATCAACAGGCTCTGATTTGTTGGTTTATTTAGCCACTTATTTTACCCTACAAGCACATATCCTTCTGTGACTGGCAGAACTAACAGTGACTGGCGGAGACAGTTAATTAATTAACAGGGGTAAAAGTAGTTTTAAATTGGCCCAGGTATTATGTAGCCAAAATAAAATACCTGTTTCAGCTATCTTCACTTTTGGGTTCCATGGTTAAAAAAATATTCGTTAAACAAAAAGCTAGTGCGGCACAATAGCTTAGTGGTTAGCACTGTTGCCTTGCACCTCCAGGCGCCTCTGCGTATATGGAGTTTGCATGCTCTCCCCATGCTTGGTCGATTTCCTGGGTACTCCGGTCTCTTCCCACAGTCCAAAGATATGTAGATTAGGCTAATTGGCGTTCCCAAATTGCCCATAGTGTGTGTGGGTGTGTATGTGTGTGTGCGCCCTGTGATAGATTGGCACATTGTTCAGCGTATACCCTGCCTCATGCCCTCAAGTCTCATGGGATAGGCTCCAGGCCCCCTGCGACCCTGAATACAGGATAAGGTGGTATAGCGATGAGTGTGTGAGTGATTGAGTGAGTGAAATGGCAAGATGAGTGAGGGAAAGCTAGTGCACTATGGTGTATAATTACTTGTTCCACACACTAAGTAGTGCCCTTGATTAGGGTTTAAAGAGGGATTTGTGATACAGCTTTGTTTTAGATGCTAGTTACCTTTGTAGCTTACTGAAAGTGCTCCTATGAATGGTTTTAAATAGGCAGTTGCTCTCTCCTCAGCACCGGCCTACTTTCACCCATGCTAGTGACTGACAGTTTGTGGAATTAATGGGTATTAAAACACGTGGGACATGGAGTTATACATATAACTAAATGTCCCAGTGTTGTTACCATCCATCATCAGCACTCGAGAAAGCTTCTCATCTAATCAGATAATTGGTCAAAACTAACTGTTGTAAAAATAATGATACTTTTACAGTTAGAGACTGTACAATTACAGATAAACAATACAAGAAGCTGGTGAAGGAATTACTATTTATGGCTGTTATAAGTGATAACCAACAGACCAACAGAGAGTGTTAAACTAGCTATTACTAAAAAAACAAAAACAAATTACCATTAAAAATTCCTACATAAAAGGAATATACTGTACACTGCAAGACAAAATTATTATTCAAAAATAATCAACTTCACTGTGGTACTGGCCTCCTACTTCACATCAAGCGGCATCACTTACTCACTCACTCATTGACAGGGTGCCAATCCTTCGCAGGGCACACACACACTATGGGCAATTTGGGAACACCAATTAACCTAATCTACATGTCTTTGGACTGTGGGGGGAAACCGGAGTACTCGGAGGAAACCCACCAAGGGCAGGGAGAACATGCAAACTCCATGCACTCAAAGACGGGAATCGAACCCATACCCCAGACAGTGCTAACCGCTACACCACCGTGCCACCTAAGCTGCATCACACTAAATAAAAATAGCTATTTTCCTTAGTTAACAGTGGATTTACTGACAGAATACATTGAATTGCACAAAGATAAACCTAGCATGCATTATATTTAATGTACATATACTGCACATTCCCCAGTGTTGACTTAACACTTAGTCCAATTGGATTCATAAAATAAACTCCAAAAGTCTTAAATCAACATTGTAGATTTTACTGTACTGTATATACACAACTCTGTGGACATACACCCAATCCATAGCATTTAACAGTGAAAAAAAATCGTAAAAATAATAATAATTTCCCTGCCAATAGAGGCTGCATATTTATGAACGGGTGTTTTTATTCTGCCCAAACTCACCTGCTGTTTGAGCATTTCAACTTGAACACTTTGGCTTATTTCACCATCTTCTCCTTCCGCTTTAACATTTTCAAACTGCAAATATACAGCAAAAAAAAAGAGAAAAAGAAATCAAATAAGTTTTCATAATTTTTTCAAAACTGATTTATTTCAAACCCTTTACAGATAAACATACTTGATTAGTTGCTTCAGTCCTGCAGATCCTCTCCTTAAACTGCTCATTTCTGTACCTCCTCTTCTCCTCTAATTTCAGACACTGCTCCTTCTCAGCCTCAAGCTCGGCCTGTCTCTGCTCCTCCTCTTTCTTCAGTCGGTCCTCCATTTGTCTCCATTCAAACATGAGCTGTCTTTCAGAATCCTTGTGTGTGTCATATTCAGTGTCTGAGATCAACAAGTACATGCATGTCATTTAAAATACCACAGGTTGATAACTAAAAATTAAAAATAATAATTTGATTTTGATTTTGATTTAAGATTCGATTTAAGGCTATAGTATATAATCAAAGTTATCCACTGAATAATGGATGAGTATAGATATACAGATAAATGCATTTCAGTAAATGCAATCTTTAGGCTATTCAAATAAGACCATCCGCTCTAACTGGTCTCTAAGGTAAAGAAGGTAGAAGTGGAGCAGACTGGTCTGGTTTTAACATTGGTTTTACAGACAGGCACAGTGGCTCAGTGGGCAGACGTGCCATATCATATTTCCAGGTTATCTGGTTCTTGGTGGAATTTCACATTTTCTCCTTGTGTAAAGAGCAGGTTTCCTCCATGTTCTCTGGTTTCTTTAGTTTTCCCAAACACATGCACATATGTAAATGGACAACTAAAATTTGACCAATTGTCAAGTAAGTACTCTAATATATTTTAAATTGAACTACCTTATTCTCACCCTCTAAAGTCTGTATTCATAAACTTGTTTATTTTGTGACTGTGTGTTGGTAGGCTACTAATTAATGGTTTTTTTGCTTGTGCAGTGATAATAAGGAATCTTATCTTGTAAAAGTGTAAAAGATTGTGTGTATATTGCACTATAACGGAACAGTGTCCCAGTCAGGGTGTATTTCTGTTTAATGTTTTGGTTGATTTGGAGAAGCTCCAGATTCACTATGACCCTGATGAGGAAAAGAACAAATGTTCGATTCAAGTAGACTGTATGGTGTACAAATGTTTGGGATCGCTGTTGTTGTTGCATAATTACCTCATTCCATATGTGTTCTTGCATACTTTTGAAATCCGTAGTATTGTTGTAGAATGTAGAAAATAAATTATTAAACAAAAATAAATAAATTTGAAAGTGATCCTTAACTTTTGAGCTGTAGAGTATGTGAACACCTGACCATCACACCCACATGTGGTTCTTCCTCAACCTCAAAAGCATACAGATATATAGAATATAACTGTTCTATAGCATTAATATTTCACTTGGAAGAAATGTTAATATCAAAAGGTTAAAACCTATTCCAGGTCCATAACCTGGCAAGGTCGGCATGAAGTTGAGTCACCTGCTCAGCACACGGACCTCAACCACAGTGAACAGATTTGGGATGAACTGGAACTCCAACTACACCCTTGGCCTCCTTGCCAGGCATCAGTGGTAACATTAAGTGGAAAGCCTTTTCAGGAGAGTGAAGGTAATTATAGCAGCAAAAGGGAATTAATTTTGAAATGGGATGGGCAAAAATTATGGTGTCCACTTAATTTTTACCCAGTAGTGTACTGTGTGTAGTGTAGTGGATCTGGAGCTTATCTAAATAGACCAAAACACTAGGCTGAAAAACACCCTCACATTAATGTTGATGTTCAGAATTTTGTATTTTAAATACAAAACTACAAGTGAAATGTCTCTTTTTCTCAACCGCCCAACCTCTAAATTATGCAAACTAACCATTATCTTCATTTGAGTCATAAGTTTCACATGGGGAGCCCAATTGCTCTTCAATTTCAGACATTATCTGTAAAATAGAAAAATATATGCATATATAAGTTTATTGAATTTTATTTTCTTCAAAATTCCAACATGGAAACACATCAAGGCCACAAATCAGCTACCCTTCCATTCCTCAGAAACAAGTCAATTGTTTTCGCAATCACTTCCACTTTTAAGACAACTAGACAATAAACTATGGCTTACAATTTCCTTCTGTCTTAATGGATCCTCTTCAAAATCAGAGCCTAGTTCATTCAGAAGATCAGCATGCTGACTCGCGCCGAACATCTCGTTACACATGATCTCTGCACATAGTATGCATTAAAATACTCTTAGTGCAGCTAAAAAAATATAATTTCCTGACCAAATGTAATTAGATCATACCAAGATCATCAAGATCTTCAAGGATGAGTTGCTCAAAAGTGTTCACTCTTTTACTTGAGGGTTTAAAGTAGGAGAGCACTGAGTCAGGAAGGTCATTCTCTAGCTGTAGTTTAAAAAAAAAAGAAAAAAGAAAGAGAGTGTGTATGGGAAGGGGGGCAGACAATGAGACAACATTATGTAACAAAACATATCTAGCTTGCTCATATAGAAGTTACATAAAAATATATAAATCTTTCACTAAATATACTGTAATTAGACATTATGCTACATGTTAAGAAAGGAAACACTCACATACACACACCTTTTCATTAGATGAACTGAAATCTTCTTCAATGTCTGTGTCATTGTCAGAGCCCATGTCAGAGTGATTACCGCTCACCTTCTCCAACTCTTCTTCTATAACTTGTTCAATGTCATGTGCATCCATCCTAATAAGAGAAAAATTCATTCAAGTCTGTTTACATGGACATAGTTAACACCATCTAGACTTAACATGGAGTACCATATCAACACTTCAGTATCATAAGTAAGTATCATTTATACTTTATAATGTAAAAATCATAGAATACTCATACTCAATTAGATTATGTGTACATTGGTCTTCTTTACATGAATAAAATAATTCTAAAAATAAATGTTAAAGATTTTTTAATATCTAATAAGCAAGCCTGAGGCACTGGGTACAAGGATAAACCCCCTGAGATGATATAGGGAAGCAACCGTGCCAGGAACCATGATGAGCACCATGTACAAAGATGCGGTCCTGAGCACCAAAGAAGACAGAAAACCACAAATGGTCTTGGACTACAACGAGAGGTTGATAACTTAGACAAGGCCACAGCCAAATACAGCTGCCGACACATGACTGCCTGTTGGCCCCTGGTAACTTTCTTCAGCATCATTGATTTGAGGACCTACAAGGCCTTTGTAATAGGGAGCGAGATAAACAAGGACTGGAACAGCAGAAAACAGCAGAAAACTGAGTTGAAGGAGGATTTTGTTAGAGCAACTGGGGTACATGTTGGTAACCCAGAGGATGAATGAATGCACCCTCTGCACAGAACGTGTACAGTAGTACACACAATGATGATGATGGTGATGATTATTTTACCAATACATTTTTTTTAAGTTTGTTTTTCCTGGGGTCAAATTGACCCTGAACATAATACATGTTGCTATTTTGATAACAAAAATAGTTTTTCATAAAAAAAAAAAAAAAAAAGCATATAAATTAATTAAAACACCAAAAAGATATCTATCTCCAATTTAAGGTCAATCAATGAGATTTTAAGATTGATCTGCATATTTCTCCATAGTCGCCTAACAGGGATTCTGGATGTATAATGGTGGTGGGTGGGGGGTTATTGTTTAATTTAAAGGGCTATTTAAGCAGTCAACAAATAAAAGTACCTGATACATAAAAGTACCTGATACATAAACTTACGTAACAATTTTAATTATGATAATTTTCTGGAGGCTTAAATTGCAAGCATAAAAGATGTTAGTAAGTTTGAATGTAACAGGAGGGTTAAAACCTGGCAGTAATCGACAGTTAAGTCAAAACTTTACCGAATATAAAGCGGTAATTTAGCTCACACTGGAAGCTAAACAAAACCATCACAAACTGCTGGCCAAGTTCACGCAGCTTACAAATTAATATAATCCCTTTTTCACAAACACAACAATCACAATTACTGTGCATTATTACAATACATATAAGTACCTAATAATTACCTTATTCCACTTTACTTTCGACATGCAAGAGGGATTTGACCTTCACATGCAGAACAAAGTGTCGCGAGCGACTTGAACATTCTGATGAAAAACACAGCAGAACACCTGACTGTAACTTGGTCCACTTCGGCATTGACAACACGTCATGGCTCTTCGTCTTCTTGTTGTTAAACGGTGGTTTGAATCCAGTGTCTTACATTAAACCAAACGCCACTGCTTTCAATCCTTAAATGTATATTTTAATAATAATTTTTAAAAAATAACCAAGCACGACGACGGCGGGCCAGCGGCTGCGTCTAGTAACCAGTGGCAACAGTGGACGCGGGTCGATGACGTAATTAGGTGGCGACAGAAACTGTTGCAGAAAAAAAAAGAACTGTTGTAATAAAACCCTAGTGATGGCTGGATGAAGCCTAATTTAGGCGTCGAGGCTTCCTAGCCAATAGTTTCACAAAAATATTCATTTTATTAAGCTTTATTTAAGAGCTTATTGTACTGAGTGGGCAAATTCTGTTCAGCAAATAGAGCCTAACTGTCGCATGACAGGTGTATGTGGATGGATGGATGGATGGATAGAGCTCACAACAAGTTATTTAGCCCTAACTGATGCAGTGAGTAGCTTCTCATACGCTGTGTCAGAGGAGTCAAGATATTGGCCAGCATCAAGCAAAGAAAAAGAAAAGAAATTGGTTAAGAACAGAAAACTGCATTATTAAAACTAGAAAGGATCGTAATAAACCATCATTTTCAAGGAAGAAATGTTTTTTTTTTTTTTATGTTTTTGGAATGATTGTGCTCAGAGATCACAAACATTTGGTGAAATCAAATATTAAAAAAAAAAAAATAGTGCTATGTTTAATAGCAAAAGTAAGGGCATTTCCACATGCTCAAGAGATTGGGACTAAACAGCTGTGAAAAAACCACTTAGCATTGATGCTAGGGTTGCCACCCGTCCTTTAAAATACGGAATCGTCCCGTATTTGAGAATGAAATTGCGCGTCCCGTTTTGAATCA
>JAQMYL010000037.1:13370685-13389112 GCA_030014365.1 Clarias pachynema | reverse complement strand
TGTAAGGCAAGGATATAATTTAATGGATATTAAAAAGGATGACATTCATGTAATTTATAGTAAATACATATACATTAGTGCATATGTTTATTGATGATTCATACCACTTACAGGCAATGTCTATTGTTTGTTTGTTTGTTTTTATTTATTCAGCTCTTACGGTGTTTTTGATATTAAAACCCGCTTTTAAACATCAGTTAGAGAGTAAAGTGCTTATGTTCAGCCGGGAATGCTACACTTTGTCAATATCTATAAAACTACTATTCAACTGTTTCCTTAGTAACCTGGAGTCTCTAATTCTGTCTACAGGCAGAATAACCGGATCCATGGTTTTCCTACCCCTCTAGAAACCACTCTGATATGGAAATAACTTCCATCTAACAATATTAAGTTATCAGTACATTTTTTGACCATTATGGTTTTTGGTCCCTAGAATATTAAACTGTGCCATTTTCTGAAAACATTTTTGATAATCATTTGTAAATTGTTTCAATTTTCTTTTTTATATTTACACTGATGTTTTTTTTTTTTTTTTTTTTGCTAAACCATTCTTAAATGCTGTTAGTGAAAAGAGCGTCTTTAATGGTAGATAGGAGGATATACATCTAAATAAGTATTACAGATATCCATAGTTCTTCCTAGTCAGAATGAACATTTCAGATATCCGTAATACTTATTTAGATTGGATATTAAATTTTAAAATGGCTCACTATAGTGCACTGATTGGCATGTAATTGGTGGTGCCATATTGGGACTGTTACATTCAGAGGGAAAAAAAACGACACAGGCCTCGAAGCCTTTATTTGGAACTACCCCTTCTGCTTGACACAAGCTTCGAAATCACATGCAACACCACTCACACTTACCACAATCATTTTCATTTTACAAGATGACTTAACGGTGGCACAGTGGCATAGTGGTTAGAACTGTGGCCTCGCACATTAAACACGATGGGGAAATAGAACTCCTTGGGAACACAAGGTGAATGAATTAACGTTAACGAGATCTATTTAAAAAAAAAACACAGCGCGAACCAAACTTTATATATATCTTGTCCGGTTTGTAAAAAAAAAAAAAAAAAAAAAAAAAACACGCGAGAACAAAAACACTGCCTTGAACAAGGAAAAGGGAAAGAGAGCAAAAGAAACACTGACTTTTTCAGTAACAAGTTTAAATACTTACTTAAAGAGTGTCAGGACACCTTAGAGAGACATAACTTTAAATTAAAATGTTTTGTCTTATTTAATATAAACGTCGATTTAGCGCATTAGCGCACATGCTCAAGCTAATGCACTACAGTCTATTGCTCAGTGGAGTCGCCGTTGCCATAGAAACAAAAAAAAATGTTCAGGGCGGAGTGCGGGACAAACAAGCTCCTATTCTGTAATGGATTTTTTTTCTTAAACAGACACTTTCCTGAAGATTCTTTAGCTAATATCACAAGTAGCAACTTGGCAAGTACCACTAATTTAAGTGTCGATGTAGTTTTTTTTATTTATTTATTTTTTTTACTAAATCCAGTGATAAAGTCTATCACCGCCACCTACTGGACTGCAGACGACAGTTTGATCCTTGGCGCCCCCTTGTGGAGTCTGGAACCCCAGGTTGGGAAACGTGCCCTTAAAATGTAAATTACTTTTACAAATCTTTGCTAGAATTTTTTGTGTTTAATTTAAATCAAAATGATCAATTAGAAGTCATGTCACTATTATCTCTTTATTCCTAGTCCTTCACTTTGCCTCACCTTTAACTAGATGTGAAGAAGTTTTCTTAACCTTTTTCTTTCATTCTTCCAGGTGTGCAGCCACTTTTTATCACTGCTTTCCTTTTAAAAATAATGTATAATAAATAAATTAATTAAAAAATTTTAAATGTCCTGTTAAGCTAATTGTATTGCTGCTTTATCTGCACACTCATTTCCCTTTGTTTCTTGATGCTTGATGTTGGAACCATAACTATAACTTGGATTCCTATCTGCTCTAATGGTGCATGTATGTGTGTAATCCTTTATTTAGAATGTTCTATCCGATGTGTTGTGATTGCAAACTGGGTAATGCTGGTTTAAAATCCAAGCATATGCCCTCCTTCCCTGGTATACTCTACTCTATAAAATGTAAAGCTAGAACTACTGATAATTTCTTCAGCTCTGATATTACAAATGACCTGCTTGTTCATTTTTAAATTTGTAAATATTTTGAAGTGCTTTTTGATTAAACTCTATTTGTCTTTTTTATCTTAAACTGCATGTTTCCTGTTTACTTTCTTATCCACAATCTGGCACTTTTAAACTCTGTGGTGGGTTTTAATATCGCACTGATGTTTTGTCAGCTGTCTACCCAAAGCATTCTTTCTTTGTTTTTTTCTCTTTCCCAGCATTCCTGCAGGACTATATTAGACGGGTGACGTTTGTAATGCCCTTTAAGATTATCCCACTAATTTGCTACTTGCTATCTTATCATGGTTAAATGCATTTCCCTGATCTCAACTCGCAGAGCTCTATGTGGTGAGGTTTGGAATGACCCACTATATATCCTTAACATCTGTGATGGAATTCTGTTTAAGTATTGTCTTAGATGCTGATCTTTGTACTGTTCTTGTTCTTCTTTCGCCTGCTCCCATTAGGGGTCCTCCACTATGGGAGTCCGTATATTTGATTTGGCATAGGTTTTATTCCGGATGGGCTTCATGACCCAACCCTCCCATTTTCATCCAGGCGTGAGACCGGCTCTTAGGGGTACCTTGCAACTCTATTGGCTGGGTTTGGGGGATTGGCTGGGGCGCAAAGCCAGGACTTCACCACTAATGCAGATGATATGCTCAGATCCTGATCTACACCAATCAGCCATAACATTAAAAGCACTGAGTGAACATTGATTATCTCCTTATATTGACACCTGTCAAGGGGTGGGATATATTAGACAGCAAGTGAACAATCAGTTCTTGAAGGTGATGTGTCAGGAGTGTTAGAAGCAGGAAAAATGTATAAGTATAAGGACCTGAGAGACTTTAACAATGGCCACATTGTGATAGCTAAAAAGCTGTGTGAGAACATCCAAAAAACAGCAGGTCTTTTGCGATTTTCCTGGTTTTGTGTGGTGGTTAGTTTCTACCAAAAATTGTCCATGGAAGGACATCCAGCAAACAAGTGGGGTTCATGAGCATCAAAAGATTATTAAACCACACAGGATACAAAGAACAACCTTTTTGAGTCCATCCCAGAGAAGAGATGTTGTACTACAATTTGCTGAAAAAGTTATTTCCGATTATGATATGAAGGTATCAGAGCCTACAATGCATAGCAGCTTGCTGTGTATGGGGCTGCATAGCCACAAACTGACCCCTGCTGACCCCAGTCAACTACTAAAAGCTACAGTACCACAGGCACCTGAACATCAAAACTGGAACATGTAGCAGTGGTAGAAAGTGGCCTGTTTGATAGATCGTGTTTTCTCTTACATCCAGTGGTTGACTGGCATAGATTGGTGCACTATTGTGATGCTCTGGGTAATATTCTGCTGCAAAACTTTGGGTTCTTGCATTCATGTGTATGTCCCTTTGACTTTTTTGTAAGACCTACAAAAAATTGATGAAGACCAAGTATTCCCTGATAGCAGTGGCCTCCTCCAGCAGAATACTTTCTGCACCGCAAGAATCATTAAGGAATGGTTTGTGGAAAGAGTACAATTTTCCAGATCTGTATCTGAATGAACATTTATGGAATGTGCTGGACTAACAAGAGCAATCCGTGAATGTCCCAACTTGTAACTTACAGAACTTAAAGGATCTGCTGCTGGCACCTTGGTGCAACATCATACCTTTAGAAGTTTAATGGAGTCCATGCCTTGATGGTTCAGACTTGTTTTGATGCAAGACAGACCTTCAGAATGGACCCATAATCTATAACTGATCTAATCACAGCAATAATATAGGCTGACCATCTTTTGCAGATTTATTTTCCCACTACATACACAGCCCAAGCTAGATTTTAATACTGTAATTTTTTTTAACCTCTGGCTCAAATAAACCTCTTATAACTTGCTTATATTATTAAAGTTCCCAACTCCTAAACCCATAACATCAAGTTTTATCAGTAAAATTGTTTCGACATCATGTCACAAGCTTTGTCAATATCCACAAAACTACTTCCACTGCTTCCTTAGTAACCTGGAGTCTCTAATTCTGTCTACAGGAAGAATAACTTCCAGAAACAACTCTAATATGGAAATAATAACTTCCGTCTAACAATATTTACATTTTTTGACCATTATGGTTTTTGGTCCCTAGAATATTTTCTGAAACATTTTTGATAATCTTTTGTAAATCGTTTCAAATGTCTTTTTTTATATTTACACTCTTGATGTTTTTGTTTTTTTGCTAGACCATTCTTGAATGCTGTTAGTGAAAAGAGAGTCAATCTACTCTTTATTTTTTTTTTAAAAAGCTTCATGATGTGTCTCTTTTATTGTTATTTTATTGCAATGAATTTTGACAAATATTTCAGCTAGTGCCTCTTTCCCAGTGTTCTCCAAATTCATTTATTTTTCTTATCACTCCTTATACCTTTTCTCCAGGTGTTGTTCTCCTATACTTGAATAAAAGTCTCTCCAGGACTTCCTATTTGCCTTTCTCACATTTGACTTACTTCAGTTTGGGCTTTTTTGTATTCTATTACATTTTGAAAATTGTGCTGTTTGCATACCTTAAAACTGTTTCTCTGTTTCACAGCTTATTTGTATGCAGTTTTTATTTCCTTTTGTTGTTGTACCTTGTAACTTTTTACCTTTTGATATCTTTTTCCTATTTATTTTTTTACAAAACTGATTTTTTTAACTCTTTGTTAATGTCTAATTCTAATTCCAGCATTATTTTTTTCTCCCTATTTCTTGCCCCCAGATTTTTGCTACACCCTTTAATCTAGGTCTAATGCTGCCCCTTTGCCTTTTGTTAATATAATGTCAATATTAATAAATCCTTGTGCCACTTTTCCATTAGTCAAACATATTAACTCCTTCCTGTCTAATAGTTCTTCTATTCTTTCGCCATTCCCATCTGTCCTCCTCCCTGCTATGTGCATTAAAATCACCACTCTGTATTACTATGTCAGTTCATTGCTCCAAGATCTTTCAATTCCAGTCTTCCCCAAGGGTTGTATTAGTTTATTACTATTATTAGTTTTAGTGCCTTTGCCTCTATCCATATTTCTATGTTACAGATTTTTAACCTGTCATCTCTCTAAATTGTGTCTCTTAGTTTAAAAATGTACCACAGCCACTTCCTTTCTCATTTCTAACTGTCTTGTCTTATTATTATGTATATCCACATCTCCAAATGATATTTTGCTTTCAGCCATGTTTGTTATATGCATATCATTATATAGTTTTATTCAATCAATTAATTACTAATTACTACTAAATAATTTAAATCAGCACTAACTACTACTGTATTGGTATCCATCTTGTCTAATGCTTGGTTCCCTTTTCTTCATTGATGTCCCCTGAAATAACTAAAAACAATTTAATCACATTTATATTTGTATCTTCTTATCTTCTGGATTCCAGAGACATCAGTTTATGTCTCCTTTTAGTTTCTTAACTCCTTCAGCATGGGATATTTTTATTAAGTGTTATTAAGTTTTCACACTTGTACCTCTCATTTCCGGTATTTCATTGCCTCTGTAAATTACAGTATGTTGTGTATTTCTCTACAGCTACACTTAGGTTAAATTGCTTTCCATTCACCAGGTATGCTCTCCTCCACATCTTACACAGATTTTATTGTTTCTTTGCAAAAAGTGTTCAGTGCTGTGTGTCCAAATTCTTGACACTTGCACCCCACCCTCAACACTAAATTTTTTACACTAAAGGACTTTTAAGGAATTTCCTTATGTTTCACACCACCTTACCCAGAATTTACATCATAATTGACCTGATTGCCCCCCCCCCCCCCCCCCCAAATTTACCTTACATTTACAGCATTCATCCCTTGTCCAGAGTGATTTACATTTATCTAGTTTATGCAACTGAGCAGATGAAGGTTAAAGACCTTATTCAGCTTGGCAACACACAAACTTCCAACCAGTAGTCCAATATTTAACCACTGGTAAACAGTTAACATTGTTCAATATCTTAACGCTGAGCTACCATTAGCTACCATAAAAAAAACGATTTACTTTTCACTACGATATCCACTTTCACACCCATTGTCTTTCCATCTCATATCCATACTCAGTCCAAACCAACCTACTTTTTGGGGGTTTTTTTTATCTTTAATCTTTTTTTTTAATCTAATGTAGTGATATTCTTCTGAGATCTGGACTCTACTGTTGTGTACATTTGTAGTTTCTCTTTATTCATAGCTAATAACTATAAATGTAATCAACAAGGAAGGCATTTGGCAAAAAGAATTATACCAGTCCTCATATAAGGATAGTACAAGGATATATATATAGACAATGAAGGGAAAAATGTCATGTTTTCATATGAGGACATTCGTGTCTCAAGAGGGGATAGCAACATTTTGATTGCATTTGCAAACCATTTCTCTACCTAAAATATGCCCCCCCACACAAACCTCCATCAGCCACAGAGTTGGAATCCTTTGAATCTTTTTAGGAATTGAGTCAGATCAGCTAAAAGATTCTTTCAATAGCATTTCCAGTTTGACCAGACAGATGTACAGCATGTTAGATTTCATTTCATTCTGTAAAGTGTAGTGTTTTTTGATGACATACAGTACCATTTAGTGACAGAGTCAGGAAATAGAAGTTACACATTTAAACACTTGTACTGAGTGTATGAGAAAGAAATTGCTGCAGTGTCATGACTGATTAAACTTTATGCATTTCTTTTTGTTCAGTTTCAAATGAAGTTTTTCATAATTTTAGCAATTATTAATGTTTTTGTCATGCTGTTCAAACATACTCCTGTAACAGGGTCTTAGCTTGCATTTTTAAACCGTGGACTACTAAACTACTAAAGTGACTACGAAGGATTTTTCTAGGTTGCTCTGAATAAGAGTAGAGTATATTCTAAGGGCTGTAAATGTAAACTAACTGAAAATATAAAGTATGACTAATCAACTCCTATAACTTCTATAGGACTCCTATATATTGATAAGTCCTATATAATCAACTCCTTCATTTGTTTTCACTAAATGCGTAGTGTAATGATGAATATACAGATGGAATGGGATACCCAGTCCATGTCAGCACACCATGTTGGTGAACTGTGGGAAGAAACAGAAGTAGCCAGAGGAAACACACCAAGCACACAGCCTGGAGGTCAGATTTTAACACCTAATGACCAGCCCTAGTATTTCAGCCCTAGTATTTTCAACAGCTTATTTTCACCTAGTACTGTGAAAGTAAGCTGTTGAACTGAAACTGCCAGAGTTTAAATTCTCAGAATCTTTTCAGTTACCAGAAGTAGTACCAGAGTCTGAGCTGGAACAAGTTCCATGTCTACTAATCAAATTGATTATTTTTCAATTTTCACTATCATTGAATATCACCACTATAATTTTTCACATTACTTCTTGCTACACATAGGTTGTACCAAAAGCTATACTTTTGCTTGTTACATTTTCATTTTTGCTCACTGCTCACTGTGTACACAGTTGAAAAAGCAGGAAGTCATATGCAAAAAGCTTCTGATGTAACATCAATTCTGAGTGAGATCATATAGTGTGTGGCTCTATACCTTAAAGATGTCCCTCTCTTTTATTGACCTTTCATGTCACTGATGGTAAAGTAAACTTAATAAAGTGTCCAAAAATGTCTGTCAGAAAAGAAGATTTGATCTTAGAAAGCTGGTACTATGAGGCCCTGTTTGATTTTTCAGCTGGCATTATATTATAAATTATATATAATAGATTATAAATGCACAGTATGCCCTGTAATTTTACCTTGCCTTCCCAATCATCTGCACCAGTATTGCTTTTTAGGTTTCTTTCTTCTTCAGGTCATCCATACTTCTATACTGTTAAAAATGCAATACAAGACATTTTTATTAAAAAGAAATTTGAACTTTACATTTGCATTGTGAGAAATGAATGTTTTTGTTGTCAAACATTTCCAACAAGAGCTAAAAAACTTTTTTTATCATTAAAAGTGGAAAGGAGAATAAGAAATAAAGTGAAACAGGAAGCTTTGTTATGCAATTAATGGGTTAGAGTGAAGATTTAGGCAGTGAATGTGAGTGTTAAAGTGTCCAGATTTAATACATGTACAGAATATGAGAGGAAACATTAAGCCTGTGCTTTGTACATTCCCTTTGCTCGAAGGCAATTGTATTGCTAAAAGCTTTTAAAAGCATAGCATACTGCAGAGTCCAGTATAATTTACCTGAAATTTGCAAAGAATTATAAGGAACATAAGAAAGTAAAAATGTCAGAATGTTTTTGTTCACTGGTGTAAAGGTGTGATTAATAAGTGTGCTGAGTTTTTATAGTTAATTTTATCATTGTTATTTTTGTTTATTTTATGAATGGGAGCTGTTTTGATCTTAAGTTTCTGGTTGATCTTGATTCCCTGCTTTGTTTATCTGCTCATACTGGAATGGACTAATTTTCCTAGAAAAGCACTTGTTTGTATGGTAGCTTAATAGACAGAGCTAACATGGCATGCTTCATCTAAAGTGATTTGTTTTTGTAAGATTACTGAATATAAACACACATGTACTATAATATGAAGACAAGCACAAATGCCCAGGATTACATCATATATGTTTTATTTAGTTTGTACTTCTGATTCAATAAAAAAAGCAAACATGGCTTTATAAAATAAACGTAAAGAAAGTGTACATTGTTGAACTTTTCTAAGGAGAGAGTTTGCTTTCCTTTGACACGTAATACAAAACAAAGCCTAACCGGCTTGAGAAAAGGTTGGTGAGAGTTAAACTTGTGACAGCACCAGGGCATTAGATTACCAGAATCAGGGTCAGGAACGGGCATTAACTATTCAACAGGTGAGCAAAGCAACCTGCCATCTGTGACTCACTAAGTGTTTGTCATCATGAAATGTTTCAAAACAGTCATCAGCATGACCAGAGAATAATACACAGTATTACTGGGAATCTGAATCTAAGAAGATTTTTATAAATCCTTTGTTTTTAACCAGAGCTTATTTCAGGTGTTACAAGGGGATAATAAACTGATGTTAATACACTAGATACATTACATACCTAAAAATACATGCCCCCCCAACATAGTACTCAGCAGCCAAGTAATATCATCCTGCATGGTTTTATTTAGCTGTATTTCTTAATATATTAAATATAAACATGATAAAGAGTGAACATAAACACTTTTCATGGCCTGTGCTATGATGGACTGAGTAATTTGGGTCTATGCTGTTACCTTGCACCCAGTGTCTTGGGAACTTACTTAGAATTTACAGCAACTACAGTATGACCAAGGTAAAATTGATGCTGAAGAGACATTTAAATGAAATTTAATTTTTGCCATGTGAGTTCAATTTAATTTCCACCAGTTACCAATAATGGGATCAATACAAGGACAGGGGTAGATCGGTGGTTAAGGCGCTGGTCTACAGCACCCCAAGTTGCCGCAGTTGGGCCCTTGATCAAGGCCCTTAACCCTCAATTGTGCAGATGTATAATGCAAAACATTCT
The DNA here is from genome assembly GCA_030014365.1 of Clarias pachynema. NCBI lineage: Eukaryota > Metazoa > Chordata > Actinopteri > Siluriformes > Clariidae > Clarias > Clarias pachynema. The sequence goes on along the minus strand of JAQMYL010000037.1, from coordinate 13,379,483 downwards.
AGATAAGGGTGTATGCGAAATGCTGTAAACGTATTGTTATTGTTATCAAAGACCCCAAGAGAGCACTCTCAGTATCACTATTTTGATATCTCTGAACATAACAATAAAAACATAGAAAGTAAATACTTTGAATGACAGGAAACGACTAATACCATAAAATAATTCTATTTCCTTTCTGAAATACAATGTAACAAGGTTCATTTGATAAATTAAAAAAGAAAATCATATTTGTTTAATATTAATGATGATATCCAGAATGATATTGATATGTTTATTATCAGGTTGTAAAATAAACACAGACATACTGTAAGTACAAGAACATCACGCACGCGCCATTTCATATGAAATCCACATGCTCTACGTATGTATTGTAGTCACCGGGTAATGCGCGCGCCCCGTTTTGTGTGCGGGAAGGAGCAGCTAAATTCGGGGGAACTGAGAAGGCAACTGTTTGTTTAAAGAATGTATATAAGAATGTATATTGTATATTTAATACGTTTCAGTAATAAACTAAATAAATACCCTCCTTCTTACAGGATTAATTACACATCAATGTTGCACACGGCCCTCTGTAGTAACCTGAACCATTCTTAGTGATTTTGGGGGGTTGATACGTTTACAAATATCGTTCCACAAAACAGAACGTCTGTAAAGACATACTTTAATTATTTATTTGAATACAGTCGAACACACAGATTTTTCAGTTATATAGTCATGCCCAAAATCATTTAACTTTTTTTCATTGTGGGTGTTTTAAATAACAAGCCACCCCTACAGCGTCGTGAGGATATAGCTGTCAGTCAAGACCATTGCGCGAGACTCAGACCGGCAGCAGCAGCAGCAGCAGTACCATCTGAATCCTACAGGGTGAGAGGCAGTGTAAGGTGCGCGCCGAGCATCATAATTTACCGCTCAATATTTACTGTATATAGGACAACGAGAACATTCTTGACCATTTCTTGATCCAGAAAAAGGTAACAATGTGTATTTTACATATTTTTATTTATAATTTTATGGCCACATTATGTATTTCTTTTCAGTCTGATAGGGATGGATGCGCATGCAGACTCAGTGCAGTGTATGATGAAACACCCCACATGTCTGAGCACTGGCATTCTATAGGCAAAGAATGAAATGCTTGGGTTTTCTCTATTTGGGAGTTGCACAGAAATGTATATGAAGGAATGTAGGAAATGTGTATTTATTTATTCATGTAGGGTTAATTCAACTAAAAAATATATCTTTATTGGTCGCAAAGATGGAGAACAGGGGAAGCCTGGTGTGCCATGCCTTATCATACATACTACGGGATCATTTTGTGGAACATAAAAATATGAAAAATCATATCATAAACTGATACCCGATCCATAAATAAGCGTTTTTTTATTGTGTAGTAAAGTGTAGTAGATATTCCAATACGAATGCATTATGTTCTTTATGTAGCCGCCGGGAAAGGACTGACCAATCACTGTGCGTGTTTGGGTTCTTATGCAAATGACCTCGTGTGTTGAGAAGAGGCTCAATTATTAAAGCGCGGGTGAATTGCGCTCATTTTCCGAGCAAACCTTATACCGAGATAGCCCTAATGTCAATCACACACCGGCTGGAATTAAAATAAAATAAAACTATATATATGGCATCAGGTTCTTCAGACTAACATATTCGGCGCGTGATACTGAAACGACGAACTGTCTAAGGCCTTCTCATATTGCCTTGCTGCACGTGACCATTACTAACGAGCTGTGTGTTTTATATAATTCTAATAAACTATTCGTATAATTATTGCATTGATTATTTTTAATATTATTATGTTGTATCGTGTGAGGCTATATTTTAATTAGTTTGGTACTTAAAGTACAAAACTGTAATTGTTCTTGATTGAGTTGCATCATCATCAATGGTGCATAATTCGTACGTTGTATACAGCCTGTATCTATTACCTGGGAAAGTGAATGTAGTGTGCACTTATATGTACTTTTAAAGCATTGGTGTCAAACATGAATCGACCCGATATAGGGCAATTTTTTTTAATTTATGACCTTTTTTTTTTTGTGGACAGTAACTGAACTGAAAGAAAAACGGCAGGGAAGAACGCTAGTCGATGTTACTATACCAGGACGCGATGTTTTTCACATATAACATGAATTAAATTCGTTTCAGTTGACTAACACTATAAAATGCTTATAAAATGGTGTGGTGGAGTGAGACCACATATTCTAACCAAAACCATAACTTAAAAATATTTGTTTTTTTGGGCCGGTGTCATTTTTTTTTTTTTTTAAAGAACACCTGTACGTACCACTGTGCTCATTCATGCAATTATCAGTTAGTCTTGTGACAGCACAGCTATACATAAAATGATAAAGATACAGGTCAAACTAAATTTCCAATCTTTAGCTATCCAGTTTCCATCAGCTCTGAGCCCAATGTAGTCTCGGATTCCTGTTATTGGTTATTGTGGAGCCATCCATGGCAAAGTTCTAAATGGAGCTTATATTAGTGATCCTTAATGTCGAATTATACCAGAGAATCTCAAACTTTTCTTTTCAAGGTCAAAGGTCCGGAAAGATTGATGATAAGAAAATTATTTTTTTATTAAAATAGCTTATAACTTACAAGCAACGTACATTTTCGTTTAATGCAGTCTGAGACATAATATATTCAAACCTAGTGTAAAAATGCCACTGTTTGACTGCAATCAGCAACTCTAACTTTAAAGCAACTTACATAAGTCGTCAGAAAGATCTAAAGCACATTATAGGTTAGTGCAAAAATAATGGCACTGTTTGCCTGCAAATTGTTGCTTGTGAAACCAAACAGCCCCAACGTTCAACATTAAAAAGTTATTTAAAAATACAAGAGAAAAATCGTCATAAATAAACGAAATAGGAAAATGCATTTTCATAGCTGAATAAACCGATTAAACAAATTGCCATTAAAGGCCAACACAAAAGACATCGTAGTAATAAAATTATTTTGGAATGAAAGGGGCCGAAAGGGGCTGTCACGTCGAAAAACGCGTGGAAAAACCAGTCGCTGCGTTCTCCTCCTTCCCAAAGCGCTCCCGTGGCGTCTAAAGTGATGCCTCTAATCATCCTTCAAGCATGAAAAGAACCCGGAGAATTTCACCTGCTGAAAGGTTGAAGTTGGTTGGTGTGTTCTTGTCACGTGACCACACCTGCGGCATTCTGAAAACTATGGATTTTTCAACTCGCTGCGGCGTCAGCGTTTCCGTTAACATCGTAACAACGGGAAACTATTACGTTAAACTAACAACATGGACCCCATTAACTTATTACATAACTAACAAAGGGGATACTATTACGTATTAGCATTAATCGCCGACCAGGACAATAAGAATGTTTTGATGAAGATAACACGTTTTTATTTCGAGGTAGAAAAGATCAAGACTAAAATTATCCAAAAATTTATCCTTGAGAATGAGAATGAGAATACCTAATGACAAAGGTATTTTATAATAATAACAAAGGTAAGTTCAATACCTTTCCTATACCATTCCTTCTTGTGAGATGAATATGTAAATGAAATTATATTGTGTGTACTATATTGCATAAAGAGTTCACTATTCTTTATTCTTTATTCTTTATCCGAACAGCCTTGTCAAGTAACAATGCGGCCATAAATATCACCTCACTCCACAAGATCTCAATAATATTTCATTTGAAGCACATTGAAGAGATTTACGGTTGGTCAGGCCCCTTGTCCTCATCTCAAACAAAAAAAAAAAAAAGACATTTCACCCCTTAGGAACGATTGACTTATCAAATGCCCAGAAACAGCAGATCCGTCAAGAGAGAGCTTGACGATGATGTCACTGAGTCTGCTAAGGATCTTCTTTCCAACGAGGATGCATGCGACGAGCCATTTCAGAAGAGCGCAGTGAGCGTGTTAAAGGCAGCCGGCTGTGAGGAGCGCCATGTGGAGGAAGGTTCTGATGATCCCGAAGAGGAGGAAGACGAAGTCGAGGAGAGGCCTGCATGGAGCAGCAAGCTCCAGTACATCCTCGCGCAGGTGGGCTTCTCAGTGGGCCTTGGCAACGTCTGGAGATTCCCATACATGTGCCAGAAAAATGGAGGTGGTAAGTTAACCAACAAGGGTTGTATTTTAAGTCCTATAGTGTTTTAACTATTATATCTTACACTAACACCAAAGAAATGAATGAATGCATGAATGAATCAATCAGTTACTCAGTTAACCAATCAATTAACCGCATACACAGATTTTTGAAGTACAGCACAAATATTTCTATATGAAATATTTTATGTTTTTATGGCATGTTTAGTGTGTCTCAGGCTGGAGTTTTCTATTAATCTTTACAGTATTGAATTTTTATACAAACTTTTACAAGTGATCGATATATCACTGAACTCACTCATTGAATTAGGACCCAAGCACTATGACATCAGCATGATATCGCAGTGACTATGATGTCATTGCCTTACTATGGTAGTGTTGATGTCTCATAGTGCGGATGTCATAGTGTGCAAGGCCTATTGTTTTTTTAAGAATTTTTTTTCAATCATCTTAGCCTTTTAGGAGGTCTTATCATCCTCAAAAAGTCATGAAAATGAACACACAGATTGTAATCTGCTGCCATTAAGACGTTTGACAGTCTGGGTCCTGGACCTTCAAAGGAGATTTTGCTGCAAAGCTCATACACACTTGCGTGTATAAATGTCAAACTCAGTACACATTTAGATCTCATTGATCTGAACAATTTTCTCTATGCATACAGTATGTTGTATGTTGCACCTGGGCGGCAATGGCACACCTGCGCCATTAAGATCACCACCAAATTCGGCCCATGTGATCTCAAAACTTTGATGATGCAAAATTGCAACATTGTTTCAAGTAACAATGAGTGGGCCCAAGCACCTGTGTCATCGACTCCCACGTGATTTGTGAGCATGCTAACATGCACTTAAAGGGTCCATACCAATACCATTATGACATAATTGTAGAATAGCATGAATTTTATGCTAAGCTGGAAAAAAGCATTACTGTACAAGATGTACAGTATATGATGTTACTCAATGTGATGTCATTCAGTATGATGTCACTATATGTTAAACAGAAAATCTTAAATCTTATGTATACTGTAAAACCAGTTAGTTATATGTGTCACTTGCTGTTATGCTACATATATAAAAAGCTGCAATCCCAGTTATTACTGTATATAAAGTAAAGAGAGTGTAGGAAATACCCAGCAGCATCACATGTCACTGCACATTCCACCCAAACGAGGTAATTTTCAGTTTACAGGAAGGCTACAGTGATTCAAGTAACCACTCTTTACAACTGTGGTAAGCAGAAAAGCAGACTCAGATCAGTTCATCTTGCATCAACAAAAATGCTGTGGCCAAAGTCATACTTTTCCACATTCTGTTTGATGTGAAGATTAACAGACACTCTTGAACAGTATACCCTGATTTTTTGTGTGTGTGTGTTTCTGCTGCCACATAAGTGGCTGAAAATTGAATGAATGAGCTACAAGTACAGGCAATAGGTACAGGTGTTCCTATTTAAGTAGCTGATGTTTATCAAGGTGTCCAATCTTGTCCTTAAAAGGCTAGTGTGAGTGCAGATTTTTGTTCCAGTTAGCCAAACCTGATTCCTCCTTTTTAATCAGTTGAACTTGTCTTTCAGGAGATAATGATTTATGGATTTTTGGTTAGAATGAAAACCCGCACACACATTGGCCCTTTCTGGAGAAAAATGGACACTCTTGGTGTTTCAGAAAATGTTTTTTACATTTCGTAACATTCTACTCGTAACAAGTGTATATAGTCTTTTGAATATGTAAAAATTCAGTAAGAAACTCACACTGGCCCTTTAAGGGCAATATTGGACACAAGGTTTTCTTGTGCCATAAGGTTCAAATATCTCCAAAGCAAGGTGTGTCTCTTAACAGCGACACACAGCAGTTACGGCATGCTTACTCATGCCTTCTTTACAGGTCCATTCTGTATAGAACTATTCTGATTTATAGTTACTGACTGTCTGCTTGCGGTGTTTTTAATTAAAGCACACACATTTCCATCCGGTTATACAATAAAGTCAGCCATAAAGACATTTTTTGGTGTATGAGCTACTGCAGTGGTAATCAGTGTAGGGTCCGTTTCATGTTTTCCAGGTCATTATAAGTAAGTGCGGCTGCCCTGCTGCTCTGGTCTGTAATTAGATTAAAGAGGCCAGGGCAGTGTGTGTGGCATTGAGTAAGCCTGTCTGTCTCTGAGTGCTTGCTTTCGGTATGCTACCGCTGCTCACGGACACACCAGACACATGTGCTAGCCCGTTATCTGCTAACAAGCTAACGGGCTAGCACAACCCTGCTCTCGGTTACAGCACCATAACACAAATGATCTTAGTCATTAGAAATATAATATGATGATTTGTCATTTATTTTTAAGCACTGGATTGAATATATGCTTGGCATGAGTGTTCATCTGCACTTTGTGTCACAGTTACTGAAATCATGATGCATTGATGATGTGTAATAAGATCAAAAAGTACTTATTAGAATTTTATAATGTGTATTGTTGAGAACTGGTGTTAATCCAATCTCTATAATGTGTCAGTTTGTCATTACCATCATTCAGGTGCATTATGGTATTTTGAAACGTGGACTGTGATGTCACCTGCAACATAAATGGTAATTTACAATAATTGACACATTGATCAAAAAACTTACAAATGATTTAGAATAACTTTAAAATTCTTAAATACACTCCTAGTGTGACAGTTTAGATGTTATTCATTTTCTTGTTTTAGGCTGGATTACAACCAAGGCTTCCACTGAGGCTTTAGATTATTTGTTTAATTTGATGTGATGCCCTTCCCACTCTGATTTTTCAGAACACATCATACATTTCACCTAATTAGTGTTATTTTTAGCATTGTGGTAAACGAGTTCCTGCTATTACAGTACAACCGAAACCCAATCGGAAGAATACGCACTAGACTGAAACCAAAACAGAGTATGTCAGCTGTGATGCAAATAGAGGTAACCTTCTGAATGAGATAGTGGTGACTGAGGCATGTAGATACTATACAGAGACACAAGAAAAGAAAGAGAGTGTCATTTGTGTGTCACACATGCTGTAAGCTTCAGCGAAGCCTTTTTATTTATTTTAACACACTATGTGTTCAATGTCTTTTGCTTAGGGCATTACACAAAGAACTATTCTTTGCTTTGCCAATAATGGTATAATGTCTGCTTTGCTTCGCCATACGATTCTTTTAGACTAGCTGAAAAAATCATTGTTTAACAGCAGACTTATTCATTACTTACTTTCTTGCTTACCTACTGTGCTTACTTACTTACTTGCCTACTTACTTACAGTACCTACCTCCATACCTGTACATCCTTCCTGACTGACTTACTGACTGACTTTCTTACTTACTTACCTATTGACTGACTTACTTGCTTACTGAATGACTTTCTTACTTACCTACTTACTTACTTACTTACCTCCTGACTTACTGACTTACATACTTACTTACTTACTCATTGTTTAACTGCAGCAGCAGACATCTTCGTTACTTTCTTGCTTACTAACTTACTTACCTACTTACTTACACTTGTTTACTTTCTATAACATTCTACTGTGGGTTTTCTAGGAGCCTACCTGGTGCCCTACTTCATCCTGCTTGTGGTGATTGGGATCCCGCTGTTCTTCCTAGAGCTGGCTGTGGGGCAGCGCATCCGTCGTGGCAGCATCGGTGTCTGGAACTACATCAGCCCTCGACTGGGTGGCATCGGCTTTGCCAGCTGTGTGGTAAGTTCAGCATATAAGTTTTCCTTCCGATAGCCTGTTTGCATTTTTTTAATCAAGTTAATGATTAAAATTGGTAAAGGCAAACAAGGCCATTGCCTGAAAGGCAGTGGTCTAATGAAGCTAATTATCCAAGTGGGTTAACAAGGATTTTGATGACTGCATCTTGTCCATTTACGTGGCTCTTACATGTGTCCTATACCCTGACAGGTGTGCTATTTTGTGGCCCTTTATTACAATGTCATCATCGGGTGGAGTCTGTTTTACTTCTCACAGTCCTTTCAATCGCCTTTGCCCTGGCACGAGTGTCCACTGGTCAAAAACAAGACCACCGCCTGTGAGACAGTGACCAAATGTTTCTGTTATTTTTAAATTCATATATCCATGTATGCAGAGTGATAACAGTATATGGTCGAATAAGGCACAAGTTCCTAATCCAGCTCCACTGTTATGTCTAGATGTGGTACCTGAGTGTGAGAAAAGCTCGGCCACTACTTACTACTGGTACCGTGAGGCTCTGGATATATCTGACTCCATCAATGAGGGCGGAGGACTCAACTGGAAGATGACATTGTGCCTGCTGGCAGCGTGGTCCATGGTGTGTCTGGCCATGATCAAAGGCATTCAGTCTTCAGGGAAGGTAAGAGATGAAGAACAGTGTATATAAATGAGAAAACCTGTAGTGGCGCCTTATGTTGTACAGGACATCAGTGTCAAAGGACACACAGCTTTAAATGTAATATGTGTAGATTGCAAATACATGCGCACTGGTAGAAGAACCTACTACTATTCCTTTGTACTAGAGATGTGCTTCAGGATTAGAAACCCTTACGATCTCAATCCTAAGAATAAAACAAATCCTTTAAAAATCATCTTACAAATACTTCCAATACAATGTTTATTACTTTGTATTAAACTAAAACCCCAGGGCCAGGGGTAGCTCAGTGGTTAAGGCATTGGACTACGGTTTGGAAGATCCCAGGTTCAAACCCCACAACCACC
>JAQMYL010000037.1:13329337-13351554 GCA_030014365.1 Clarias pachynema | reverse complement strand
CACTCAGAGAGGCACAGAATTATAGATTGTGAAATAGGAGTTAAAGATGTTTCTGATCATGCAGGACTGTATTTGAGCCTCTATCTTGATGTTCAACCCAAAAACACTATTTGGAGATTAAATACTAGTTTTCTGAATGACCACCTATGTAAAGAATACATTATAAAGGAAATTAAGGACTACATTGAGTTTAATAATAATGAGGATATGTCACCATGTGTTATATGGGACGCTGCCAAAGCAGTGCTGAGAGGAACGTTAAAGAAGAAATAGGAGTTAAAGTTAAAGGGGGAGACAGGAGGGGCTGAAAGGAAGAGTCTCCACTTACTCTAGCCTCACACACACACACACACACGCACACCATACACAGCGCCTGCGTGCACAAACGGAAACACTTACCTGTCGGGATTTAGTTTTTACTTTTTTGAAAGGTAAAGTGCAGATTAATTTGTTTTATTTTTACTTTATGTTTTGTATGAATTCTTTTTATGTATTTATTTTTTTGGCCTGTAGAACGAATAATTTAAGTTTCCATTATTTCTTATGGGAAAATTAAATCTGGTTTACGAGTGTTTTGGAATACGAGCCCGCTTCCGGAACGAATTATGCTCGTAATCTGAGGTTCCACTGTATTTTGATTGTTAACTATTGCAATCAAATCAAGGATTAGAAAATAAAATCGTTATCTAAATTCATTCAATGCCAAATAGGGGTGCTTGATAAAATCTGACTGTGAGATTTTACTGGGGCAGAGCAGATCAATACTGGGACATGTGCCATAGTAAAAGTGGTCTGGCAGCATGCTGTACGTGTTGCTGACACAATTATAAATGCAGCTATTTAGTGCCATGTCTACGAATAAATCTAACACTTACCTTCACTTTGAAAAAAAAAGGGTATTAAAAAACTAGAGATTCACATCAGAACCAACAGGTTCAGGGTCATCTTCCCCACAGCCATTACCCTGCTGAATTCTACACTACATTGTTAGGCCTCTAATACATTGCTGCATGTAATTATTTCTTTTATATAACTTATATGTAATTCTGCAATTCTAGAATATTGTAATATAAGGAAGGATTCCCTGTTAAGTCTGGTTCCTCTCAAGGTTTCTTCCTCTTCTCATCTAAGGGAGTTTTTCCTTGCCACAGTCACTCTTGGCTTGCTCATCAGAGACAAACAAATAGTTGTAGTCTGTACTTTTATATATACTTTTATACTTCTCTATATACATTATATAGGATAATGTGACTGTATCTCACTCACTGTCTATATCCTGTATAAACACACACACACACACACACACACACACACACACACACACACACACCTTTGGTGAAAAGAATCACCAAAGGTATTTTAATTTCTCCCTTTCCTCATATTTGTCCCTGCTTGTTTTTCCACATGGGAGTTATTCGCTTGTTCCTTTTTTCTGAACCAGATTTATTCACTGTCCACTTCCCCTAACCCTTCCCTAATACACAAAAATTCTGATGAATAAATATATATTACTTGTGCAAATGCCCACATTAGGAAAAAACTAGTAAGTAACCCACAAACACATGTCCTGTAATCAATATAGTCCTATGAACTATTTCCACATGTGGGTTATAGATAAACTCTACACTTAGTACACAATAGCATTCCTTTGGCTGCGTTAGAGAAATTTTGTAAGTGTAAGTTTAAAGTCTACATTTAGACTTACAGTACAATATACATACTGTATAGCTATAGTATGAAAGAAGTGCTCTCCTACCAACATAACTGTACTGTACTTCTGCTCGCCATGAAAACCTGCTTAATCAGTACATTATAAGTTCTACATAATTAAATAAACTGTGTTGAGCATATAGCTTTTTAAGATGTTCCCAGTAGCACTTTCAAGTGTTTATTATTATTTTATTTTATTTTTTACAATATTGTTTTATGTATAGCCCTTAACCAGAGCATTTCCCTTTCGGGCAACTTTGATGTTTTTGTTATAGTTTATTACCCTATATTACTTTATATTGCATGCAGGACAAGATGGTTGTAAAAGGAGTCACTGGGGAAAATGTAGCTAAGCAAGGATTTATTGCTAAATGTTATATGCCGTCGTCGTCTCATCAGCTATACGGTTTCATCCTGTGTACGGGGTGCCAGGGGGGCCTGGAGCCTATTCAAAGAGACTTAGGACATGAGGCGGGGTCAATTCTGGATGTGACGGGGTGCCAATCTATCGCTGAGCACACACCCATGCACACACTCACATGCTTATTCACACACTACAGTATGAGCATTTTCAGAAAGCCAATTAGCCTGATCTAGGACAGTAGTGGCTCCCTACTGCTGAGTTACTAATCGGAAGGTCGGCGGTTCGAGCCCCATCTCCACCAGGTTGCCACTGTTGGGCTCATGAGCAAGGTCTTTAACACTGTAGCTCTAGTAAAAAGACAAATAATATAAAATCTAACAAAATTTTAAACAAGAATTGGTTTCTAACTTCAGTTGATGTTCCCAAGTATATATGAAAAGTTTAATGTCAGCCTGTAAAATCATGCTGAAGTATGAAAATTATGGATAAAATATTCTGACTTCCTGTTTGGCAGATCACAAATTCCTAACATGCCAAACCCTTTCCACTTCCAAGTAATCAATCAAAATGAATCATGGTTGTAGGTTAAGCGATTCATTCTTATACATTTGTGAATTATAGAGCCCCACATACGTAGGTAATGTAAAGAAACTTCTTGGAGTACCTTGCAAGTTCCTTTGGACAGGTCACATGCTCATCAACAAAGTTCAAAGAAGTGTTTAATGCCTGCTGAAAACTTATCGGCCAAAAACTGCCATGAGTTTTAAATGATTAAATTATCATCATTTCACTTACAGATTAGCAGACAGATGCACTTGTTAAGACTTATGGTTTGTGAGAAAAAGTTATCTTTGGAACTTTGGAGCCCCGCCTCAGAACCTTGCAACAAACTGTCTGCCAAATTTGGTTTAAATCCATGTAACCAGTCATGAATTACAGCTCTTGGAGCATATCGTCTTTCCTCCATAGAATTGATTGACATATGGTGGCCATATATTTTTATAAACCATGGTTTGGTTTTATTCTAAACATGTTTAGGGAATTATTACGCTTAACGCTGCTGAGTTGACATCAGTTTATTCAAAACTAAACAAATTCTAGGACTAGTTTCAAAAACAGATTGTGCATGTTGTCACATGTTTAATCTTCAAAAAAAAATCAGCTAAAATCAGGCTAAAGAATTTTCAATATACTGTACACTTATTTTTTTCAAAAGATACAATTGTTCTTGAGTGCACAAAAATGAAGTCGATATTAATCCTGTTAAATGCCTGCTGAGTATTTAGGTAATCTTAAACAAAGTCACATGGTAGACCATGCCAATTTTTTGTTTAATTAGATTTATGTATTTGAAAAACAATTATCTGGCATTTGCTTTGCAAATTTTGGATGAACACACCCCAAACCACACATGTTGTCTGTTTGCAAGTTTTATGTGAATCCATGCAAACAATCATGATTTACAGCTGTTTGATCAAATTAGCATTTACCTGATAAACATGTAGTGTCCTTGATAATTATTGAGGAGCACATATTTCGGAGTAGTTTGACACCAAATTTGTAACGAAAGGCCGGGATCATGGGAAAAATTAGTGGGCAGGGACTAGATAAGTTCAGCTTAAGCCAAAATAGACTGTGGCAGGCAGCTAATATATTAATTTTGAAAGTGTCCAAAGGTTTATGGGACTGTTTATATGTTACTCATTTTTAGAACCTATCATATAAATAGAAAATAATTATCCATCCATTCACCTAATAACTGGTTGGGCCACCCTTAGCAGCAACAACTGCAATCAAGCATTTTCGAAAACCTGCAATGAGTCTGTTACAGCGCTGTGGAGAATTTTGGCCCACTCATTTTTCAGAATTGTTGTAATTCAGCCACATTGAAGGGTTTTCGAGCATGAATTGCCTTTTTAAACGTATACCACAATTGGATTCAGGTCAATGACTTTGACTAGGCCACTCCAAAGTCTTCATTTTGTTTTTATTTAGCTATGTTTTTATAAGTGGACTTGCTGGTGTGCTTTGGATTTGTTCATTGTCCTGCTGCAGAACTCAAGTTCACTTCAGCTTGAGGTTACAAACAGATGGTGGAATATTCTCCTTCAGGATATTTTGGTACACAGCAGAATTTATGCCATTTATCACAGCAAGTCTTCCAGGTCCTGAAGCAGCAAAACAGCCTGAGAGCATCACAGTACCACCACCATATTTTACTGTTGGTATGATGTTCGTTTTCTGAAATGTGGTGTTACTTTTACGCCACACATTAAGTTAAATATTTGTCACGTCAGTCCACAGAGTATTCTCCCCGAAGCCTTGGATTATCAAGATGCTTTCTGGCAAAATTGAGATGAGCCTTTTGAAGCCTATTTAATTGCATTTGCCTAGGACATGTAGTTACTCAGATATTCACATTTCAAATGATGTAAAAAAAATTGGGACATCCTGTAGTCTTCCTAGTACTGTAGCTCGAACAAATCTGCCCATTTACCTTTGACATCTCACATCAACAAGTTATTCTGACCAACAGAACTGACCCTTTATTCTCTATTGTGCTTTTCACACTATTATGTGTATAAAAATTCCAGAAGATTATCAGTTTTTTTAATTTATTGTTTTTATTGTACCATCCCATCTGGCACATGATCAAAGTCACTGAAAACACTTTTTCTTCATTCTAATGTTAAATGTAAACATTAAATGAACCTTTTAACCTGGAACTGTATGTAACTGTCAAGAAGTTTATGAAAAGTGATTGAGAATGAACTATGAACCAAGAGCACCCTCTCTGGTTTGCCTTTGGCTTTAGCTATACTGTAAACTTTTTGTGCTTCTTCTGTCCAACCACTAGGTGGGATTGTTCTCTAGGTAATGAGGTGAAAATGGACTATTTAGTTTAGTATGAAGTTTGTCTCATTTGACTTTATTTTCTGCTCTCAGTTAGTAAATAAATATTTAATTAAACATAGATCTATTTTTACCTATTCTGCACTAACCAACTAAGACATATTACAGAAGCATAATATCAGAAGGGTAAAAGGAGAGCACAACATGTTTAAAGATGTCTGCATGTTTTTGCTCATTCTGAATTGCTTTAAAGAATAGTGCACTTTCTTTATGAAAATATACCTGTTCACAGTAACACATTTATATCACAGTGCAACTGAATGCTCTGTTTTTGATGGTCAGAAATTGTTGATGAATTTCCTATATCAGAATGCCTCTGACAGAAGTTCAGCTTCCTGCCAAATCACAGCTCAATATTGAAGTGCTGTATAACATTACCATTTCTATATTCACTTTAAACACCAACTTTTGTAGTGGACAGTCTGCATGAAACTATTTAAAATACTCAACATTTGATAGACCGAATGAGACATTTCATTCAATTATGAGACATTTATTAGCATCCACCTCCACACTTTGAATAAGTCACTGGCTAAGCTGTATCTTTAAGTTTCCAGACACAGGGAAGTCTTTAGGACAGAGGACTTTCCAGTTACTCAGCAACAAAACAGTCTGCTTTTTTTTTTTTTTTTGTCTTATTAAATTCAACAGAAATAGGGTAAAAGAGAGGCTGGAGAGGGAGCTAGTGTTTATAGCTTTTATGATGTAAGTGATAACAGGAACCAGCTTGAAATGTAACCATAAACAAGTGAAAAGTTGTGAAAACCCTTGTTACTGAAAAACAATCAACCTTGCGGTGTTAACAGTAACTCTGCTTCATGTCTGCCTGCATCACACATTTTGTTCATTATTTTCCTATTACAGTATTGTATTCCTTACCTAATAAACATGATTTCTAAAAGTTTCTAAAAGCTACCAGTTACATTAAATATTAATAAAACTTGATGCCTGATGCATTAAAGGTCTTCTAAAGGCCTCCTGCCAACCAAATCTGTCACAGCTACTGTACAAAACCATATTTGCTCTAACTTTAAGCAGGACTTGAAATGACCCATGGCTATTCTTATTTACTGAGAATATAAACTGATTATTGATAGATTTGGTATATTCTAGCATATTTTATACTAGCTTCTAAATGTAATTTTCTCCCAACTTTCAAACAGTGTTATAGCAAATACAGCTGCATAGGCTTTGCAGCTTAAATTTACTACTCAACAATTTGTGACAAGTGAATTGGAATAAATGATATAATTCATCACACCTCGCACACTGCAAACAGATAAGCAGGGTTAGAATACCGAAGAACAGAGAAATTGTATTTATAGTGTTTCTGTATCTATAAGAGGATTTACACTGGATATTTGTTGTGTTACAATGAATAGTGTTTAACTGCTAAACCAGGCATTTTGGGAATAATCTGCAAAAGCAGATTAAAATAACAAAGCCAGCTTTCTACTAAGATGCTTTTACTGATTATCCAAGACAGGGTTTCACATTTAGGAGATTTCTTTTGAGAGAAATAAAGCCTCCGTGTGTATGCTGAAATTTGGCCAATGTGATCCACTTGTACAGTTCGTATAAGGCTGCTGTAAACTGAACTGAAAATCACCTTTACATTCTGTGTGGTGCTTTGCCACTGGAGTGAAAAATGAGCAATCCTTTTTCCACTTCATGTCACATGACTGGACCTAAGCCCTGGCTTACTGTACATTCCAGCTCAATGACTTTCAAGTCACCTGATTTGTACAGAAATAGACATATCAAGCTAGCAGTAAAGTTATCACTAATAAAGATACAATATGGAATGTGTTGGCTTGTATTACCAGCGCACACAGGTCCCATGGGCTGTGGTTGTTACTATGATCATTCATTCATCCATCCATCCATTTTCAATAATTGCTTTATGCTGTTCAGAGTTGCCCATTGGTTTATATTGCACTGTTTTTTAATCAAATAATGAATATATAACATTTCAGAAGCATCCGCACCCTCATTAGGTAATCATCATTAAAAATCTGTTATGAAGCCACCAACTCTTAAATAATCCTTAAGGTACGAATTCTCAAACCCACATAAATTGCCATCTTAACAAGTAAAAAATAATCAAATATATCAATAATAATCAAATATCGCCAAATGAACTTATTTCTTGTAAGAAAGATCACAGAAAAAAGTAGTCGTGTATTGGCAGATATTTTTCTAATGTTGAACATTTTTAGAAAAGAATTTAACTGAATAAGACATGTTAAGCATGAAATTAAATGCAGTAAAAATATTTTAAACAGATTGAGTTATCTCATATTTGTAATAATTTCAAAGTATGAAACATAGCCCATATTCAAGATATTTTAACTTGTTAACTTGCTAGTGTTGTTTGTTTTGATTTTTACAGCAAAGGCCTCAGGAATCACTTCTCTGTACATTTGTGTTGTCCCTATGGCTAACCCGTGATGAGCGCATCAGCTGATGGTCATGGCCTTCACAAATTGGATCAGGTGTTTAAGAATGAGGGAAATTGTTTAACTTTGCAGGGTAGCACTTTCCCAGGACTGAGAGTACTTACCACCAGCCTGAAGGATAATAAAGTACAATGTAATGTGAAAGTGATCAAATGAAAAGGTGTCCACTGGTGTGTAGAAACAATCCATTAATAGAAAGAGCACTGGTTAGTTTTTGAGCTAATATTTATTTGACAACTGTAAGCAATAATTTATAACAGCAGTAGTGTAAAGCATTAGCGAAATGTGCAACATTTGCTTAGGTTTATCCTTTATAAAATCCAAAGATTTCTTCTACAACATAAACATTGGACATTTTTGTGTATTCACAAACTATTTACATACACATGCCACTACATAGGCAAAAAAAAAGACAGTTGAGGCAAAAAGGCTATAAGGGGCCTATAAAATGTTTTCAATTCAAAAGTAAATGGCAAATTTTGCTTAAATATACATATTCTCAAGCCAACTGGGAAGGTATTGGGTGCAGCCAATTTAAAATTCCTCATTCTTTTCTACTCTCTTCCAGGGATTCCAATGTTATTCTGCACTGATTATGTGCAGTAAACCATGCATTGCACATGTTCCACAAGTTTCCCAGACACTTCAGATCTTATGCCACTAATCAACTCTGAAATAAATTAAACAGACAGCATGGTATATGCACAGTGTATGTTTGACTGTAGTTATTCAAAAGCTTAAGTTGGAATAATAGCATATTGTGTGCAGTGATTCTTAATTGGGACTTTAACTAATGTTACTACAAAATTTTAGGCTTTAATGGCAGTACTAACTTGGACAAAAAAATGTCTTTATCCTAATCTCTGAGCCAGACACTACTACTCAATTTCTATATGCTTTTAAAGATTATTTAAGATTTTAAGATTTGCAGAAGCATTTGCTGTATAATAGAGCTTTCAGAAGAATTCAGAAGAACTGAATGTTTTGTAACTATACAGTAAGCTATTATAGTTTTTTCAGTATTTATACATTTAGACTTGCCTTTTTAATCATGAGGATCTCTTTAAGAAAATATATACTGTATATATATATAAATTACAGGCAGAATACAAAGGGTAATGGATTATAAATAAGGTGTGAGAAGAGTTTTAGAGGAATAAAGAAGGCTTTAACAAGTGCACTTTACCTCGCGGATCTACTTTTATCAGAATATTTACAAACGTTCATATCAACAGGAAACAGATTACATTCAATATCAAAGTTCCACAAAGTGCTAATGTATCTGGAGACGCATGTCATATACAGTAGCTCTCCACATACTGAGATGTTTTATCACAGGGGCCACATGGACCATTCCAGATTTATGAGCTAGACTCAAAGGAACTTTCTTCCAAAAATCCCCATGGAAATTGTGATTCCCTAAGTCAAACTGTCTAGAAAATTGTCCCAAAGCAGTCAATTATTCTAGATGGTGTCACAATGTTGAAATGTCGTAAATAGTTTGAGAGATTGCCTATGAATGATAAGCCCATGCTAGGCGAATATATCCAAAGTGTAATTTCACACACCACAAGTCGAGTTATTAGGGACAGAGATAGAACTTTCAAAACAGTAAGTCAAATGACTTACAAGGCTACTCACAAGTTCTGTCTGACTAGAAATGAAGACTACTTTCATCCTAACAAAGATTATTCAGCTCACTGCACTGCCCCTACCAGAGGAGCATCTGTAGGAATGAATCTGGCTCTCAATGCAAAAGTATCTTGAGGTATTTAAGTAACGCTTTCAAGCACTGAAGATTAATCCGTGAAATAAGAATCTCACTATCAGTGGCAAATCCTGTAGGCTAAATTCTACCAAAAATAAAGTTGTTCCTAAAAGTACTGCATCAGTCGTTTCAACTTGCTTGAGGTCACTGTCATACAATACATCCAAGATGCCAATATGAATCCAAATCAATGATAAGAGGTGCAGTAGGTTAGAACTCAGCGATCAGTTAGACAGTATTGCACATATACTATGTTTCCTTAACAAATAAGAGCAAATTGTCTTTTTTTCATGTAACTCTGTTGTACCCAATAAAAACAGACTGTATGCTGTGTCGAGTCCCATTCCAGTGTCAGAATTCAGTGCAAAAGGCACTAGGTTTTGTTTTAATGTCCCCCATTACAATATCACTACAGAAAGACCTTTTCAAAACCCTGTTTTGCACACAAAAATAATAATAAATCAAAGAATAACAAATAACTGCTTTTATCAGTAAATCCATAGAAACACTACAGGCCACAGAGTACTCGATGATTATTAAATTAAGGGATAGATAAACACACAATGTCACAAGCCAACATGAGAGCGAGAAAAGTGTTCCTTTAGACTGGATCAGCCTGTAGTGCTGGGGTCTTTCATTGGGGTCTGATCCTCGGTAAGATCAGGGTCTGAGTCCTGCTCCTCGTCGGTAGGAGATAATGCACCTACCCTGCTGGATTGTTTGGCCTCGTTAGGTGGGGAAGGGCAGTCCTTTTCATTTGAAGCGGCCCCGAACCCAAGGCTTTTCTCCAGAGATGCTCCGGGGAAAGCAGCAGCTGCAGCAGCCGCTGCGGCCGACGTGTGCGCGGTGAGGCCGGGGTAGAGCCAGGGGAAAGGCCCGCTCAGCGCCGGGTACACTAACTTCTCCAGACTGCTCTTGTCAAAAAAAGGCATGTAGGAGCCAGCTGCCGACGGGTTTATGAAGTAAAACGGCACGCAGAACGGAGTCTGTTGCCCCACTCCAGCCATTCCCATCAGCGAGTTCATGAACGCTAAGTTCGGCGGCTCCGCGCCTCCTGTCCCGCCCTTCTCACTCCAGCTCATTCTGGGCTTCTTCGCCACGCGTTCGTCCCCAAACTCCTGCTTTATTTTAACCCTGACTGCGTCGCATGCTTTCTCGGCTCTAGCGTCGTTTTTCTCAGTTTCTCCCCCGTATCCGCTGTCGGTGTCCGTGTCGTTCTCGTTGGCCTCGGGATTCTGAGTCCTCTGGATGACCGGAACGCAGTTGGCCTGGCCGTCCCTGTCCCTGTCCTGCGCGCCTAACTGCGGCTGCACGAGTCGCGCCAAAACTTTGTGCAAGTGCTCGATGAGCTGCGTGCACCTCTGCTCACAGCTGGTCCACTTCTCCACCGTGCCCAGGTACTTCAGGACCTCTTTAGCGCACGCTTGAAATCCCGAGTGGAAAGCGTCCAAGTCTGCTCGGATGGTGGACTTCAGAGAGCGGTCTCCTGATCAGACACAAAAGAAAAACGACTTAGATTCATGCCCATGCGAACACACTTACCTAAAAACGTGCTTTGCATTTTATTTATGTATTCATAGAATTTTTATTTATTTATTTATTTTTGCTCATCATTGGCTTCATCGGGGGATTTGGGATGTGATTTACCGTTCTGCAGTGCCAGGATCTTTTGGTGCTGCTGCTCAGTGACAGCCGTCAACGCGTTCAGGTGTTTTAGAGTTAACTCCAACACAACCGCCTTTTCTAAGTGCCCCAGGGTCTACACACACACACACACACACGCACACACAGCCATTGCAATTCATTTGAACCAAATAAAACGTGCGTTTCATAAAGTAAACCTTATCATCGAGGTAACCAACCAACAAATGTGCGTTTATACCGTTAACTTAAGGTGTTCTGGTAATAAGTCTTTCAATTGTCCGATACATTCATTAATCCGGTCTCTCCTCTTCTTCTCTATGAGTCTGTGTGGCAACTTATACGCGTCCTGCTTGAAATAATACACAAAAAGAGAACAGAAAGTTCTGCACCTGTCAATTCATCGACATAGTTTGTAAAACAAATAATAAACATACGTTATGCAAATATAAATGACGGTCTACCTGTGTGTTTAACAAGGGCTCGGATCTGCACTTACCTTTCCCTCCTCTCGCTTCATACCTCTTTTTGACTTGCACATATAGAGAGACGAATAATCGACCCTGAAAGAGGCAAAGTGCCAGGTCTTAGGAGGCAAATCCATTAATGTGACAATCATGCAACTGAAATTTGTGTTTTGCCATTGAAAAAAACAAAAAACAAAAACGGAATTACCCGAGGAAGTCTGCGTGATCGAGGAACGCTCTGTCCGGCACGCGTGATATTCTTTCATCCATAACTTTTCGCCTTCTCTCATTCGCTTCTTTGGCTTTTTCGGTGCGAGAGTAATTCCGAGCCGACGGATGGAAAGTGCTAGGAGAGAGATAGAGAGAAAGAGACCGAGAGAGAGAGAGCGCCGTGCGTTATTTCAGGTAGCTTGAGAATGACGCCGAGCTCAGCGCGAGCAGCCACTATGCGCGGAAGGAAACAGAGCGTGCGTGCGCGCGCCACCGCCCGGAACCGCTTCGGAGCTCACGTGTAAGCGGCACCCGCTCGTAAAGTCTGCGCGCTAATTAGCGACCTCTCGAGACCCCACGCCGCCGCAGAAAGCCGTCTCCAGCCCGTGCAGCCAATCAGAGACAGCTGTCTGACACACGGATGACGACACCGTGATGGCTATTCATAAACAGACAGCTCAGATCTGAGGAGGAGGGGGTCTCAACTTCAGCACTAAACTTACACGGTCCTGAAGATAATTCGCACCTTTTGTGATCGATTAAAAAAAAAAAAACTTAAAAAAAAAAAAAAACCGCGTGAACAGCCTCACGATTAAGGTGAGGCACGCGCGCGCACTCAAGGATCTCGCGCTGCGTGCTTTGACACGTGCGCCATGATCCTGTAGTGCACTCACACTAATGGAGGCTCGTTTCGTGCAGGTGCAACCTCACTTGCCCCCTATGTGAAAACATGATTTTTTGTACCATTTATCATGAAGATTATTTATTTAAGTATTATATTTATTGAAACATTTTTACCCGACACAATGCTTAGAATGTTAAGCAGAAAAACGTCTCCCTGGAACACATTAAATCTGTTTGCATTCAAATATTTATGATGTGCTCAGTGATACTGGTGCTAATTATTTGGTTGGTGTAGTCTCTTTACTAGTCCTGTAAAAACTTAAAGGATGTGTGCTGTGCTTTCACCTCAAGGGGAACATTGCTAGCATATTGTAATGGTGTAAAACAATTTCAATGATTTCAAACATAATTAATATGTAATAGGTTTCTCTGTTCTAAAACTTCTAAAAGCAAAAAAGTAAGAAACTTTTCTTGCTCTTACTCTCTCAGACAGCATCATATGAATAACCCAATCTAGAAGCGGAGGAGACTGCAAAGGCTCAACTCTTCCTCCCAAAATGCAATGCATATATTCAATATAGTTGCGGTGAGTGATGGCAGAAACTCAGCTTGGTTAGTCAGCTATCTATGACATGTCGAGCATAATGATAGCACGAAAGCTGGAGCTTTTGTATCCCATCTGTTTGAGCAAGTAGTTAAACAGCATTTTAGGTAATTAAAAATCCACTAAAATAGACCAACTTCTGTCAATGAAGAAAGGTAAACTGAAGAAAATGATTACACAATCAATCTCAGATGCCATTGTTGGTCACACATTGATTACAAGTAAATAAGTAAGTTGTTCAGGGTGAAGTTTTGTTCTTTGAGTGATAATATGGTTTGTAAGTTCAAAGCCCAGGACTTCCAGAGAGCCATTGTACAATCCATGAGTAATAACTTAACACATAATAATAATAATAATAATAATAATAATAATAATAACTCACAATCGCTCAGTTTCATGTTTAGGTTGTTTGGGATGAGAACCTGAATGTACATTTATATTAACAATATTTAAATTGTTAACCAGCAACCAGCCATAGCTATTTTGGCTTCAATATTTCCACAAATAAAATGCAACATATATTTGTTTGTGAATTACAAAACTTTAAAATTGTACTTACACAAGTGAACAATTAGATTTCGTGTGTCAACATGTTATGGTACAATAACACATAACCATGAAGCTTTACACACAGAATTCAAGAACAGTATACATAAATCTTGAAACTCAATCTAATTTTCCATAAAGATATGACAAAGTGGTATTTTTTAAAAGACGAAACATAATAATTTGAATCTGTACTTTATAACTGGACTCCTATGAAATGAATCAACAAGGTATGTGTATCAAAAAAAGTTTTTTTGAAACATAACATTTGCATAATATAAAATATCCACTTGACTTAAAATGACACACATATTAATATAATGCATGTTTATTAAAAAAAAAAAAGAAGTATATTACCATATGGATATGATATATGATTATGGATTGATTGTACAAAATATGTTTTAAATATATTCAACCCCAATCATAGATAACATATATCATCACATTATGATAATAAACATAAAAGGTTAATAAAGAATTAGCTGTATCCCCTCTCACATGCTTGTAGGTCACATTACTTCTCCACTGGTATCATGTGACATTTTGGCTGTTGTGAACTGCGTGCACTTGGCAGGAGTCCGAATTCGCCCACATTTGACTGTGATGTGGGATGTTAATGCTAATTATTAACTCACAATGACTCTTCCTCATTCTCGGTGAGATCCTGTTTCCCGGCTCAGTTTGCTGGGAGACTGGCAGTCTACTGCTGTTGTTATTGTAGTCGTGTGTTGGAGTCCCCCTTTCAGTCTTTTCTACTCTTGCTCCCTCCCTCCTTTTCCTCTCCTCCACTGCTTGCTGCTCTATATGTGGCTCTCAGGCAGTTCAAAATGTTTTCCATATTAGTTCAGAGTCCTCTTTGATTCCAAATAGCTGCAGCCTAGCGGGCTGGCTCAGAGAGGAGGGCAGGGGGTGGTAAACAGTGCAGAAGGCCAGTTAGAGAAAGGAGAGAAGAAGAGAAACAGGAGACGAAAAAGAGGAAAAAGGGAGAAGAAAAGAAAGTTCTAGGTTTGAAGGAAGACTAAGTCACTGTACGTGAGGAAGGAAGACAGAAGGAAGCATGGGGTCAGAGAAGAGTCCAGTGGGGTCTGGTGGAGGGCAGAAGAAGGCCAAAGCTGACCGAGGAGGCCCAGACGCTGAGGGACGCCACACATGTTGCGGTTGTCGCTTCCCGCTTCTCATCGCCCTGCTGCAGCTGCTCCTCGGCATCACTATAACGGTGGTGGCCTTTCTCATGACCACCATCAGCCCCTCTCTGCTGGCCAGGGAGACACCTCATTGGGCTGGAATCATTGTAAGCATCTAACCATCCTCTTCCTCAGCTCCCAGCATGCTTTCTCACTGCCCGGGCCCTGCATGAGGCCAGCATTCGACTCCACCTTACTGTGCCAGTAGCTATGCCGCCATAACTGAAGCTGTACTAGAGACTCATTTTACATTAAACGCTCTCAGTGTGCATGTGTTACATGTCTAAGCATTACAGTACTGTATTATTTAAATGTTAATAATTCATAACAGAATTAGAAGCTTTGCTGAAATACTATTAAAATCCGTTTCTATGCCCAAAATAAATGACATGGGATATCTAGTTCATTGTAGTTATTCCACATTTAGGATTTTCAGGGATAGATCTTAGCAACAGTTGTTTTCCTTCTCCAATTACTGTTTTAATATTTATTTCACCCTGGACTAAAGGGGATCAGTGTTCGGAAATCCACATTATTTTTTATAGTGTAAATAGTTAACCAAAATACTTTCAAATATTGAATTTAAAGATAACAGTGGGTTGCATTGCTGCCTCACAGCTCCACAGTCCTGAGTTTGGGTTGCTGTCTCAGTGCAATTTCTTTGTATATTCTTCAGACAGCATGAAAAAGGTGGTAATGTGGCATTATAAGTAATTCAAGGTAACACCTATCGATAATGTCACAATACTATTACCATTTTACAGTATATTCAAAAATATTTTGACACCCATAAAGAATTATTTGACTAAATGTGAACAAACTGTCATTCTTGGGAACACACAGGTAATTATTTAGATTCTGCCAGTACCATAAAACCTCTGTTGTTGCCCTTTTCCTTGAGGTGTAAATATGAGGTTGCACACATATGAAAAACAAAAGAAACACAAAAAAGAGAGAAAATTGTTGACCAGGAAATGGATATTTAAAAATAGAGAATTTTTTTTTGTTGTTGTTGAAAATGTTCATGTGTGTAACAGCTGGAAACTTTGAAAGAGTCTGACCCATGAGTACCCTGTCTCCCACACAAGGAGCAGAAAGGTGAAGGAGAGAAAAAAGTGTGCAACAGTCACAGTTTTCAAATTGCATTGTTAGTTGATTGTTGTAATTGTCCATTTTTAAAATCACTTTCACAATAGCGAGTTGTTTGAAAGCATTGCAAGATACAAACTGTCTTGAAGCATCTTACAAAACTCAGATACTGAACACCAGACTCAATTAGAACTACATCTAGCATGGTGTGTTTTGGTTAGATAAGACTAAAATCTAACTTTTTGGTCATGGACCCAATGCTTATATTTGGTGACAGAATAATGTATTGTATAATGTACATAGGGATTATTGATAAAAAAATTTTTAGGCTATTTCATGGCAGGTGGTTCAGGTTTTTTTTTCGAAGATTAATCGCATCATGAATTCTACAAAGTACTAGGATGTTTCAGGCAAAAATCTCCTTGTCTCTGCTAGAGGGTTCAGACTTGTCCACAGGTAGAGCATTTAACATAATGAAAAGCCAAACATACGAGGGGTGTTCAAGTCAACCCAAGACTTGCGATGAAAGTTCTTATGAACGGATCAAAATGGATAAAATGGATAAATGGATAAAATCCAGCATTTTATTAGCATAAAATTAATTGATATTTGCAGTAGACTGCACCGGACAGAGGCTCTTAGCTACATTAAAACATTTGAATAGTGCAAACGTTTTAAAGAAGGTTGTATGTCCATGAATGACAATCACGGCCGACGTGGCACAGAGTCCACTTTAGTCGTTCTTGTGAGTATGGGAAATGTACAAACAATCATTTACGAAAACCACTTGCATATTTAAAGAACTCGGCTGAGAGTTATTGCCACGTCTACGTACAGTCCTTAACTCGCTTGAAGCCATTTCCACATGTTTGAGCCTTTAAAGGAGTTCCTGGGAGGCAAGTGTTCCAGATGTGCAGCAGACAGTCTGATCATGGCTCTGTCGTACTGAGAAAACTTTCTACTTTGATGAAATCCAAGCATTAATGAAACAGTGGGATAAGTGCATTAGTGTAGCAGGGGGTTATATAGAGAAATAAATTGTGTGCTGTTCTGAATTGAAGAAGCCTGAAAACATAAAGGAGCTTAAAATGTCCTGCATAGAGAATTGAACCAAGATGAATAGACCACAGAAACAGACTCATTGCTGTTATTCTTTGGCAGATGCCACAATATATTAAGCGTAAGGGTGCCAATCATTTTTAAATCAATGTTTTGTTGATACCACTTATTGCATGCTGTTTTTTTTTTAGATATAAAGTGGACAGCCATTTTATAGTTGTTTTCTGTTACCCTTCAGCAATGTTCGAGAACTTTTATTGACATATCATGTGAAATGTACACACACACACACACATACATCAGAGTGTCTCTGGATATCCCAAGTTCACCACTCACGAGACCACTGCTGCTAGAGAAAAACACTGAGGTCATCAAGATTTCTCTGCTTAAGAAGCCGGGAAAAACAATTCAATTGGACACCACATGCTTGTCACAAGACACCAGTAAGACTGAGAAACCGTGTCTTATCTCAGAAAGGCGAAAAGATGTTCAAGTTGACAAATCAGTGATTATACTATCAGATGACAAGTAAGTGCTGAGTTGCATAATTACAACAATCACAGACAACCTGGGAAATGAACAGAAACGAATAAACTGAAATAAGATTAGTCAAATCAAGAAGGTTGGCATTTGTTTATAACTTGAGACACAATGACCACATTTTTCAACCTCTGGGTTTTAGGCACACATGCTTTTATGCTTTTCCCATGAAAATTAATGGTTAAGTATTAGGTATTTTGTTGAAATGAATGTGGCCGATAGAAATCACAATGATCTATGTGTTGTTTTGCAGTTGTGCATTGTATCTGTCCTGGGTTTTGTGCTCTATTTCATCACCTATCTGCCTGATGAGAGGACCTACACACAGTTCATCATAAAGGTGAGAGGAAAAAGGAGGGGGGAAAAAACGAAAGAAAAGGATGGGAGAAAGTATAATTATGAACACCTCAGCTATTCCATTTGCACATTAGCAATGGATTGTATAATTGGCTGTAGATACCTGAAATGTATGCAGGGCAGAATTACAGCAGCACTGGGACACCCGTCTAATGACTATGCTCAAATATATCCAATTTAAAAGATATCAGCACATTTCATATTAAGTCATTACAATTTAATAGAAACTGATAATAGAAATACTGTCACGTACCAGTCAAAAGTTTGGACACACTTTCTAATTCAATGTTTTCGGGTTTACATTCTAGAACAATACTGGCGATTTCACAACTATGAAATGACATATTACATCAAGTAATTATGTAACAACAACAGCAACAGTCAGTTGTTATTTTAAGACATGAAGGTCAGCTGCTTTGGAATAGTTCTTGCAAGAACAGTATTGTCACGTGCATTTGCAAAACCTTCATCAGGCACCATGATGAAACTGGCTCTCATGATGACCATTCCAGGAAAGTAAGACTAAAACCTACCTCTGCTGCAAAGGAGAAGTTCATTTAGAGCTACCAGTCTCAGAAATCACCAGTTAACAAACAGCACCTCAGATTAGAGCCGTTATGAAGGATTTGCAGATCTTAAGCACCAGATTCATCTCAATATCAACTGTTCAAAGGAGATTCTTTCAATCGCATAGCATTGTTTCGCAACATAGAAAGAAATAAAAATTAGGAACGACCATGGAATTAGGAGGTGTATCCATACTTTTGACTGGTAGTGTATGAGTAGCATACTGTATAATACTGTCAAGAACTACATAGTCTTGATATTTCTCTCCTCATGTACAGTCAATGCTGCCTTGCATAAGTATTCAATCCTTTTTGAATGTGTACACATTCGGTGAAGTTACAACCTGAAAAATGTAATGGAAGTATTTAGTATGAATGTACACAAAATTGCCTTCATTGTTGAAGTTTCATGAAATGGGGCGAAGTAATACAGTAAAAAAAAAAAAATACTACTGTTGCTGCAGTGTGTAAATAGTCGAATGAGGTCAAGCACTGTGCAGTTAAAGTGTCATGTGATGTCAGTATAAACACACTAAACAAACAGCATAACGAACACCATTTGACTATTAAAACAATTCCTGAACAGATGTTCTGGAAAAGTATCAAGCAAGGTTTGGTGATAAAAATACATAGATTATTTAAAACTAGAAAAAATACAGCATTAGGAAAGAACGGCAGTACAGGTACAGTAGGTGTGAATCCATTTTCTGTTCAACAGCCACGTTACCTTCCCTTGTGTTAATAATGTTGTGTTGTTAATGTATTAAAGTTATGTTCACTCTTTTAATATACTGTATGTGTGTGGGCTTTTGCACCTACTTTGAGATTTGCACCTACTAAACTTCAAAGTTTAAAGCTCTCCATTTCACTCCTTGGTTTTACAGGCATGAGGTAAGGAAGCCAAGGTGCAACTGTACATCTATCTATAGAAAATATAATTGTGCTTAATGTAGGTGGTGTTCAGACAAAGGTCAAGTAAAGAACATACTCTGTCTAGGGTTGTGATATGTTCTGCACACACATGGTGTTATTTTTAATTTTTTTGCATCGCCTTTTATTATTTGTCTAGAAAGATATAAGGTCATAGTGTTGTCCATTTACTGTTGAAGTTTTGAAACTTTGTTGAAGAAATTCTTGTTATAAGGCTCCTCTTATATATTATACCTTATATACTGCTACACTATATGACCAAAAGTACAGTAAACGTTCACCTTACGATGACATGATGTTTTTCTTATGTGCATGTTACGTACAAATCCCATTACATTTTGAATGTTTTTTTGGGTTGGGTGAGGAGGCCTGACATGAAGCCAGCGTTCCAATTCATTGGAGTCAGTGTTCACTTCCAGTTCAAGTAAAAGTCTTCCTAGTCAGTGTTCACTTGGGTTGATGTTAGGGCCACTCATGTTCTTTCTGACCAATCACATTTTTATGGACCTTGCTTTGTGCATGTTGCATTTTCCTGCTGGAATGGGTTTGGGTCCCTTAGTTCCAGTACTTTTGGCCATATAGTATGCAAGAAAGTTCGTGCCATGACCAAATCAACACCTTTCACTTACCATGTTTGCTTTTATCTTCCTTTTGTATAATTTCAGCTTTTGTACTTCCTCCTGTGTTCAGTGGGACTAGTCATCTCCATTGTAGTCATCGCCTTTCAGGGCCACCACTACTCCCTGACCAATGGCTTCATATGCAGGGAGATACGCCAGGACTGTATCTGCGCCCTGGAGCCAGAGGACCCCATCGCACGCACCTTCGCCTACACCGGGGTGACAGACTGCACTGCCGTCACTAGCACTCTCATGCTGTACTACCTGCTGCAGATGGTGTTGAATCTGGCGCAGGCAATCGTCTGCTTGTTAGGAGCTTTTATCATGTGGAAACACCGCTATCAGGTGTTCTTCGTGGGATTGCAGAGGGGTTCACCCTCTACTCAGCAGTGGCAGAAGGTTTAAGAGCAGGACAGTTACAAAGGCTTGGCACAAAGAAAAAGTTCTGCTGGGAGCAAAACACGTGAAACAGTTGAGTGTGTGGTGTGTCGAGGGCAAATCCAGATTTTACCACAGCATGTCTAGTTGTGAGTGTACAGCTGAAGAAACGATTTGCATGGCGTGGCAGTAGCATACGGTACTGTGGCAGCAAATTACAGTTTCCTGTCCTTTTTAGGGCTCCTGTATTTTTCTGCATTGGCGTCTGGACGTTTCCACTAAAATAAATGTATCCTTGCTTTTGCCAGTGCCAAAACGGATATTCTTATCTAACCGGCTGTATGTGTGATTCAATAGGACAGCTGTCATTCTGGGAGAGCTTCATATTCACTCTGTTTGCATAGGATTTGCATATCAGACTGATGGCCTTAATAGGTAGCAGTTCTATGAAAAAGCCTCACTGTTACAACTATTGTTAAGTGTTCTACACCTAAATACATCATTTTAAATTCCGCTGTCTTCCTTAGAGCAGTTGTGCTTACAAGGGGGTCTGTGATATACAACCAGACAAGAGCATGATGATGGAAAAGATCACGATCAATTAGTTATAATGAGCTATAATTATTATTTATTTATTAGCGCCTAGTAAGGTAAAGGGGCACTTGAATTAAATAGTTATTTGAAACACACTAATATTTGTTATTTTTTTCTAATCCAAAGATAATGTCAACTTGAAACTAAGTTTTTTTTTAAAGTGCTGTTTATACAGTATATTACATGTTTAATCATTTTAACAACAATTGAGAGAGTGTGAGACATCCTGGCTTAAAACATGTTAAATATTGCAGTGTTAATGATGTATCTTGGTTGATTGTGTCCTGAAATTGCAGTGTATGAACTATAAAGGACAATTGTATTTTATTTTTTTCAATCTAAAGCAGCCGTCCTTTATAGTGTTTTATAATACTGTTACATCTTAATGAATATAACATTTTTTAACTGATATGTGCATACTTTTTTTGTATTTATTGTTAGCTCAAAAACATAATTCGACATTTTCCATTGTGTAACAGTCAAAAACATACTGTCCTTAGTTTTTTTAGGGACACGCATTGCTTAGACTTGCTTATCGGCTATAATAAGTACAAGATCATTAACAGAAATAGTCTTGCATACAGACTGGCAGTTGTAAATCATGTCCAGTAAAAGGACAGGCTTGTGGTCTGAAGTCTTTGCTTACACAGTGGATAAACAGCAGTGCTACTGTCAGCAGCAGAGAGATGGGGGTCAGGGGGGTCAGAGGGGGTACTCAGACAGACAGCAGATCACTGCACGATCATTCTAATTGATTTGATATGATGGTTCTTGTTGCATATATTAGAAATATATAATTGACAATGTCATACACAAGGTGTATACCAAAAAGGCATTGTGAAGACAGTACTCATAGGGTATGATTTTTGAAGTTTGCCACTTTAAACAAGAGGTTTAGAAAATAGTTGAGGTTCAGAATGTGAGCTACATACTTCAGGGTGAAGAGAAAAAAAAAAAAGCTTTCCGTTCATGTCTGTGACTCATCACCCCTTAATAATTGCCATATCTATTTCTGTGAATGTTCATACAACAAAAATAGGGCAATATGTATAGGTCTCAGTTATGCCCTAAGGTATAATAACATATCAAGGCAATATAATGACTAGGACATAATAGCCCCCTTCATTTGCACAAATGCACTCACAGTATGAAATCAAAGCCATAAAGCCAATACATGTTGTGACAATTGTGCATACTCAGCTATAACATTAAAACAAAAGCCGTTAACTCGGGGACGAAACCGAGCCTAATACAGCCATAGTGGTTTTTACGGTACAGTATGTGCCATTTAGCAGGTCGTTTTGTCTGTGCAACACTGAGTCAAATGAAGGAAAAAAAGGGAGTGGCCGAAATTTTTCCCCCCCCCCTCATAATGTTTTTTAAGGAAGAGAGCCTCGGGGTTGTTCCTTCACCACCGCTCATGTGACTCCCTCATCTGTTGCATGTCCTTCTCGTGTGACACCTCACATCACATGCACTCGTCACATGCAGGGAGGCAGATTTTAGATTAACACTTGTTTGTATTGTCTGTTTATCACAGTGGCACATTTCATAATGTTTGAAAATACTTTCAGTTTAATTAAATGTGTTT
>JAQMYL010000037.1:13318267-13329237 GCA_030014365.1 Clarias pachynema | reverse complement strand
ATATGTGTTTTTATATATATATATATATATATATATATATATATATATATATATATATATATATATGACAATAGAAAAAAATTCCTCAAGATATAGATTTTCTGTATGTCGACATGAGTTTGATTCTATATTCTCAATAATAACTATAGATGGATCGAGCTATACAATTTAATCAATATAAATTTAGATTAATAATAAAGTAATTATATTTTCATATGTTCATTTTTATATCTGAACAAGAGAGAATGACATTTTAAAAATTAATTACCTTAAAAGTCAGATATTAAATGCATCAAGACATTAGGTTATAAGTTTTATGTTTTATATTCCAACACTTGGTCAAATATTGACTGTGTGTCAATATTGTTTTGGCACTATATAAAAGAGAATTAACTCAAACAGTCTGTTCTCTGTGGAAACATACATAAGGCAACCGTTGGACAAATTACAAATGGGTGACAAATTATAGGGAAAAAAAGAAATCGACATAAAGTGTGTTTATTAATGTGTTGGGCCAGAATGAGCTGCCAGAAGAGTTTTGCTGAAACTTGCCAAAGATTCTGAGATGATTCTTCTGGTGGAAAAACCTCATGATGGTGGTATAGAGTGCTAGTCAATGACTCCCATTGGTATCCAAATGGGTTGAGATCTGGTGACAGTGATGGCCATAGCATACAATTTGCCTCGTGCCCTGTTAAAGGGGTGATTAGGGAGGGGGGGGGGGGATCCCGGAAAAGACCACTCCCTTCAGGGTAGAATTCTTTCACCAGTAGAGAAAAGCGATCAGGTTTCTACTTCATGTTGGTTTGCAATTAAGTTTCCATCTAAGACAACAAGTGAAGCCAAACCTTGCCAGGAAAATACTATAACACAGCCACATAATTCAAGAAACATACAGAAAAATGCGATTTCACTAAACGTAACTTTACTTCATTTGTGTTAAGAGCAGCACTAGCTTGTCCTGCCATCTCACTGACTAGACAGAGCTTTCCAGAACTTTCCCTGCTTATTGATGGCTGTTTGTGCTAGTAGCTCAGTCAGAGGCTAAATTTGGCAGCCCCGTTTCTCACGTAGGCTACCAATCTGCCATTTCTGGAACTGGGCCAGATATCTACCCACACATACAACACGCATTATATATTAAAGCCCCAGTGATGTAGGATTTGAACACATTTACCCAAAATGGTGCGATTAAACCTGGATTATATTTCAAATCTTTTTTTGTTTGTTTAGAGGGGAAGCAGTTGATCAAAAGTTGATTCCAGTTATCCGATTTTTTTTTCTTGTAACATGGATGTGAAAACTCTCTGAAAGTTCACAGAGATACATTTCATAATCTCAGAAGACAGAGTGGTTAACTGCAGTCCTATATTCATGGATGGTAATCATTTACCACTGCTTGAAGACAGGCGGAACTCTGGACTATAAATACTCAAAGGGGGAAAATGTCACATGGTGAAGCGTAGGGCACTTTCTAGGTGACTTTACTGCTGTCTGTGTATGTGCGTGTCTTCATAGGTAGAGTGCACAGAATAATGAGTTAAAAGATAGTTCATACATATATATCTTTTTATTACAGTATTATAATCAAATAAAATAATCTATCGTTTGAGATCATTTGAACATAAAAAGCATTTCTTCTCAATAACACCCTTTCAATCCTCACACAAGTCACTTGTGCAAAACCACAAACAATAACAACATGATAAGGTGACTTAAGAGTGAGTTGAGCTGTCTTGTTCAAAGCACATTTAAATGTTAAAATAGGGAATGCTTTAAATCAATAATTGACAGGAGTAAGTCAGCAGGATCTTCTGGCCGTGTCTGCTGACTGCAACCGATCCAGCATTCATACATTCACCCAGTCACTAATCACACACAACGTTTTTAAAAGGTACCCCGGTGCAGTGATTTGCTTAGTAGGCACGACATACATTATTAATAAAATTGAACAACAATGACCAACAACTTTGAAAATGTTTCTCCTAATGAACCCAAATAGTGACTGTGAGATGAGATGAACATTTTGAACATTTCCAGTTCTAAAGGATAAAAG
This sequence comes from Clarias pachynema, assembly GCA_030014365.1. Lineage (NCBI taxonomy): Eukaryota > Metazoa > Chordata > Actinopteri > Siluriformes > Clariidae > Clarias > Clarias pachynema. The sequence continues at coordinate 13,327,181 of JAQMYL010000037.1, read as the reverse complement.
GACATTTTAGTCAGCAGTTATTCTATGAGAAAAAGCTCTAAGGCACTTCCAAAGCAGCAGTAACCCCAGTGAATGAGGTACATCCTGAAGTTCACCTTGACTTACATTGCTCTCCAGTTACTGCCAAAAGTAAGACCAATAAAATGGAATGACATTTAAAACACAAGTAATACTTTATAGTTAAAAATCCTCAGGCAGCATTTCCATTAGGGATCTGCCCTAGACAGGAGACTCAGGAGAAACATCGCTGATTTGCTGTGTAAGAGGTTTGAGTGAGACAGTCCCTAGGCATTTCTCTAAAAGCTCAAGGTCTGAACAGAAAACCAGTCTGTGATGTGAGGACAGGAGTGATGTGTGTCCTGTCGGTCCTCTTCTCAGTGTGCGGGGGGCAGGTGGTGATTGGCTTGTGTTGGACCCAGAAAGCCCATCCTCTGCTTGTTTTTCCTTTGCTCAGTCATCTACAAACACACATGAGGGGGGGAAAAAAAAAAAAGGAGAGTCCAATCCATCAATCAGCTCAACCTTCAGAGAAAAACTTGCATGAATGTCTTTCAAATTCTCTGAACTCCTGAATGTAGAAGTGGATGTCTTAAGATGCTTAAGAGTTTGTTTTAGATGAGGAAAAGTTATAGTGTAGACATTCCTGAGCTTTGATGCTGCTTTTCACATAATGAAGGACAGTCACATTCAGCGTTCATTATTTTCAGTGCTCATTAAAAAATATTGGAAAAGCCTAGCTGGATGGTTCACAGCCAGTTCAGTTGGATGAATGTAATGGCTTTTTATTTATTTATTTTTAAATGAAACTATTTGAAACTCTTGAACTGCGACCACTCAGAAAACTTGAAATGTTTATTTCGAAAAGAGTAAATCTGATCAGGCATTGCTAATTATTTTAGATTTAATGTCTCATTAACGGACACATCGTAAGATGAATAATCTACTTTGCTGAGGCTTTGATTCCCGCCTCGGGTCTGTGTGCTGTGGAGTTGGCATGTTCTCCCTGTGCTTGATGGGTTTCCTCTGTGTACTCCGGTTTCCTCCCATAGTCATGTAGACTAGGCTACAGTAATTGGCATTCCCAAATTGCCCATATTGTGTGTATGCACGCACTCTGCGATGGATTGGCTGGGATGGGCTTTACCCCTGTACAGGATAAGCGGTATAGATGATGTACTGTATGAATGACTGGGAAACGGACAAATCTAAAGGACCAGCTCTTTGTCCCTTATCTCCACTTATAAATTTCTGAAATTGTCAAATTTGTTTAACTATTTATACCCATTTAAGTTCACTTTAGAAAGTAGAACCTCCCTTTGCTCTCAAAACAACCACAAATCGTCATGGCATCAATTCCACATGATGTTGGAAATATTCCTTCTAGATTCTGATCCACAGTGATATGATTGCAGATTTTTTTAGGTGTACTTACATGTTGTGAATCTCCAGTTCTAGCACATCTACTGAATTCAGATCCGTGGACTGAGAAGACCATTAAAAAACCCAGAACTAACCGTCATGCTTATGAATTTTTCAGCATACTAAGAGTTCTGCCACTTGATTGTCTTATTAGGAACATCTGTACACCGACTTATTTGTAATATCTAAATCAGCCAAACAACACACAACTATGTCTTTAGAAAGAGGTTGTGTTTTGTCCCCTGAAATAGACCACAACCAGCTGAGCAAAGCCACTGTTCTGGCTGCTCATATTGGTAGAGTTTCGCATATCTCAGCAGGACTGGAGCTCAGAGGTGTGTGTGTGGGGGGGGGGGGGGGTTGTTTAATTAGGCCTGATGCCAAGAGAGAAATCGCTTTAATAAGTTACTTAACATCTAGCGTGTCCAGGGGAATTACAGAGAGCCCTTGGCACATGACCGCCAGGAATCAGAGTCGCTGCAGAGGGTACGCAATATTCACTGCTTACATTAATTCCAGCAGGGTTTAGGTTATATTATGCTGATGTTCTCGATCCACCCCTATCCCAATGATCGGCCTGTGATCAGAGCCAGTGCTCTTTGTGAGACAACGCGGCAGACAGGTGATAGGCCACAGCTGTGCCATACTGTATTAGAATACACAGAGCTTATTTATATGATCAAGGTGCAGGATCTGGAATTGCTGAAGCATGTTTAACATTTCTGAACTTTTCCAACATCCAAACAACCGATTGACCAGGAAAATCAGTTTAATACTCAGAAGGGTCATAGCTACAGAGATTTGTTTTTAGGAAGATGACTACTAGTTTCATGGCCTATATATGAATATAGCATGAGTCTAAACAGATACATTTCTGAAGAAAATGTGAGTCGTGCTTGCCGTGGCAAAACTCGAGCCTCTGGGCCTTTCATAATGAGAGTCTATAGGATCAGTTGCTATGGTGCTCTAAAGTGGTTGCTAGGGCGTGGCTTGACAGCTTCACAATGATCCTAAGAGACTGATTGGTTGCCTGAGTAAAATGTGTCCACCCCCATGTCTCTACGATAATGGAATCCACAGTTAGGTTCAGTTTAAAGTTCCTAGGGAAGTTACCATATCAAGGAATGCAACTGTGAGCACGTCCTGTTTTAACGGAGAGTACCTTCACCATAATTCGTATATCAAAGGGGAAAATTTGGGCACCTCTTGAGGTATAACTTGTATCCTCTTAAGGGGTATGTTCTGACACAGCTTGCAAGGCTTTTCAAATGTGGTAAATTTTCTACAAAATTCTTGCTCTGCGCCGGAATATTATCACCACTAATAATAATAATAATAATAATAATGACTAAATACCCATGGGATGTGCCTGACAAACAAGTTTGCTTAATGGAGGCCCCATCCCGAAACCCCCTGCAAATCCTGAGGGGCCAGGACCGCCCCAGGGGCGCCAAGTGAAACCAGGTTATAATGTTAATGATTTTAATGTTATGGCTGATCTGAGTATATCTGTCAGCTTAAGTCTTGTAGCTTCTTAGACTCCATATTTAGATCTACCAAGTTTCTGCATAATTCACTCATACACCAAATCCTAATCTCCAACTACTGCTGCTCAGGATATGTCACATGGCAGCACAACATATCAGCGAAAAGTGGTATCTGCCCTCTACTTCATGCCACCCCTCCCACTCAACCAATTTCACTCTCTTGGTTTTAAGCCACAGTTGGCTGTAGAATCACTCTGTGTGATCTCCTGATAATAGGAATTCAAATTTAGTTTTAATGGTAAAATACTGCATGGCCTCAAAGAAGTAAAACTAATAAACTCTCAACAGTAGTTATTTTTACACTCAGCTTGATTAAACTCCTACAGCTGATTATGTAATATGGTTTGGGTTTTAAAGGGGAGCCATTATGCAAAATTCACTTTTTGGTCATTTTTGACATTCAGATGGGAAATAAACATTCCTTTTTGTCATATTTGGCCAAGGTTTAAACAAGCCAATGAAATATTCCCTGGAATTTGACCCCATTTAAGATGATTCTCTTCCCCAGCTTGTAGCTCAGCACTGGTGCTCTCTGGGAGGGTGTGGTTCGGTATTCGCTCATTTACATAAACACTGAGACAGTGTGTTCGTAAGAGGAGTGAAACTGAGGGAGCTTGAGGCATGACAAAATGCATTCTCTAGGTCAGGAGCATAGAAAATAGGGTTTGGGGGGTTTCCTCCCAATATTGGCTGATAGTTGTGCATAACACCTTTAGCTTTTAACATCTTTTTTGCACAATTTTCTGTTGTTTTAAATTTTCCCAGGGTTATTTGAAGGAAATGATGTCATGTGACGCACGCGTTGGTTGAGAGAGGGAGAGTGTTGGTTGAACAAGTTAGCGAGTGAATAAGGAGAGGCGGTAGAGCAGTGGTGGCAAGATCAAAGCAGTGAATCAGAGAATAATTATTCTTTTTGCACAAAGGTTCTGGTTTAAAAGCAAATAAAAACAGTCACACATACATATATATAACCATGCATGAAAGATTTTGTTGGAATGAAAAAAAAAATAATAATAAAAATAAAAAATAAAATCAATGAATGCAGAGTGGAATATTTGCGGAGGGTCAAGAAATAATCTTTAAACTATCACCACTTAAAAACACAGCATCCAGATCTTATACTGTTAAGGTGTCCAAGTTTGAACCTGATCCAAATACCATCCATATCGTATTAATATCCTAATGATTTTTCCTCAGATACACCTACTAACCCTACGTTTACCTAAGTTAAAGACACAGCAATAAAACATGGGATCCTCAAACCATCCTTTGCTGGTTTCCTCAAATCCCAGCTTCAACACAGGATCATGAAGAAGAGGTTAATTGTGCCACTGAATGCCCAGTGAAGTGGAAATATTAGCAGCGATACACCTTCCTAGCATTACCTATCTGCATTTTTGTCAGCCCGTAATGCCCTCCCTTGAATTCAACCATGGGAAGTATATAAGAAATTGAGGGTATTTTGATGGATTTGATGTATTTTGATTGGCCCAGAGGGTATTGAGGGAATTTGCTTGTAAACAGAGTGGGAAAGTTTGTGACATTCTAAACATGCAATTCCTTAAGGGAATTGTTTTATTACAATGAAAGGAGGCAATGGTTGTTCCTGTCCAAAAAACAAAACAAAACCCTCAATTGATGAACTTCGGCCAGTATCATTAACCCCACAGCTGAACAAGATAGCAGAGAGGTTTGAAGCGAATTGGGTCAGAAGTAATATATCCTCAAACCTTGACCCTTGCCAGTTTGGGAGTTGGCCAGGAAGATTTACTCATGCCCTGGTGTTCATCCTGGACACAAACTATAAAGTATCCGAGACTTCTCTGCAACCTTATCACCACTGATTTTTCCAAAGCATTTGACAAGGTAGACCTTACTGTCGCAATGGAGCGCCTCTTACTGCTAGGTGTCAGGGCTGCCCTTATGTCGTAGCTGTGTAGCCATGTTTCTGGCAGAATATTAGGAATGCTATTCAGAGTGGTCCAAACTTAAGGTTTAACTGCCCATGACACATGTCGTGGCCGCCTGATTTTCCTTGCTCTTATTAACTGTTAAGTCAGACCCTGATGTACTCGGATGGAAATTTATAGATGATTTAAACCTACTCCATCACCCCAAATGGCCCTGGATAATTTACATTACTGGGTTTAAAATAGCAACTGATGTAACTAAATAGCACTGAATCAAATCAAGTGCAAAACCTTGATTGTGGCAGTGATGAAAATGCCACCTATATCTACACCCATCTTTCTGTCTCTCTAAGAATTACCATCATGTGACGCAGTGAGAGCACTTGTGATTTTGATTCAATCAGATCTGCAGTGGGGTCGACTTACAGTATAGAAGCTTTTGTCAAGAAGGCCTAATGGAACTTGCACTTTTTTGAAAAAGCTGTAAGAGTCTGGTGTGCCTATATCAAATCTGGTGACCAGCTATGTTGGTATAATCCACCCTGTTCTAGAGTACGCTCCTGCTTGGCATGGAAGTTTGCCACAGGCATCGTCTGAAAAGACCATAATTGGCAGGGCATACAGTAGTTATAAACATGCTCTCCAAGCCCTCTCACTGCAACCCTCCAAGATAGAAGAAACCAATTATGCGGAGATTTTGCCCGCAACCCCCTTGACTCCACTTTCAGGAACTGGCTCCACCTTACAACAGCTCAAACATCTCAGCAGTTAACATGCCCAGTTGCAGACTCTCCAAGCCAGACCAGAGAGATACAGAAAGTCCTCCCATCCCATTTCTGACTATGTTATTAAATGGGTCATTACAGTGGGATGCTGGTTACAAACATATATTTAATGTTAACCTTATGTATTTCAAAATATAGCTTATTCATTACTTTTTAACCCCATTGTTCATACATCAAGCACTGGTGTATTTTAGTTTTTCCGGGTGAAACTGCCATATGAATATAAAAAAAACCCTCAACAATTATTATTATTATTTCTATGTTAATTTCAAGCAGGGTAAATGTTTACATTGGGACCACTTTGAGCATATTTACAAAAAATCTTTTCTGATTAGATGCTTTGTGCATGCACATCTTTTAAAGTTGGAATTTCAATAATATTCTCCATAGCTAATATCTAGATTTGTCACTAGACTCTTTACGGAATTAAAACTGTTAGAAGGATATAAACCTGGCAACAAAGTCTACGTTTGCAACGCTGCTTTCTAGTCTATGCTGCGTTGCACGGGATAACTAGTCAAGTTCGCAGAGTATAAAAGTGCAAGTGTGTGCTACATCTTAATATAAGATCAACAAGCCCTAGTTAAAAAAAAAAAGTAGCACTCTATTATTCCTATCTATTAGGTTTACTAGTATAAGGCTTGTGACGAAAAAGTGTTATTCTAAATTCAGACCGTTATCTACTTGTGTGGTGCATTCTGTCTATATTATACACTATTTTTATTCTATGCTCCTTTACCTTTCCATTCTTTTGGAATATGTGCAGGAAACACGTGTATGCATGCAGTCAAGTTGCAGGGCAACCTTTAAGACAAGACAGTAGGAGCCTGTATGCCGTCCTCTCATTTGGTGTGTCACAGCACTTAGGGCTGGAAAGAGTGCGTTACCTGTTCTTTGAGCTCTGCAAGCTGAGCAGAAAGCTGTGCTACGAGTGTGACAGTGGTATCAAGCTTCTCCTGCAGTAAGCGCATCTCATTCTGCTCACTCTCCCCTTCACTGCTCACTAGAGACATGGCCCGCATCCGTGGGAACCAGTCCAGGTTCTTCTCCTGAGAGAAGAGAGAAAGGGAGAGAGAGAATAAAAAAAGTGTCAGCCACAAAGTTAAAAATTAACCAGGAAAATGTGGCAAGAATTGCTGCTGCTGCTGCTGCTAATAAAAGGACAAAGATACAGTTGTTCACCAACATTAGTACAGTAAGGTTTATATGTTTTAAACACACCTGGCCATGAGTCTCTTTATGAATGTTCAGCATTCCTTGCAAGGTAAGTTCCTTTTGCATTATAGCACATGTACGTATGGTCAATAAATGTTTACTTGTGTTCGTGCACGTGTCGATGTGTGTGAGCCGGCAGTATGAGAGATAAGGAGGAGGTAACAGTAAAGCTCAGCCACTCATCAAACGCAGTTATGTAAGGTGCTTTTCACAGCCAGGCGGATGCAAAGGTGCTGCGAGTTCCAGGATGCGGCCGCGCTCAGAAGTGGGAACAGAGTGTCTCTCACTCTTATGCAAGCAATCAATCACGCATGCACGGACTCACTCACGTACATGCCTTTGTCTTTAAACAAAGCATTTGTTGGCACACATGGAAATGAGCTTCCAAGGAAGCCGTGTTCATTAAACAGGATGTTACACTAAATGGTGCCCAACCCAATTCCTACTCCTCAGGAACGGCACAAGCTTTAGGGAGATTCTATACGGTCTAGGATAAACGGTTTTGGTACTGATATAGTGCGCTACGTGATATGCTTTCAAACAAAAGTAGTGAATGTCTTTATCTCAAAATTATGCTTTCTGGAGTGAAGTGCATTATTAATAATATAATATATTTGTTTGTTTTAATAATAATAATAATAAAAAACCTTTCATACATTTAATATGCATCTCAAAAAATGAAAATAAATAAATAAATAAATAAAATAGGAAAATGAGAAAAAGAAAAACGCAGTACTAATAAAGCTTAAAAATAGAAAACAATAAGGTAATTACAAACTGCAATAGAATGGGCTTCTTCTTTACAAACTGTAAAATAAGACACACAGTGGAGAACCGGACAGTGGAGAATCCTAAATGAATGAGCATCTCATATGAAGTCAAAAAAACAAACAAACTAAAAATTAGCGTCAAACAGAGCGTTATATAACAGGCAGCTTGTTTTAAAAAAAATCAAGTTTAAATCAATTCATGCAACTGGGTTCAATCAGGTTCAAATAATGTTCACTCTGAAATTGAAGCATACTGGAGTTCTCCTAGAAGCAAACTTGAGTGTGATTGCTGTGTTCTCTTTCTCACACACACACACGGCGGCCCAACAGTCTGCATCCACAGGGACTTTTCCTTATATGAAATCTGATATTTTTCACCTGAAGTCAGTAGTTTATCAAACTCCGCTCAGAACAACTTTTGCACTAATAAAGGAAAATCATCTCCGGATGCAAAAACATCAGTTCTGATGCACGAAGAAGTGTTCAACGTTTTTGTATATACACCGCTCGGCACATACACGGCTGTCATGAAGTCGCTGGAATTTATTCTCTTAAATACATCTTTACCTTTGGATCAAACCACCCCTGTGTATACACTCCACATCAAGGAGCACAAAAGGATTCAATTCAAACAGACCAAGAGTCACATATGTAAAATGTAAACACACCCATATGCTACTCCAGCAGAGCTGCTGAATGTCACAGCACAGTGACTATACCAGCATGTTAAGTTGCGAGTCGCATGAGGTCACACTCTGCATGCAGGAAGTCTGCCTCCTGTAGAGGGAATCCAGGAGAGCCAGCCAAAATCTCCAACGCTGCCTTAATATGTGTCAGCCTTATTTAAAATAAGAGTCTGTAGAGTCTGTCTCCTTCTGCACAAGAACATGACTTTGCCTGGACTGTATCTTTGGACATTTTTAAATATGTTTTATCCCCTTCTTCATCTACAACACTTCTACGTAAGGCTCTGTGTCTTGGGCAGGGCTATGGCTTATGGGGGCGGGGCACTGTCTCATAACTTGTACAGATTTTGTGGTACACTACTCACACACAGGTATCAGCAAGTATCAACTGGGCTGGTGGAATATAATCTGCCATAATATCTGGCCACATCTGGATGTTTTTTTTTTTTTCATTCCCGCAGCACCTCCATAAATTAACAATGGAATATGCTGGTTGAAGTTATTATTCAAAACTATGCAAAAAGAACAGTGTCCTCTTTTCCCCGCCAATATATACATAAAAAATAAAAAAAAAATTTATAT
>JAQMYL010000037.1:13265356-13299574 GCA_030014365.1 Clarias pachynema | reverse complement strand
CAACCCTGTCGAATTATTAATTCGGACCGTTTAAAAAGTGCTGATTCATTTCCTGGAAGTAGTTACACAGAAATTCATCTAAAAACCGTGCAAATGTGGATATGGTGGCATTTCCTCTGAGAAGACATTTATTTAGCATTTTTGGAAGGATTCTCAACATCAGCGCTATTTCAAAATCTGAAGTAAAACTGCAACTGTGAGTTTTCTGAGACAGACAAGTTTTCAGGATGAAAGGATTTTCGATTTCTTGGCAACATGAACAGCTGTGTGTTTTTATTGCATGTTTTTGGTATAACTGCTACCATGCAAGAGAAAATTCAACAACATGAGATCACTATAAACAGACAAAATGCATAGTGTTTTTCTTCAAAAAAAAAAAAATTCAAGTAAATTGTTTGCAAGCTGCTGTAATATTTAAAAAGAAGATTACTTCCTTATAACATTGTACATCCTAGTTTTATTCCTTAGTTAAATAATAACACAACATTTAACAGAAACATTCTTGTACTGGTAGCTGAGCAAAAAAAAGAAATGACTGAAATTGTGATGATTGGGATTCAGAGCCAGTGCTTTAAAAAAAAAAAGGCGTAAATAAAGTATTAATTACCACTGACATATGCTTCGTGCCTGCACTCGTGTGTGTCCGGCTTGAGTTTTAAGGTTTAACTAAAATATTTTCGACATCCGAGTTAAAAAAAAAAAAAAAAAAAAGACACAAAAAAACCCCCACCTGATGGGCCAGGATGTAGATATTGTGGCCCACATCTTTAGGGCTGATCTTGTCTGCCGGTACCTCTGCACCTCTTTTTTCCACTCCCCGCAAAAAGGCCTCCTTAAGCACATCCACCTGTTGACACACATGCACACACATACAATATGAGTCACTTGCTGTCTGAAAAGAAATTACAATATAACTGTCTTTGTGTATTTGTCCCGGTATCAACAATGAGTCAATGGGATGCAACAGTTTAAAAACATTAAACAGAATAAAAAGTCAACTCGGGTTAGACTCTAAGGTCTACCCTTGCTACCCTCACTCACCAACTCATTGGGTCTCATCTTGTCCAGGATTTGCTCTGCGTTCTCACTATCTTGGCAACTCTCCATGATGGCCAGCAACAGCTTAGAGGCATTATTCTGATCAACAAGCATGAAAAAGTTTCAGAATTCTTACAGAACTGGGTTCTCAACTGAACATTATTTATTGGCACCTTACAGGTCTATAATTATAAGTATTGTTAAGCAAGGTGAAGCATCCTCTGAAGAGCACGGACACAGACATGGAAATTTCAGGGTTGTGCTGTATATGTGGTGCTCCTGTAAGTGTACAGCAGTGTTTCTGGGTAATTAATAGTTCAAGAAGCAAAAACTAACAGACCAAGAGTGGCCCTGTGCTCAGAAACCACGGACCACCAGATTTATTCTCTTCGTTATTAATTTGTAAGGCAGAAATACCCTCAAAACATGCATGTAGAAGTTTTTCAGGGAGGTTTTAACCATTTATGCAAGTTTGTTTTAGTACCTTTAGCTCCAAAACAAGGTCCATCCTATCCTTCCCCAAGGGCTCAATAGGATTCACTATAAGAGCAATGATGATGTCAATGCCATTGGACTCATGCTTGGCTATGCAAGACTGAGAAGGGAAAAAAAAAAATACACATTCACTATTTTTGCTTGAGTTTGGCAGACAAGTCAGGTCAAACTGTTGCAATTTAACAGAAATCATATAAACTCATGAACTTTGCAAGCAACTAGGCTACCTGATTCTCATGGCAAGGGCCTTGGCAGTACTCAGTGACGCTCTCCAGGGTCTGTATTACCAGGTCCACGTTCCTCTCGTTAATGTAAAGGCCCAAAAGCCCCAAGCCTCCTGTGGTGCTGCCGCAGATGCAGTCTAAAAACTGCAGCGTCTCGCATACTAAGTTATAGTTGGTTTTGTTGTTCTGGTCGCGAAGGAAATTCTGCAAGGGAATGTCAAGCCTCAGGTTAGATCTCATGTAGGACTGGTTCTTACTTCAGCAGAGTCATGCAGAGACCTTTAGAGGGGCATGTGATCAAGGTTAAAAAGAGGCAGATAAAACAAAATTTTAAAACCATACACCAACATAATATACAGTATACATCTAATCTGTTGTAACCCACATTCAAACAAAAACTTTTTTCACTTCTGGTCTTTTACACCAGCCTCTGTCTCTGTTCCCTGGACTCTTTCTTTTGTTGACAGTGGCTCAATGTCTTTCCCTCTCACTCCGGTCCCTGTCTCCTTCTCCTGTCTCACCTGACCGAACACTTTGCATTCCGTCTAGAATCAAGGCAATTGTTATTTTAATCTTTTTTTTTTTTTTTTTTTTTTTTATCTTTATGGGTTTTTTTTTTAACCATAACTACCATCTCTGGCTCCTAATCAATAATAAACCTACCCTAAGTGATGACAGAAAACATAAAAAAATTTATATATTGCAGTAAACTGTTTATTATTGCTACTGTCTATAACTAAAGACACTTGCCACATAAATACCTGGTACACGTGTTATTCTAAGCTGTGGTGCACGTATGGTCAGCGATGTCATGCAGATCATTTTAATTTTTATCTATGCCATAGAAATATACCAAGACATTAAAAACTGCTCAGAATTATCTCGAGCTGCACGACTGTGCCACTACGTTTTGTAAAATGCACCAAACAACGCACACCTGATACCGCTGCAAACCCCAGTTTCTGGCAGGTAAAGCTCCTGCTTGTTCTTGCTCAGAGAAATAATATGAGAATTTTTCTCCTGAACAGAGTCTGTCTGTCTGTGATGTCCTGCCAACTACAACCCCATTAAGTAGAGCATATCACGAAAAGGGTAAAGATCATGTGATGTTAACTGACTGATAAAAGCCAGTTCAATTTATTTAGAAATTAATTAGTAAATTAGCAGTGCGAGTGGAAATGCTCTTACTTTAATTATTAAACATAGATTTGATTTCTGCTGTTGTGGGTTTTTTTTCATGATGAACTTCACCAAGAGTTTAAGAGATCTCTTATCATGGTCATATTTCAGATATTTGACCACATAAAGAATTTCGAATCTCAGACAAACACACAAATGACAGATGCATAGATGTACATGGATGGAAACGGACAGACCAATGGCAAAATCTTCAGCCAGCTGAAAAATTGGTTGGATTTCTAAACATGATCATGTAATTAGCATCTGTGTACGATAAACAGAAAGAAAACTATTGCTCTTGTATAATCATAATCCTGTTTGGACCATTTCCAAAATCTCATTAGTTCATCTTATTGGTAAAATGATAATTCCATCTTAAAAACATTTAGCCACATGTTATCGAGATACTGTGTTGACAAGAATCTCAAATGGCGAACCAGAAAACATAATGGTCCCACCACAAGTCTTGACTATACCTGCAAATGCCTGTTGTGGTTCTCACACAGCAGCTGCATAAAGCGCAATATGGGCTTCATGATGGTGATGGCCTGGCCCATCTGTATTTCCTCCACCACTTCCTCCATGTCCTCACCCCCTTGCCCTGACATCTCAACGTCTAGGTCGCCTTCCTTACGATAAGAATTGTAAGCCTTGGAGGTGGCACAAGAGGCGTCCTTTAGCTGTCCTCTCATCTCTTCTTTCATGTGCATGGACTCTGCATAACCTGCAAAAAGAGGCAGACAATAAAGTTTCATTGTAGAGAAATAAAGAAATAGAATTGCAAAAAAACAGCTGCAGCTTAGGTTTTGTGGATAGAACAAACAAATCTGACAGCAATACAAAAGGACAAAAAAGACAACAAGGGCAACTACAAGGGGAAAAAAAGAGCCAGGTTTCACACCTATTTAGAGACATTAGGAGCTTTTTAATGTTTACCTTTACTTATGCAAGGTAATACAAACTAGAATAAGAAGGCTTTTATCCCCTAACACACACACATCAGTACCCATAAAAAACGCAGGTCTCTCAACTGCTAAATGGTTTATTCAAGTATGACACCATAGATGTTGTTAGACACAATTTATTACTAATTTCTTATAATAAAATATCTGATCAATTATTTTCTATAAAATTGGTATTATTGTATACATCCAGTATACACAATCAGCCATAACAATAACATCAAAAACATTAACAGGTTAAACTTTATATAAAGTATACAGTATACCAATAAACTGGGGACAGGATTAGGGGAAACCAAGTCAAGCATGACCAAAGTCCATCCTGTCCAGTCAGATCCCATGGAAAAGCCAATGCAGCACGAATCGCCAGAAGAAAAAAAAAGTCAATGCTGAACACGACGGAAAGGCACCAGAACACCCAGTGCACCACAGCTTGCCACACATGGGGTCCAGCAAGCAAAGAGCCCAAAGCCGCTGACCCGGCCTGCAAACTCCACAGACTTCAATCCGATCGAACCCATGGAAACAAGTCTGGTCCACAGAGGCCCCACCTCACAACCCACAGCACCCAAAGGATCTACCACCAATGCCCTGGTGCCAGACATCACACCATACCCCCAGTGGTTTTGTGAAGTCATGTCCAGAGGGACCAGAGCTGCCAAGGTGGCATAAGAGGAACCAACACAATATTGGGTTTAATGTTATGTTGTAATGTTATGCCTAATCAGTGCATAACAGTCTGTTAAACATAAGAGCCTTGTAGTTTTGGCCCTTTCGACTGAGTTTGGCACTCCTTGCATGCTAATGTCTGAGTTATCTCATGACACTTACAAACCAGGGATGAGCAAACATTCCACATGCTTCTTCAAAGACATGTGATGCCAGCCAGCTGCTCATGCCACCTCACAGGGTATCTGAAGACACTAGGGGTGGGGCTACTCAGGCAGCACAAGAATAACTTGGACAATACTGGGCTTAGTTTTGTAATGTTATGGCTGATCAGTGCATGCCCTATTGGTGACATGAGAGCACTTGTGTAGCATACATGAAACTGAGACTGTTCTCCATCACTGACCATTTTTCTCCCCTCATTGTTAATTCCACCATCTTCAGACAATCACCCCAATATTTGAGGACGTCCTCACCAAACATTTTTTATGTGGTTCAAACAAATACAACAAATCATGAATTGCAGCTGTTAGAGTAAATAAGCTCAGGCACACTTGGATGACTGGCAGGTTTAGATAACTTAATGTTAACTATGGCATAAGTACTGAAATTTATAAAGACGGGTCAAGTTTCACATCCATAAGCCTCTTGATTTCAGTCCGCATGAGTTGTTTCAGCGGAAAATCAGAAGAAGAAAAATCCTAATGTACTATGTACTTTGACAAAAAACAAAACAAAACATACAATTCCAATAGTTTTTGTAAGCAACTTTATTGGTTGGCCACCTAATTAGAACCAGTCCATCATTTAGTGCTTTTGTCACACAAAAAAATGTCTAGAATCTATGTAAACCAGAAACATGCAAATGAGAAATGTGTTTCCTTCATTCAGCTTTCAGAACTAAATATGGCAACGAAAAAATAAATAAATCCAAAAGTTCACTATGTCAGTGGTTTCCCAGGCCACTACAAAGAAATAATTCTTTTTGAGATATCCCAAACATCCTACTAAAATGACTTGGGACGATCCTGACACATTATACCATTACACTGCAACACTGCCAGGAACGTTGAAAATAGACACTACAGTACATTCCTCATTCTTGTAAGAACATACCTTCCCTACAGGTTTCAATATTGGATCTATGTCCTCTGGTTCTCTGTAGTTAGCATTAACATTCTTGGTGATCTGCAGTAGTTTATGCATACCAAAGCAGATATCATAGCCTGAAAATGTTAATTAAACTCTTGATTTGACTTACACTTACAACAGAACAGCTTCATCCAACATTCTTTTTATGAAATATTTATCGGTTGTGCTCATGCATTCTACATTTATATTATCTTGCGTACTCACGCTCTAAAATTGTATTTGAACAAACCTGACCTGAGCTGGGCTAACAGAAATGGAATGGTATTAAGTGGAAGTGGTAAATACAAATCTAACAAATACTCTTTGATGGACATTTGGCCCTCATGTGACCTCATGTCATCAATGATGCTGCATGAGGTCAAGAGGTTAAACAATGCCACCACAAAAGGTCATTTACAATGATCAGAAATAACATAAAACCATTTGGACAGATCCATTTTGACAAATCCACCCTGCCCCATGAAGCCATCAACTTGACATTTGGAGAAATTGGAGGCCAAGTCAACACCTTGAACTTTTTGTCAAGTTCCTCATAACAACCAAGGCACCTTATTCAGTTGCTCCGTGTTTCTGGTCTAGTCTGTGTTTACAGCCACATGCACAGCAAGCTGCGATGAACTATTGCGATCAACTGCCTTTCTATTCAGTATGAACTTTTTTTTTTGTTTGTGCTAGTATAGAACTTCTGCCCATGGTCATCACTCCACACTCTCATTGGGCACCCATGACCACCAGTTCACCGGTTGTTCCTCCTTAGATTGCTTTTGGTAGGTAATCCACTACATGACCACTACATATTGGGTACAACCCCCAGAAGACTGTCTGTTTTTGGAGATGCTCTAGCCCAGTTGTCTAGACAAAACTTCATGGTGAACATCAAGGTCTCTAAGGCTCATCTGGCTCTCTGGCTTCCAAAAAGGCAGCTTCCAGAACTGGCTGTTCATTTTCCTAATACATCCCCAGCCCTTGACACGTACCATCGTAATGATGTAATCAATGTTATTCACTTCACCTGTTACACCTTTATAGTTTATGGTCATCTTGATATCGCCACAATTACTCCAATAACTTTCCTCACATCTTCCATTATGCTAATTTGGTGGACATAAACACATTAAGAGAACAATCCAGACCTGAGCAAACACAGGAATAATCACTTTGCTTATTTACGATTTCAGCGTTCAGCCACTCTACCTTTCTTCAGTCTGAAGGTGGAAACTTCGCCTTCCTCCTCGCGCTTCCGGTTGCCGATGTCAAACATGTTGACGGAGACGGTGGAGCGGATCTCCTTCTGAGCCAGCTGCATGCGGTCGTAGAAAACTTTGAAGAACTTCTCTGACTTCTTCTGCTTGTGCAGTTGATGATAGAATGAATTCTGCGAGACAGTAGGCGGGTGGATATGGAATGTATAATAACCAAATCCTTCGTGAAATACCATACCCACAAAGTATATCTGCTATACAAGTTTGTGTAAGGGTACCTACTTGTATCTGTGTGTTTCCACCCCATAGCAGTGCAATGCCTAATAGGATACTCTCCTCAAACACGCGGTCGTTCTTGGTGCTGACGACGAGATCAATGACTAGCTCTGTTGCACCCACACTATCCAAAAGACATTGGATATCTGCCATAGACGTGCCAGGCTTATCTGAATCCTGTCCTGGAGAAACACCTGCACACAAACACACACACGGAGCACTATAATATGCATGATGTAAACAAGTCCTGACTAGTAAATTATTGTAAGCTCGATTAAAACCGAACAGAATTCAGGCTTTAAACAAGGTGTAACAACAAACAGTATTTTGTGAGAATATTTGATAGACATGGAAATTTACACAAGGAGGACAAAGGAAAAATGTATTACCTCACCCAGTGAGCCAGTAGAACCTTTAATATGCTGCCAAGCAACAGGTTATGGTTGATTTAAAAAACGATATTAGTATTCAAAATATCCAGTACATCTTCTAAAGCTAATTATTCGCTCACTCATTAATTCTCTATACCGCTTATCCTGAACAGGGTCATGGGTGGGCTGGAGCCTATACCAGGAGGCTTGGGGCACAAGGTGGGGTAGACCATGGACAGGGTGCCAAGTGATCACAGGGCACAAGCACACACACAACGGGCAAGCTAGAAATGCCAATTAGCCTAATCTGTATACTGGAGGAGAACATGCACACTCCATGCACCAAAAGCAGAAAATGGGCATCAAAACCTTGTCCTTGGAGATGCGAGGCCACAGTGCTAACCACTACGATGCCCTAAAGCTAATTATTTAAAAGCAAATGAATCAGTGGTTTATTTAGACATTAACTGCTAGGCTTCAATTACATATTACCTACTTGCTTCTCAGATTTATTTTTCCTTTTATTAACACTACACACACTTACTTAGAGGTCAAATAAGTACAAGATAAGATGAAACCATTTTAATGAGTTTACAACTTACTTTCATATCACTGAGTAAATGGAAACGAGTTGGGAAGTAAAAGTGTGAGTTGAAAACTGCAAAAAATGTAATAAAATTCTGCCCCACATGTGCCATGTGTTTACCCTGTTACACCTAATCTGCATAGAATTAACACCCGAATTTATCACTTGGCGTTGCTGCTGAAACCCAACACGATGCGTCACACATCGATAAAAAAAAAAAAAATGCCGAGCTGCCAATCATCTTGTCACTTTGTTATGTGGAACAGTGCATTAATACAGACCAAAGCTCATGGCCCAGTTCATCTTCTAACATAGTTTTTCTTTCTGTAGCATTTATTAGTTATGAACTATGGTATAAATGCGATGTGACTGTTGTAACAGAATAATAACATTCGTTTTTTTTTTTCCCCACCACATATATATTCTGAAAAGAAAGGCTGTCTTCTATGGACACCAATCAAATTTGCCTAGGAACAGCATTCTACCAGATTCAACCAGATCTGCCGTGAGGAGTTTCAAAATATGCCACGGTGAATTCATAAATGTCCTTCTTTTCCCAGGCAACTAAAAATAATAATAAAAAAAATAATAAATCTACAAACCTGGACTTGAAATCAGCTTGCTCCAGATGCCCTGGCTACTGATTTGTCTACTGCCGATGCATGTAATAATGCATGAAATAACGCAGAAAGATTTAATAACCCTCTCAGCTACGTACTTATTAAAGCTTTCAACAGTCAATTCACATGATCACTGAGTTGCAGCCATAACACCCCGCACTAGGTTTTATAAACGAATATGACCACTGTAAGTGACTCACTCACGTCCTTGTACAATTCTAAGAGGTGCAGAATGAATAGACTGCTCTGAAATGATCGGTATGAGAATCGGAAACCATCACACATCCCCTGTGACAAAAATCCCCATCACAGGCTCCTAATGATGCGTGAATCAGCGCAAATCAGCCCGCAGCATCGTCCTAAAGTAGTGGAATGTGCTCGTTGCGGGAAACTCAATGATCCGCAGGATCTATTAATAGTCGCTCTTATTTCTGAAACATATACGTTTTCTAATGTATTGGCAGAATAGCAATGGGGACACCAGAATGTTTGTCATAAGATGTGTGTTCATGAAGGTCCTATACTGTACCTCCAGGTGATGATCCTCCACCAGTGCTGTACTCCAGAGCCTTGGAGTGGGGCCGCTGGTGCCCGAAGTAATGCGTCAGCAAAGTCTTCCTCAATGCATTACCCTACGTGGAAGAGAGATAAGGCAGATCAATGTCAGCAGTGATATTTACACTAATAAACAAAGCACAAACACAAGTCCTGTACAGTATTACACAAGTAAAACCCCTCGCTTTATGTTCAAATCGTTTCGACTTCTAATGGATCCTTTTTTAAAGTTTAACATTTAAATGTATATGATATGATTGGTAGGGATGAAGAAGAAGGGAAGCATTACCCAGTGCAAACGAATAAATGTAAATAAATGCAGAAATTGATTTTCTTCACATAACACATGGCACTGGTGTATGGTGTGAAGAAGTATTCTTAGCTATTTGAGAAGCAGATCTGTTCCAGAATCGTACCCACAGCCTGAGCATATTCTCTGAGCTCTCTGGCTTTAAGTCGTACCGCGTGGCCAAACTGTTAGCGCATGCTGTGCATTCTGCTGAGCTGAATTAAAACAGATGATTATAATGTGACCATAACAGAGAGAGGCAACAAATTCTAGACTTTCCAAGAAACAGGCCTTAATGTTCTACCCGAAATCACTAGTCCTCTAAGCAAGGCCCTTAATTTTCATACACAATTAATACTTTCTAACATGCACCTTTTATACTGTATGTGATTAAAAAATGTAAAAAATAAAATAAAAATCAGATTTTTTTGCTAATCTGATTTGAACCACATCCAGAGGTGGTTTGAAATCAGATTCCTAAATATGTCTCAGTCTGGTTGATCTACCTGTATGGAAATGGAGAACAACAGTCTCTCAAAATGACCACTGGAAAGAAAAAAAATAATAATTATATATATATATATATATATATATATATATATAGATATATATAAAAACTTAAACAATTTGATAAACATATTGAAAGAAAAAAAAAAAATCACTCCACAGTTTAACAAATATATATATATATATATATATTTTTCGCCATCTGTAGCAGATCCTCTGATGTGGCCAATTAAATGGATTATGTATATGATTTTCCTGACAGGTTTTTGTATTTTTTTATATATTTATCTTTTCTGTTTTTATTAGATAAGCAATATGGCTCGTGCAAAAATATAAAGTATGTTTAAAGACAACTGAACTGATGAGCGTGCGTTCAAAACAGATCGCTTGTCTCTCATAGCATGTGGTGTTTGTCAAAAGTGGTACCATGAAGTGCCACTATGGGAGAACAACAACAACAACAATAATCACAACCACTTCAAACCACTCACTCACACATCGTCTATAGCCGCTTTAGCTGGTCTACAGGGTTGCGGAGGGCCTGGAGCCTAACCCAGGAGACTTGGGGAATGAGGCGCGGTACACCCTGGATGGAGTGCCAATCCATCACACTCACTCATTCACATACTATGGGCAATTTGGGAAGGCCAGTTAGCTTAATCTGCATATCTCTGGACTGTGGGAGGAAACCAGAGCACTAGGAGGAAACTCACCAAGCACGGGGAGAACATGCACTTCAAACCAATGTAGTTTATTTATAGGTCTGGCATGACCAATAGTGGGTGAGCATGTAAAGCATGTCTCGTTCTCATTTGGTCATGATATTTGCTTATCTGAATGAAATCTTGTTCACATTCCAGATCTTTTCCTGTTCAGTCATTCAGCTGGGTGAGTTTTTTTCACGATACTTCGTATTGCTGCTAGCTTATAAAGCAAAAAAATATCTTAATTTAAAAGGAGGATCCGATATCGCCGGGCCAAAATTGTAAACACTGTTACACAAACCATGCAGAGTTTTTATTACTTCACATAAAAAAAATAAATTGGAAGTTTGATTTTCTGTCCTTAAACAGAACTCTATTTGTGTGTATATCAATCTATCTATCTGTCTGTCTGTCTTTCTGTCTGTCTATGCATCCCGTTATAAGCATATTCATGTAAGAGAGCTTTTTACATAACTCATATAAACTGTCATAACTGTACCAATTATACTGCAAGTACAAGAAAAGCTTCGGGCAAACAGAAGGATGAGAGTGCACAAAGAAGAGCGACGGATGCCTGCCACTTATTTCTGCTTCCCTGAGGGAGAGGTGACAAAACGTGCCGATGAAAAAAAAAAAAAAGATAGAGCGAACGAGTCAGGTGGGGGAGGTGAAGCGGCATTGAGAGAGTGGGAGGGAGAGAGAGAGAGAAAGAGAAAGAGAGAGAAAGTTACATAACACCTGGTGGTGACTTGCTGGGAGACCATGAGGAAGGCAGGCAAAAAAAAAAAAAAAGCAGGGAGGTATTGATCCCCCCCCCCCTCACTCACAATTTTCTCTCCTCTGTTGGTTTAGTTGACTGCTTTAGACTTGTTCTTCTCTATTCACGATTATGTAATGGCAGGTAGAGCGGTGAGGGTCTGGCGATTAGTGGTCTATAGAGGAGACCGGAAAAGAGAGACCTTTTCAGGAGACAGCCAGCATGACGTTATGATGCAGACCAGCGGGTTGGACTCTGTTAAATTTGTATCCCGTGTGAAGAGAGGGACCCTAAACACTATGCAAATTTATACACATCAGAAATAGATGCAGCAAAAGCCTGTGAAGTTGCAAAGCAGCATGTCGTTTTTTCCTCTCTCTCTCTCTCTCTCTCTCTCTCTCTCTCTCTCTCTCTCCCCAACAAGCACATGCCACTGATGTTCCCCGAGTGTCTCAGTAAACACTGAGTCTCATCAGCAGTCTGTACAGACACGTGTCTGCTTCCACTGTCTGGGAGAATCCAGACGCACACGTGCACTTGTGCGCACGAAGACAGAGACACAGACGCACAGAATCACGGACGCAAGCGTACCCGCATATAAACATCATAACCCTCACTGGGGTAATGCACCTTTCCTGCATTTGTTTACACTGACTTTTCATTTGCACCTGATTTAATCTTTTAACTAGCAAAAGCAAATAATAGATGAAGTTTGGTGAAGTGAATTTTCCAGATGCTGCAGTCTCTCCTGCAGAAGGCTTAAGGTGAACAGAGAAAGAGGGAGGGAAAAAAAAAAAAAAAAGAAAGAAAGAAAGAAAAATGGAGATAAAGGTAGCCGTGCCAGCCTGACTCATCTGTCTGGTGCTGCATGGAGGGAAGAAAAAAAAAAACCCTCAACTCAGGTAAAGTGAGGACAGAGAGAGAGAGAGAGAGAGAGAAAGAGAGAGAGAGAAAGATAGCCAATAGACTGAGAGAGGCTTGGGTGTTAAGATGTGCGTGGGCACGCCACACTGCGGCTAGCCTGGCTGAGCCTCAGACAACACTGCCCAATCCTACACACCCTGCGATCTGTAAACACCTGAGAGATGAATATATAGAGAGAAGCACGTAGAGAGGCAGCTGGTGTGCTGAACCGGTCGAGAACAGTCTGGGGTCAACACTAATCCCTTACGGCAAAGCCTGGTGTTACAGAGAATTAGAAATTATAGCCTCTATGACCTCGGCTACAGCTCAGGGACAGATATGAAGACAGAAAGCAGTCAACCTTACACACTTAATCCATTAATAACAGTTGAGACATTTTAAATGTCAGAGAAGGTACCGATAGAGTTCCGAATTAGTCACGTTTTGAGTCCACTTTCACCTCCTCGGATCGTACGCCGAATACATGGCATAAGATGTGAGTTTTGCTCCCTTGCTTTCTCTGAAATTAATTACTCATTGTGCATTGTACATATACATAAATCTTACACCTTATACAATAATTCAAAACACAGTGCTTCCATCTATATGCTATAAGCTTCGACTGTATTTTAAAAAAATATATATTACAATCCCTTTTCCCCCTCATCATGACATATTCTTCAACCTACTGTCGGGAGATTGATCCCATCTCTGTCCAGAAGCCAAAAGAGCAAAACTGGTGGGAGGGATGGCAGACTCTTTCTCCAGTCAATCATAAAGACACCAGCCAATTGTAGGTGTCTGTGAGCTCATATGTGTGGAAGAAAGTAAACAGTGCTTTCCCTCCCAGGGAAAAAAAGCTGTAGCATAACAAAAGTTGGAATGCATGACATGAGTAGAATAAAACTAAACCTAATACAAAAGAGTCTGGAAAACTTTGACATTTCAAGATAGTTTAAAATACAGAAATATATAAACAGATAAGCATCGCTTTACAATACAATCTGCGAAATAGGATATTATGCTATTTGGATATTAAGCTTTATCATACCATCGATCAGCCACAACATTAGCATCACCACAATCTAAATTGAATAACATTATCAATTATATACCAGTAAACTGGTCACAGCGTCATGGGCACCCAAAGCTCACCCATGCCTTCAAAGCAGCCTGTCTGGTCCGATCTCACAGAAAAGCCAATGTAGGACAAACCGCAAAAAACGCAATGCCTTGCCATGATTGAAAGGCTCCAGAACACCCAGTGCACCACATCCCGCTGAGCACAGGAACCAATAAGGAAAATCCCAAGGATGCCAAGACATGAGATCTGCTGCCAGCATCCTGGTGCCAGACAACAGAACACACACCCCTGTGAGGCATCAAAACCTAGCTGGAAAGTATGTTAATGATTTCAAATGACACTCTCGTGGGTCCTTTTGTTTCAGTTCCAAATCCATACGTCTCCTTTGTCTCTTACTGGTCTTAAATCACTAGCACTGGTTTTGACACAATCTGAAGCCATGATGTAATTCACAGTAAGTTTTCAGTAATAATAAAAAGAAATAACAGCGATAATATACAATCTGTTTCTATACTGTACAAGAGGCGTGAGATACATGTGAGGCTGAGCGTGGGGGAAGCTCTTGCGATGTCTGGTCATGTTCGCTACACTTTTGTCTCCATTTGGGATTTCGAAACTCTATTATAAGATTGTGGAACCACAAACGTCTATCCAGTATGTGGTCAGAACAGATGCATTATGCGGCACATTGTGTTCTGACAGTTCTGACAACTGCAAGATAAACGGAAATATGTTTGTCTGTTGCACGTATTTCAATGAACGTTTTAGCGTCTGGTTTCCATCTGATGGAGTGAAAAGGCAGAAAGTCGCATTAAAATTTTTCATTCCAAGTATGAAGAAGGAGCATCGCAGACCTTTTAACACCTTTTTATGGACTTAATTGATTACAGATACAGTATGTCCATTTCACTCAGACATGTAACTATGCAATAACTTGGTCAAATCCTGACATTCACTGTGTGAAGAAATCACACTTAAACAGCCAGGACATTTTAGGACATCTAAACCTGTCTGGGCAACATCAAAAACATTTTGATCAACTACAACTTTTTCCAACTTTTTGGCTGTTTCAGCAGCTAGAATTCAGCTACAGCAACAACTGACAGGGTTTTTTCCCCCAAACGCCACACATACTGTACTGTATGTTCTTATAGATCTGTGAAATACTGACTGTTCCAGATCTCTCTAATCAGACCATCACCCAACATTTGCAAACTTGCGTCTATCCTTCTGTCTTCATAGTGCTATCCTGACATGGTTATGCAGGTTTCTCCTCTACAACACCAGGAGGATCGGGCTATTTTTACCCACAGAGGCCAATCAGAAGTCTGCTCAGTCATTTGTCAACTCAAATTTGAAGTACTCTGACTCACTCCCGGCTGGTCTGTCACTCCGTTACGTCTGACAAGTCATCCAGAATGCAGCTGCAAGTTTTCAAACTCCTCAAGTTCTCCCACATCACCAATTGCTGTGTTCCTGCCAGTGGCTTCCTGTAGTAGCGATTGTCAGGTTTAAAACACCGACGATGGTCAAAAACAGTCTGGTCCCCAATCTGTAAAAGCAGTGACCAAACCATATGGTCCCTTCAAACCCTTATGTTCCATCACAACCCATCATTCCACATCATAATACAAAGAAGACCTGAAACCAGAATGTTCTCTGTACTGGTACCCAGGTGGTGAGATGAACTTCCTCTGGCTGTCTGAACAGCTGAGTCACTGGCTGTCATCAAATGAAGACTAAAGACCCACCTGTTCACTAAGCATTGCACACTAATTAAAAAATCCCTTCACTTGTGTTTTATTTGCTGCACTTACTCCTCTCTAACACGACTTTCTTAACCCACAGTATTCTTCTCCTGAAACCTATTTGTACTAGCATAATGGTATGAAAACTACAAATCGAACCAATATATTGCTCTAGATAAAACGCATCGTAAATATAAACGTAACTCTGGCACAGCAACTCTGGGGGGGGGGGGGGTCTTTTTCCAGACTGCCACACATTAGCAAAATATAACTATTACTTAAACCGACTATATTTAATATATGAAAAAGCATGCAGATAAATAAGTGCGCCTTCTCAGAAGCCTCTGAACAGATGTCAGCTGCGGCATCAGTGCTAAACATGTGAGTATCCGAGTACCTCATGCATCGGCCAATTAACTGGCACGTTGCTTAACAACATCCTTCCATGCTGCTGAGATCTGCTCCAGCGCCCCCAACAACCCATAGCACATCTAATAAGTTGTTTTACAGCATGAGCCTTTACAAAGCTTGCGCCAAAAAAAAAAAAAAATTATAAAAAAATTTGCCTGTGAACTGCTGCACTAAAACAGATTAGATTAGATTAGATTGCCTTTATTATGATTCTATAGTATACAGAGAGGGTAGTGGGCTGCATATGACTTACTCGACTGTCTGTAGTACTTTCTCATTTGCAGCACACTAGCTTGCATACCACACTCTCATACAGTTGCATAGCAGGCTCTCTATAGTTGCCTGGTACAATGCCACCCACAGTTTCCTTTCAATCAGTACGTTTACATGATGTGTTAGTCCGACTTATTGTGTTAGTCTGACTGAAACATGACTTTTAGGGTGTTTCCCAGAATAATTGACCCCAAAAGTCTGAAAGTCTGAAAAATTTTTGATTAGTGAGAACACAAACTTCCAGGCTTGGGAACCATGCCCGAGTACACTTGAAAAGGTGCACGGTAAGGCGTATATATGTAGGAACAGATCAATCCATATAAGACAGCTACCTGAACATGGACGTGAACCACTGCTAAGAACATAAGGGCAGTGCCATCTGTCTTGCCCGAAATCTGTGTGCACATAGCATGAATCCCTTCCTCTGACCTATACATCTGGAGATGACAAAGTAGGAACGCACATTATTAACATAATATCAGGCATAGTGCGAAGACCGATTTCCTCATTCTCTACTTCTCGTTGTGCTTATTGTTAGCCTAGCAAAATAGCACCAAATTGAACTTCTCAAAGTCAGACCTACTCTTGTATGTATATCTCGATTGGACAAAGAAATTGATCTGGGCACATACTCCACAGTTCCCACCCCAGGCTTTGATCTGAATGTTAAAAAAATAAATAAAAAACAGAAAAGCGTGCATTTCATTGGTACAAAAAGTACAGCAGGTCAGAAAAGAAGTTCATCTTTCCACCCCTCAACGTGATGCCAGTTTGCTGCCAGAAAACTTGGTTGATGATTGTTAAGTCTGTGATGCAATAAGTTAACTAGGAAAAAGTCCAATACTAAAAATCTCCCGTGCTTATATGCTGAGACAGCGTTGAATATCCTGAGCATTCTCAAAATTGCAATCTTTGCTGTGCCATCTGTGGTATTCGCTGACCAGGAGAGGTCTTTGGATAATAAGACCGCTAGAAACCTGAAAGGTCGGCACCCTTCCCACACATTCCCCGTTTTTGGTATTCAGTGTCAAAATGTTAACTCAACACCGCTCTAACAATCTCTAAATCTCATCCCTAGATGCCAAGTCTACTCCAAAACTTCTCCCGTAATGATCAGCCAACAGTTTCATCTTTTATCAGAAAAGCGTGGGCTAGTGTGCAGTCATGGTCATATATAAGGAGTATAAAGTGGACTCAGCACACAACCTTGGGGTACACCAATGCTTACTGCAATAGAGAAAAGATATGAGGGACAATTTTAATTCTCTGTGGGCAGGGGAAAGTCTTTTTGATCCATGTGCAGATGGAGATGAAGAGGTCTACGTTGTCTCATTGGATGATCAAGATGTCCAATATGATGGAGAGCATACTTACAGAGCTTCTTGATGTTTTAGATTGTTCAGTACCATGTGGGTTATGATGGTGATTGTGTCTTTAGTAGATTTACTTGCTCTGTAAGCAAACTGAAAGGGTTTGAGTGTGGGATAGAGGTTAGATTTTATGTGATACAGGACTAGTTGATTAAAGCTCTCCATGACCTCTGAGGTAAGTGCATTTGGTCTGTAATCAGTGAGACTGGCATTTTGACCATTATTATAGTGGCTTATATAATTATTAAAATAGTGGCTGACTTGAAGTACAATGGTAAAGTGGCTCATGACAAGGAGCCCCCCGCAAGCTGGTCAACACAAGCTTTGAGCACTTTGCTCAGCATTCCATCATAAATTTACTGACCTGAGAACATGCTATACATCCTGGTCTGTAGTATGAATTAGAGTTGGAAGCAGATGGGACAGCAAAGGCAGTGAGTCTGTCACAAGCTTATTGCCCTTAAACCATGCAAAGAAATAGTTCAGCTTTTCAATGTTAGCGTTAACTGTGTTGTTGGTGCTACTTTTGTAGTTAGTTATATGCTGTAGCCCTTGAGCCTAGTTATCTGAGTAGAGTGAAGAGATCAGACTGACATTTCTGAGAATCTACTTAATGCTGATGATACTCACTCACTTACTCATCTTCTGTACCGCTTTATCCTGTATTCAGGGTCGCGGGGACCTGGAGCCTATCCCAGGAGGCTTAGGGCACGAAGCAGGGTACACCATGGACAGGGTCCAAGCCAATCCATCGCAGGGCACACACACACACACACAAAATGGGCAATTTGGGAATGCCAATTAGCCTAATCTGCAGGTCTTTGGACTGTGGGAGAAAATCGGAGTATCCGGAGGAAACCCACCAAGCACGGAGACGGGAATCGAGCCTGACAGGGAATCGAACCTAGATCCTGGCAGTGCAAGACGACAGTGCTAACCACTACACCACCGTGCCACTGCTGAGGATAATATACAGAAAAATGTTTAATGTTGCATGCTTGCTTTTGCTGTGGTGAAACAGACTTATGGAAGAAAATCAATAAATTTCTAAACCCCATAGACCTGTCTAGGCATGAAGGTGACAGCAACACTTCTTACATAACACAAACAGTAAAGCAAAATGAAAAAGGACATGTGTAACAAAGCAAGAAAGAGTGAGAGGGTATTGGTTGTCTGTACAGAAAAAACTATCCGGGCTTAGCATTAAAATCACCCTTTCCATCTCTCTTCTCTTTCCTTTTACCCTAAAGCCTAAGTAGGCTCATGTCTTTATTTGACCTCCTGTGAGTATTCATTCCATCCACTGGCCTGTCTGTTCTCGTACAGAAAAAAAAAAAAAAAAACCAGCAATGCTAGAATGGCTGCCTTCATAACCAGTGCCAGCAGCAGGAAACAAATTAAGCTTGCATGTGAGAGCAATCTGCAGTCCTGTTGATTTTTTAAACTTGTCCAAGACAAACAGCAGTTGAGCGAAAACAACCTCTCTGACCCAGGTCTATTTCAGAAGCCGCACATGTGACCGGATAACATGGTTAAGGAGCTCGGAGGGAGGCCTGAGTGTAAAATGAGCCCTCGTTCACATCCATAAACACCACCAACATGCGGCGCGGACACAAGTGAACCCACAATATACAATAATTATAGTGTAGGAGAACAAAATCGATCGTCCACTGAAATAATAATGTACATGGCTTTACAGCAGAAACTCAAGGCTCAAGAATTTTTTTTTTTTTTTTGCCATTTGTACACGTACCGACAGGACGGATGCATTCGGATTTTTTCGTGCAGAAGCTTTCTAACGCATGAAAGACGAGAAGAGTAAAATAAATACCAAGACTATACACACTATAAACATTATCCAGTATCCATGATAACATATCTACTATATATTTTAAATATGATCCCCACATTATAGAACTATCGCACTTCTTCAGTTTTTAAATTGTATTTTTTCTCTCTCAAAGGCCTGATTGCAGATTTTATATAAAATAAAATAAAAAAAATTATTATTGCACTTAGACACTAGACTTGGACTTAGTTTTTTACATTTTTTTAATATAGTTTCTATCACCACCTTCCTGTCCTGTTCAAAACCCAAAATAATGTGAAGTCTAAGTGTCCCTGAATTTAAAGACTAAATAAACACTTTGCGCTTTCAGAGGTCAGCAAACGTCAGCACATCCTGCTCTATAGCCTTTATTTTATAGACGCGAGTGTACATCACAGGGACACGCCCATCGTTTAAATTTTTTGCTGTCCTTAGTTTAAGCTATTACCGAATACTCAGCCGATGCACAATTTTTCACTCTGATATCTTGAATCGCTGATGCAGATGTGTTGCTGGTGTTATTTTCTCTAAACTAATGATGAGCGTAAAATATATGATGATAACTAAGCATAAAGATAACTGGGTTGGGGTTAAGACCATTTGTAAATTCTGATTCGGATCAAACAAAAAATAATAATCCAGAGGCATCATACCTTCAGCCAGATACCTGAAATTACAGTAAGTACACACTCGCTCTCTCCCACACAGAAAAGGGCTTGGATCTCTGCACCACCTTAATTGCTGCATTTATCGCAAGCTAAGGGAAATATTTTTCATCTTCAGCATAAAGAGTAAAGTCACCTGCTGAAGTGAAGGCAGTTAGTATTAGTCACTCACTACAAGAATAACATTTATGACACTGGGGAGTCGATTCTTCACTTGTTTTTCCATAATGAGATAAAAACTTAAATGACCAAAATGTTAACAAAATGAAACAAAGCCATAGTGTGAATTACAAACAACCTATTATTACCACGAAGAGTGGCACTGCAAGTAAAGCGTTTCTTCTCAAATCCTATCCAAACACCTCCTGGAAGCTTGGACACATTTCAAGTTCTTTCATATTCGTAGGTTTCCCTGTTTTCTGGATTTTCTTTAATTCAGACCACAGGATTTTAAAATAGTTTAAATTTGCAGAGTGAGAAGGCCAAGAAATTGATTTTGTTCTTAAAAAGTCTGGCAGAGACAACCAGGATTCGGGTGAAATATCCTGGCAGCAGAATACATCGGTCCAAGAGCTGCTGGACCATCAGCCACAACACAACGCACCATAATTTATTGTGGGCGTCAGATTACTTTTACAGTGTATGATCATGTCTCATATAACCACAGAGATTTCCACTTCCAAGGGAACAACAGACGCATCATATAGCACATTGCAACGCCCTGATTGTGATGAGTGGCAAGATGTTTTAAAATGATCATAATTAACATACATACTGTAGCTAAGAACAAAATCTGCCATTCTGTCTGGGTAGGAGGGATGGCACTACTCTTGTTCCCTGTCAATCAAAGTGACGGTAGTCTATCTAGTGTGTTCAGATGCCCTGTGAGGTGACACGAGCAGCTGCTCAAAAAGATGCAGCGGCTGGCTTCACAAGCCTTCATCATCCCTGGTTTGTAAGCATTATTTGATAGCTCAGACATTAGCATGCAAGGAGTGTCATACTCAATTACAGCAAACACCTGCATTTTCGTGAGCTCTTGAATGGACAGAAACTAAATGGTTATTATGTTTAACATACTGTTAAACACCTGATCATCTGGAACATTACAACACAAAACAATAAGCTCAATATTGTGTAGGTTCCCCTTGTGCCTGCTGGGACAGATCTGGCCCCTCGGGGAATGAATCCACAAGACCTCTGGGTTGGGGGTGACGTAGTGTCTGGCACCGGGACATTAGCAGCGAGTGCTTTTGAGTGCCGCGGGTTGAACAGTGAGGCATCTGTGGATCGGACTTGTTTGTCCGGTGCATCCCATGGATGCTTGATCAGATTGAGATCTGGGGAATTTGGAAGCCGGAACAAGAACCATGAACTCTTTGCCTGCGTGACAGCCTGTGATGCACTGAATGTATTGATACCTTTGGATCCAGCATTGGCTTTCCTCAGCTATTTGTGCTGTATTGAGTTTTCTGTAGAGCTGGCCTTGGGTCACTAAATGAATAAATGAGCCATGGGTGCTCATGATCCTGTCACCAGCTTACTGGTATATAATTGATAATCAATACCCTTTAAGTCACCTGGTGGTGGTGTTCGTGTCGTGTCTGATCGGTGTAAATGCATCCATTCTCTAATTAGATTATGTTTTTGAAACAGGAAAATATTCATGAAAATCGTAATTATAACGTATATTTATATACCGCGGCTTCTTTACTGAAGCAATGAAAATATGCCTAACCGATCCGGCCTCGGTCTTCTTCAGTGTCTTGTCTACATTCTCCATCAACGACTTCTATGAGAGAGACATTTGGAGTCAGTCATTATATCAAAAACCAATTAACACCAGACACTTTGTGATGCATTTTAAATACTCATGCAGCAGATGTACAGCTATTTCATTCTCTGTGAGTCAGTCATTTGCTCTGTTGGTTTTGTTTTCCCTTTTGTCTCAGATTTAAACCCTGACTGCACGTTATGGACATTTCTCACACCCGACACTTATAGCCATTTATGGACATTATACATTTGTACATTCATGCACATTTGCACTCACCCTGGACACTTCTAGACATTTATACTTCATTTCATTTTGCACACTTCTGATCATTTAATTTTGCATACTTTCTGGACATTTGTATTTATTTCATTTTGCACTCTTTTGCACATTTCCCATATTTTGCATATTTGTACAGCCATTATTGTGTATACTTTGTACAGCTAGGTTTAAAATAATAAATAATTTATATCCCATATTTTAGATTTTGCTCTTTTTCTCTGCAGCTTTTCTATATTTTAGAAAGGAGGTTTCTATATTTTACTATTTATTTCATTCTTTCATTTATTTCTATTGATAATTTAGATTTTAAAGTCACGAGCAGTCGTATAAGCATTTCACTGCCTATCGTACTGTGTATGTGACAAATGAAAATTTGATTAGAATTTGACCCTTTTATTTCCTCTGTCGTGAACTTTATTATGCAT
Organism: Clarias pachynema; assembly: GCA_030014365.1. Classification (NCBI taxonomy): domain Eukaryota; kingdom Metazoa; phylum Chordata; class Actinopteri; order Siluriformes; family Clariidae; genus Clarias; species Clarias pachynema. The sequence continues at coordinate 13,277,225 of JAQMYL010000037.1, read as the reverse complement.
ATAAAGATTACCATGATGTCATGATGCCTAATGCTGCAAAGTCTTTACAGGTTTTACATATATAAATGGATTTGTATATGCTGACATGCTTTTCAGCTCATCATGATTGTAGAGTCCATTTGGCACCTACAACCAGTTCATGATCAAACAATAGCCACTGAGGTCACAGTTTATCTCAATGTAATACAAAAATTACCTGAAACTACTGAGGAGTACTTGCATTATTTTTTTTTTATTGATTACACGAGTGTAAACATCTTAAATATATGGAAGTACTATATCAGATATATATTTTCTAGCAGTACAATGCGTGAGCGGGCATGTACGCCTGTGTGTTTGCATGTGTCTGAGGGTTTAGCAGTGTGACATTGGTAATCTGCAAAGCTGCTTTGCCTGAGTGCAGTGGTGTGAATCTTGCTATTCAGAGAAAAATTAAGAGAGCGAGAGGGAGATAGGGAGAGAAAGAGAGAGAGAGAGAGAGGACAGGGTGTTATATAACAAGCTTTTCTTTCCTTTGTCAAAAAAGGAGACATCTATTTACACACACACACACATGACACAAACCACATGGTAACGTGACACAGTTCACTCATAGGGCATGACAGGCTCGACAGACCTGTGGGACACACACACATCTACCACATCGTTGCTTTTTTAATAAGTACCAATTATAGGAAGCACATGTAAGCTGGAGAAAATAAATAAATAAACAAACAAACAAACAAACAAAAAAACACAACCCGCAGTGAGAACACCTTGTGAATGCTTCAGGAAACTGATGGAAACTGGATGTGTGACAGGTTTTCACAGGTACATGCTGAAACTCTCCACCTCTCACTAGAGCTGCCTGGGTTACCATCATTCGGATAAGCAACTGTTACTTTTGAATGTATTTGTAACCGCAGTTTTAATAAGGACTTTAATTCAAATTCTAGAATAAGGACATGCGTCTACTTTTGCCGCATTTCACTGCCTTCTGTTCATCCATGGCATCCATGCTATGGCGTACATAGTATTACATAGCAATTCCAACAACCTGGGTCAGGCACAAGGAGTTTAAAAAAAAAAAAAAGGGAAGTCATGTGGGATCTGACGAAGTGTGTAAATAATAATACGCCCCACCTATAATGGGATTTGACTAACTGTGTGTGGGTGGGCAGGTGTGTCTGATTGGAAGGATACAGAACCTGAAAATACTTAATGAACAGAATAAACGGTTTTGTTTTTCCATTTGTCAGGTTTCATGTAAAAAAAAATGTAAAAATGTAAAAATGCCACTTATTCTGTTCAAAATGGCCAAAAGCAGGAAATTCTTGATTTTATATATATATATATATATAAATAAAAGGTATTGCATGAAGAAATAATTCTTCTATTTATCCTTATTGTCATTATTTAAAATAAAATGAGAACGTCATTAAAACATTGAATTTCCCATCAGTTTCAATACTTCACCATTATGACCACTGACAGATTAAGTATATAAAATTTAAAAATATATATATATTAGTAAGCGTAAGGATCTGTGAGCAACTCCAAAGCTGCTGTTTCTGCTCTGCAGTGGTCGGGTGAGCCAGTGACCGGTTCATGGGTGGCCAAAACTCATGATTCACATTCCTACAATGGGGACGTGAGAATCAGAACTGAACCAGGTGGCAGTCTGCTCTGACGGATCACTTTTTCTTTTACATGATGTGGATGGCTAGGTGCGTGTGCGTAGCTTGTTCTGGGGAAGAGAGGGTACCAGGATGCACTGAGAGAGGAAGGCTCGCCAGCTGAGGTAGCATTACTGTATGCCTTGGGCAATGTCTTTGGGTCCTGCTGTTCTTGTGGACGTTACTTCGACACACAACACCCACCTAAACACTGTTGCTGCTAGTATTATCCCACCCCCATCACTTTATGGCAGTGGCCTCTCTCAGAGGATAATGGGCCCTGCCACACTGCAAAATACCTCAGGAATTGTTCAGAAAATATATCAAAGAATTCAAGGTTTTGACTCCGATCAAATCGAGCATCCGAGGGATGTTTTAGAAAAACAGGTCCGATCCACGGAGGCCCGTCCTCACGACTTACAGGAGCTGAAGGTGCCAGATACCACACCGGACCTTTAGAGGTCTAGTGGAGGCTGTGCTTCTATGGGACAGGCCTATTTTGGAGGGAAAAGGGGGGGAGCTGCTAAATCATAATGTTCTGGCTGATCGCTACATCTCTCTTTATCCGCACATGTATCCATATAAAAATATTCACCAATTTCAATTGATCGATCAAATTGAATCCATCCCTAATGTTACCATGATGAACGTTTGTGAAATTCCTCACAATCTCACAGGACAAAAGTCAACCTATGCCTCATTTCTACTACTGCACCGCCGCCCCCCCCCCCTACACCCCCTCTCTAGCATGCTGTTAGATTTGTATCGAACTTCCGAGAAAATGGCAGCAGCGACATCTGAAGCACACGGACGCATACACACACAGGTGGGCGCACACACACGATGGTATATAGACACCTTACACACACACCTGCATGCACGCACGCACACTGCACATGTGGAGTCGCTAGGAAAAAAAAATGCAGTCTTTTTGACCAATTATATCTACTTATGAGTCATGACCTGCTGCTTGGCAACCAAGTCATTTAAGAGAGAGAGAGAGAGAGAGAGAGAAAAACACAGACAGACAAACAGACAGACAGACAGAAGGAGAACGCAGAGATTTTGCTTGATTTTTGATAAAAGAGATTTATTATAGAGTGTGTGTTTGTGTGTGTAAAAGAGAGAGAGAGAGAGAGAGAGAGAGAGAGAGAGACGGAGAAAGCGACAGAGCAAGAGAAAGAGAAGGGAATTTAGCATTTTCTTTAATTAAAGAGGTGTATTAGGAGCAAGAGGGTGATAATGAGGGCGCTATAAATTCAGCAAGAGACAAACATAGGGGGGGATGAGGTGAGAGAGAAACGTGAGAGAGTAAAGGGTAAGAGAGCACACCAAAGACAGGTACACGAGAGAGAGAGAGCGAGCGCGAGAGAGAGAGAGAGAGAGAGAACGTGATGGGCCACGTGAGGCCGGCTCAGACACTGCGGGCTGGTTACATAAACACACCCCCTGCTCTGTCTCCTCATGAACTCAGCAGACGCCGCTCCCATCCACGCTCTTTTCTAGCTGCAGTGCAATGCTTCCTCCCTCCCTCTCCCTCTCTTTCTCACTCACGTGGCTCCTCACATGCTTTTGCTCTCCCTTCCTTCCTCCCTCCCTCCATCCAGCCATCTCTCTCACTCACACACACACACATATTCAAGGTCCACGGGGAGCCTGGAGTCAGAGCCGCACAGGTCTGCATGAGACTGCAGCAGCACACTGACGGAAGTAAGGACACTTCACAAAAGTGCTGATATATAAACACGCACAAAGATAGGAAAAGCACATTTATCTCATGCAAACACACACACACGGGTAAATGAATGCGAATATTCTTCCTCTCGGAGTGTAAAGGTCTAGGATGAGGTTTCACCCTGCGACTCGTATTTCAGGCCGAGTTGCTCTGATTAATCCTGCTCTAATTGACTCGTCTCTAATTGGCTGTTCTCTAACGATGACCTCGAAGAGGGCGGATGTGAAAGAACGGCGACACCGAGGCTTCATTTGTGCTGTGTCAAAGCTTCAGGAAGCCCAGAACACAACACAGTCCACAGTCTCCCCTTCACCGCTCTCGCCCGTTCCTCTCCGAGTGTCTTTGTGGCTGAAGTCAGCGCTCTGCAGTATTGATTCGTTGTAGAGGCAGTTTGGTGCACCCCCCCTCCTCTCTCTCTCTGTGTCTCTCTGTTTTCACGGCGAACTCGTCCTCGCGTGCCTCTGCCTTATGTAAGAACGCTCAGTGCTCTGTCCACTGAATACTGATTAGCTGTCTGGAGCTCCCAACTCACTGCACTCAGCCAGCCGGAGCCAGCAGCACCATGGAGGGCTGAGCTTAGCTCATTTATCTCCCAAGCACGAACACACACACACACACACACACACACACACACACACACTTTCACACTCTCCTCTCCCAGCCTGCAGAGCTGAACAGGTCAACAGGTTTAAAAGTGACACTGAAGTTTGGGTGTTTCTCTAGGGCCCTCTCCTGGTGATTGAACTCTGATAAAAAAAAAAAAATCTTCCAGACTCCCTTAGGAGCACTCGAGTCTGACTCATCAGACACAGCCTTCGCTGCTTCCCCAACGCAATATAGCTCACATCTACTGCACTAAACCTATTGCCTTTGCCAGCTTCAGGCTGTAGAGAAAGGTAAAGCGATCAGGTAAGATGATATTTTTTACAGGACGCTGTGCACCAGATGGCTAGACTCATTACTGATCCATGGGGAAAAATAATGCAAACCACACTTTTTAATCAACTTTCAGTCGTTCCACACCACACGGATTCAAAAAGCTACAGAGGCACTAGTCTAAATGTCTTTAAAAGGAACACGCATTGTTTAGTTTTTGTTGCTGTTACAAAATGTACAGTTTCATTTAAGGCATGTGAAATGTTTATAAACAATATGTATAAACAAAGCATGACGTAAAAATGTCACTTCACTAAGAGCCTATAATAACCCGGCATAATGTTATCACATATATTATACTTTTAGAAACACAGAGACTTGTGGGTAATTTAAGAAGCCATACACTACGTCAGTATAGTACTGTACGTGCTGAACAATATTCTGTAACAACACGGATCTGAAAAGAGCTCCGGATGTAACATTCTAGCTCTAATAAGCTATCGTTGCCATAGTGACAGCTAATTCACTGGTACAGTACGGCAGACGACTTATAATTAACAAAACGAAGAAGAAGAAAAAAACTGAATTGTGAAAGATTGTGACGGCATGAACTAACTAGCCTCAAAGAAAAGAATCTTGTTGTGAATTTATACAACAGAGTAATGTTATAGGACATGATGCATATCATATCATGAGTGCTGATATAGAGTATAACAGCACTCAGAAGTTTAAATGCATGCACCACTTCATATGTGGATTTAATCTCAGAACTGTTAGCTGGTTGAGGATATACTAAAAGAGAATAACTGGAGACATAATGAGAAACTTTCATGATGACTTCATGACAACCTTCAAGGTTTATTCTCCTCGTCTTTTGGCTACATAATACAGGTAAAGGATTTAAAACTACTTTCAGCCCTGTCTGTTCACAAGCTTGACTCGAGTTCCCCCAGTCGTGAAAGGATATGTAATGGTGCGGCAAAATAAGTGATTTACTAAACTAATCATAATGTATAGATGATAAATGAAGCTTGAAAAGAAAAATGTTGTATAAAAGCAATATCATACTTGAAGTTGTGGTGTTGTGCTAAATATCGGCACATCTGCGATATCTTTGGAGCGCACCACAAGATGTACAGCGCTTTAATATTACCAGATCACCATCGTTACACCTGTTCGTTCATGCAACTATCCAGCTGGTCATTTACAAGTCAGCGGAAATGTGCAAAAAAATCATGCATACTGTAGCTTCAGCTAAATTATACATTAAACATTAGAACGGAAACAGGATACTGTACATCTTTTGCCATTTCAGACCATCAAGGGTTGAGATGTGTTTTGAATTCCGAGATATTTTTCTGCCGACGATGGTGGTAACGATTATTTACGTTGTATTTGAGTAACCACAGCCTTTCCCGTCAGCTCGAACCAGTCTGGCCATTCTCCTCTGACCACTCTCACCAACAAAGCATCTCCACCCACGGGACTGCTGCTCACTGGATATTTATTGTTTTTTCATGCTATCCAGAAACCCCAGGAGATCAGCAGTTCCTAAAATAGTCAATCCAACCCCTCAAGCACAATCACCACCAAATCCAGTCAATGTCACTCAGCCACAAAGGCGATGATGACATTTCTCCACATTCTATTTACAGTACATATTAAGTTTCTCACCAATATCTGCATGATTTTCGCCATTTGTTCTGCTACAACATTAATAGTAATGTTAACGATAATTCTACGAATGTGCATCTTTCTCAGGTGTTCTTAGGAAAGTAGCGGGTGATTGTATACATTTCAAACATCACTTTATTATACGTTGTTGTTCGTTTGTTTCATTCTGAATGAACCAATAGTCTCCCACTGACCTCGTCCAGAAAAGTCTCCCTCTTGTCCAGCATTTCACGAAGCGTCTGCAGAATCTTAATACACAACTTCTCCTCCTTATCCATCAGCTTCTTCGTGTGCTTAATCAGCCTACAAAGCATACACATACCAGTTAAAAAAAAGTTTTACCATTGAAAAAGTTTTTTTTTTCTTTTCTGTTTTATGTGGGAAATGACATGGCATCTGGAATGCGAGACGCAGGAAATCTGAAAATATCTTATCACATGTATACTTTATTGACCTTACATGAGAAAGTAACAGGTTAGTCATAGTGGTGCAGCAGCAGGACGGCATGCTGTGGCTTTCAGTTGACTCATGCAGACTTAAGTGCTTATGTAATTGTACAGACCAATCAGGCTGACACATGCTCAGGTAAGTGCTGTTCGAACACCTAGAGCAAGGATCGGAAATCATTAATGGCGGAACCCACATCAGCGCCCCCTCAAGTAACGAATCGCACTTTGGCATGCCCCGGGTCACACCTCCACACCTCTCTCAAGTCACACCTCGCCTATGACCCGTCTGCCACGTCTACATGGTTTCATTTATGAGATATACAGTAGATGTATTGATTTGAACGTTGTGAATAAATCAGTGGCCCAGACTTCTGGTATAAACTATTGCTTGTTTGTTTGTTTTAATCCATATCTGGACAAGTAGGTTTAATAATTATAAAATCCCTTCCTATTGACTATTGGTTAAGCCAACAGGAAGGAGTGTGCTTAAATCTAATCCGATTCACTGTAAGCAAAGCACATGCTCCAGCATTTTACTACCTGCTGCACTACACACATCGACTGATGCAGAATATGCATTTAAAATGCTTTTAGCATGAATAAAAAGGTGCACAGGAAGCAAAAACACATGGAATTTAGGTCAGCTCACTTGGTCATGAAGGCTCCGGTCTCACAGCGCAGTCGTGCTGGCTCGGGGAACAACAGCTCTGGACTATGCAGAATGTCAACCAATACAGAGAACTCGGCCTGCATCAGTGGAGTGAACTGCTCTTTTAGATTCTGCACTAACTCCTAAGACACACACACACACACACAGAACAGGTGGTGCCATCACTTGCACAAGTATACGATCGGTTTGTGGGAACACAAAATAAGGTTGATCCCTTTTGAACAAGACGACCAGAAACATTTAATAAGCCAGAGCTTGTACACACAATAAGACATCATGAGTCGTGCAGTTTACCTGCAGTTTTTCAATGATGTTCTTGTAGTCTGGCGTCCCCAGCATTTCTTTGCGGGGTCGAAGTCGAGCTGTAAACCTCCATTCTTTGGCAGCACGCTGTACCATGTTGGTGTGAGACTTCTGAGACAGGAAGTTCACCTGACCATCCAGATCTACTGGTAAAGGTATGTTCCGGCTTTTAGCTGTAAGGAATAGTTTTAAAAAAACGATTTTAAGCTTTTTTTCATTTATTCGTTCATTCATTCATCCCCACTTACAGCGTTATCCTGCTCAGTGACATGGTGGATGTGGAGCCGATAGCGGGAACATTAAGCTCTAACCCGGAATACACCTTGGATGGGATGCCAGTCCATCGTGCAGGACAAATTAGAGCATCTAGTTCAGATACCAGCATATTTTTAAGAGGTGGACAGTAATCAGAGCTTAGGAACAAATCCTGGAGCTGTAAAACACCCACGGTACCCACCTCCCTCATAAACCGCTTCATTTCGAAAAGAATTACTTATACTCCAGTCTGGTAATGTAACTGCTAGGGGGTGACCTCGTCTCCTGAGCCAGCATTACAGAATAAATATGACTTGGCAAAAGAAAAAGAAAAAAAAATCTCTGCACAAATGATTACTGATACTGTATTAATCATTAAATTCACGGATATTGACTTGATGATCAAGTTTGTTGGTCAGGCTGGTTCTCTACTTAAACTGGTTGCGTAATACTGTCTGGAGGATAGACGGACATGATGCAACAAAAATATTAAAGCATGATTGAAGTAAAGGTTTACGGAAGGAGGCCTACACAATAGCAACCACTTGATTAAACTAATATATCAGGATGCTGAATTCATCTGTAAGACTGCGCTTCTCCACCTTGTGATAACTCACCCATATCAGCGAGGGTCTTGATGCAGGCTTCGATGTTTCCCTTCAGCAGAGGAGTGATCCAGGTACAAGGAGTGAGTTTGAGGATGGCCTGCAGCAGGCGGATGAACGTGCTTTGATGCGACTGAAAAAAGAATTATAGAGGAAAAGCTGAACCATGTGACTGCTCGGTGTGGTGTAGTGTTTGCAGGGACACACGTGGTTGATAGGATGACAGGAACGAGACAGGACGTGATGAGGAGTCTCAAAAGAAAAAAGTTAGTGCATGTGTTTATGAGCGTGTGCACTTTATACCTGCAGATTGGAGGTGCTGACAGAAAACTGGGAACCAAAGAAGCCTTTGACGATGGCTATGATGACTTCATTGACGTACTTCTCCAGCATGGCGTCAGCTCTATTTTTGTCTGTGGTGCCGGCAGCCACCTGTGTGGAGGGACAGTTACATATGCACATACACACACGTGCACGCACACATACCACCACATGATCACATGTTTTACTACAAAAAGAGAGGTTCCTTTTAAGCCATGCTGGTGTCCTTACTTTTTCCAGATCAAGCAGGAAGTTCTCAAACAGGTTCCAGATGTGGTTACTGGTGTATATTTCCTTCATCTCGACCTCGGTGTCCACATAGCAGTGGTTCAGGAAATTCACATAGGCGATTTTCACCTGCAGAGGGCGACAAGACGATGATTACAAATGACAGTGGAGTAAAAATCTTCCCAAATACAGTGGAACCTTGGATTACGAGCATAATGCATTCTGGAAGTGGGCTCGTATTTCAAAACACTCTTAAATCAAAGCATATTTTCCCATAAGAAATAATGGAAACTCAAATTATTCGTCCAAAAAATAAATATATAAAAATAATTAACACACAAAAAAAAATAAAAATAAAAATAAATCCAGACAGATAAGTGTTTTCGTTTATGCGCGCAGGCGCTGTGTGTGTGTGTGTGTGTGTGTGTGTGTGAGTGTACATTCTCATTTGGGTGAAAACGGATAGCAGGGATTGATCTGCATCATACCGTGTTAGACTGGAAGTTCAGTATAACAGGAAATGTGTTCAAATGGATTCCATACATACATTGCAATGTGACGGCATTCTTTTTTTTTCTAATTGAATAGTTTTTTGGGTCGTTATTTATAGATTCATTTGAAATGACTCTGTTTTATATAAAACTTCAAGTAATTGAAATCCAAAAGCAATACCCATATATATTTACATTTAAATTGTAGTAATGCACACTACTTACAGTAGATGATTTTATAGACACCACTTAGATGATTCCATAAAAGACAGTTTACCGGCTTAGAACACATGGTGGCGTACTGTACAGAAGGCTTACCTCAGGGATGCAGTCGCCATTCGTCACCACCTTGACGATATCGTCGAGTGGCAGCAGCGAGTTGCACTTGATCTCGGTGTAGACGTTCTTGCCCTCAGTGCAGGCAGCCAGCAGCTCCACCAGGTTGTTGTGGTAGGACAGGGCGCCATTCTCATCATGCCGTTCTGTGGTTGACTTCATCAGTTCCAGCAGCGTGGGGAATGACGCTCGATCGTTATAGAACACTAGGACTTCCTCACCAGCGTTCACCAGCTACACACACACACACACACACACACACACACACACACACAGACTGGACTGTACATAAGGATGCTCCACTGAATCGTTCCACTCATCCTAAACCAGACCTTAATCTCAGAAACCAGAACATAATATTGTAGCCCTCTTAGCAATTTCCCTCTGGGAGTAAAAAAGAATCTTAGTTTTGCAAATGCAAAACATGCACACACAAACACACAGCAAAAAAAGTGACAAATTCACAAGCTTCTTGGATCATTCAAACTTTGTAATGTGATGTGACCAAAACACCTTAAAAAAACATTATTACTGTAAAATTAGACAATATGATAACATCCGTAAAAATGGACAAAGAACAGAGACGATTCAATGGTTTAGGCTCTGGGTTACAGATGGAAGGTTATGGGTTCAACCCCCAGTGGGGAAAGACCTTGGTGCAATTACTGACTCCAGTTTTTTGTTTGAAGCTCATATAGATAAATACTACTAGGCTAGTTTTGTCCATCTCAGTCGTACCGTTAATATTTGAAATATGTTGTCACAGTAATAATTAGCTATCTGGATGCTTCAGCAGGTGAACAAGCAGGCTCCAGTTAGTCCAGTACACAGCAACATTAATCCTTACTAGAACCAGAGCATCTGACGTCATATCATCCATATTTTATCCACACTGCTTTCAAAGTTCCCATTCATTATAAAAAATTACTAATGCCTTATAAAGCCCTGAATGGACGCGAGCCGTGGTGCCTACGTGAACTTTTGATCTTTTATGATTCTGAGTACCTAAAATAATGAAGATTGCAGCAGGGGGGCAGAGCTTTTCCTTACAAAGCTGCACAGTTATGAAACAGTCTTTTAATTAATGCTCGGGACGCAGACACAGTCCCAGACTTGCCTGAAAACCTATTTGTTTTAATTGGGCCTTTTGTAAAGCAGCAGATCTAGAGGGTTCATGAACATAGAGAGCATTGGTACACTGGAATTGTTTTATGCTGACACAATCAGTTTGCTAAAAACACTCGGGTCTCCATTTATTACACACTGGAGAACTTTCCTTGGATATCTTGGAAGTAAATCTAAAGGATAGAACTAAAGCATAAACAGCCCTGACGCACATACTGAAGAGCCTTCCGAAATATTTAGCGCCGCTTAACTCTATAGTACACGGTTATAGAAGAATGATGATTTATGTTCACACTGGTGTCACCCTGCGTGCACTTTTGTGTCTGGTTCCGGTCAATGTTTTTTCATCACATCCTCTCAAAGTTGTTCCCTGCCACTGTCATTTCTGTCTGATCATCAAAGATAAATCTAAATCTATCTGCAGGTAATCTGTAAAGCTGCTCTGTGAGACTGTCAGTTGTTACCGATCCGAGTAATCTGATTGGACGAGAGGCGTTCCATGTGTAGTGATCTAGCACATAATAGCACTGAGATGTTTAACTATATGCATCACTCCGTCGTGCATATACACTAACTGTTAGCTGCAGCGCGGGTGAAAGTAGGTCGTTGATCTGAACGTTATGTCATCTTAAACACTTTGTCTCGTTCGTAACTCAGAATAAGTCATTCCGAATTGCCTCTGAACAATCTGTGTTGTTCTGTTCATTTCCAATTAGAGCTACAAAGCTAACTAGCTTCTAATACAAGACTGAATCCCAAATCCCTCTCTAACCCCTCATCTACTTGGTGTGTGGAACGAGGACCTTCCAGGGCACATTGGTTTTCCCATTTAGGGCTATTTGCGATTTAACCCTGTAAGTTAGTTAATATTCTAAAGCGGAATAAATAGAAATATAAAAAGAAATGTACGAGATTTAGAGGACTGCCTGCCACCTCCATGGCTTATTCTCCTCATCTTTTGGCTACACAGTAGTTTGGCAAAACTACTTTTACCCCTGGTAATTACACTACTCTCGGTTGCCAGCTCAATGATAATTCTGCCAGTTTCTAGGTTAGCAGATATGCGTTGGCAAAGAAAAACATCTGGTTAAATTAAAAAAGGGGGGGAAAATAATGAAAAAAAAAAAATAATGAAAAAAAAAAACA
>JAQMYL010000037.1:13238245-13255317 GCA_030014365.1 Clarias pachynema | reverse complement strand
GCCGATTCCGATGCCAGATTTTTTTGTGGTATCGGCAGCATTTCCGATACCAGTATCGGAATCGGAACAACCCTAAATATAAATATACACTAAAAGTCACAAACGTTGTGATAAGATTATGCAATGTCACAAAACTTTTTTTCAGCCCAGAGTCACAACAATTTCTCTTCAACATCTTGTATCGATAATGAGAGATTCAGGCTATTGTGTAAAGTCTCCTCCAGAACATCCCAAATATTCTAAATGGGGTTAACATCTGAACTTTAAAATGTTGTCTCACACTCCCTGAACCACTTTTTCACAAATTGAGCCTGATGAATCCTGGCATCTTCATCTTGAAATATGCCCATGCCATCAGGTATTTAAAAAATAATAATAATAATAATAATTGATGTAAAAACGGTAGGCACTACGCATCTTACCCTGAGGCACCCATCACTCAGGAATGGAGTAAATCTGGACTCATCAGACAGACCACATTAGTAATTTTGATTTCTTTAAGTGTTTAACTGATTTCCCGTCAACTTCCTCCTCGAAGAAGATGGTTCACCGGCACCACTATCCTTGTACAAGTTTGAATAATGGGGAGGATGGTTTTGAAAACAATTTTAGAAGTTTTAACAATGTCCTTAGATGCTTTCTTTACTTGATGCAGGCTAATAATTTAACCCTTTTGAAACATCTTTGCCACAATCACAGGATGTGTCTTCTGAGATGGGTGTTTAGAAAATGAGAAGCCACTTACTGCATCAAAAATTTGTTGTCAGACAAACCATATTAATCACTGCAATAATTACCCAGTGGAAGCCTCTTACCTAATTGCTTAGTTAAATCCAGGTTGTGACTTTTTTTTTTTTTTTTTTACCGGGCAGTGTATATTACATTAATGAGAATAAACACAATGTAAGCATGTCCTTTGAACATGCATAAGTTTAGATTGTTTTACAGTAGACTATTGTAAAAAAAATAAATAAATAAATAAATTAAAAAAAAAAAAAAAAAAGGCACGATTATTTTGCGGTGTACATACATCATACGTCAAAGCATCATTAAGGAGTATACAGTGGCTTCACCTTTCTTGTGAAATATGTTTGAAATACTCACGAATTAATAGGCGCATGAGTATGAAATGCACACAATGGGTGTGCACATGAACAGAGTTACTTTTTTAAAAAATGTATTAAAAATAAATAAATAAATAAAAAGGCAGCATGGTTAGCTGTGTGTACAGCATTCCACCTAGTCCCCTTTCATTCAAAGCACTTACTCCTTAACTGTGATTTTACTAGGGATCTCAGTCCAAAGGCGCGCATATCGGACAGGTACCACGGCCTCCTGGGGATCGCGGTCGACGTGCATGTGCAGCATGAGGCGGCAGAAAGAGGCACGGAGATTATACGGCAGCAGATCGTCACACATGCAGCGCAGGATCATATCCACTGGCAGCTGGGGAGAGATCTGATTAATTGCCAAGTACTGTCTATCCAGACACATCTTAGCAAAAAGGTTCAGCTGACACCTGGGATGAAAGAAGAAGAAAAATTTTAATTAATAATTAAGCAAAATCCATGCTAAGGTTTTGCAGCTATTAGAAAACTGAATGTAGGATACAGGTCTGGAAATACATTTAAATATCACAAATCACACCTTTAAAGCAGATTTTAAAATGAAACGGCAATAAACAGTGTAACAGCTAGTGTAGAGCTAAAGAGAAAACCGGACCTGTAGTAGGTCATGTGTTCAATGTCTTCTTTGTGGTTGTTCTTGGCATCCTGGGACATGTTACGGATGGACTTGCCGTGCGGCTCTTTATTCTGGTCGATCCAGTACAGCCACACGTCATCCTCCTCAGCTTCATCGTGCATCATGACTGAATCCATAGAGTTCTCATTATGTTGCATCACCCTGAGAGGAACATGTGCACACGCGCACACACACACACACACACACACAGTGCATAAAGCAGGGGTTGACCGGTAACAAAAAGCAGCCCAGAAATTTGGTGGTTGGGGAAAAAATAATAATAATAAAATAAATCACACCAAGTTTGTAGCTCAAAAAAAATAAAAAATCTGTTAATTTGTATTTTTGTCATTTGTACAACAGGTTATATTCACATAAGCACACTTTATTCACAAATTTCCTGAGGGTTTATGATGTTACATGTTAATATTCCAACCAGTAATTATTTGCATTTAAAATGTAAGACATGTGGACTGTCTGACCAAAGCATCAAATATGGTTTTATTCAATAAATTCTGGATGAATAGTCTAACCTTGAACATACATACACTGATCAGCCATAACATTACAGCTCAAAACATTACACTGTGTAAGATCTCTAAGGGTGTGCCATGACAACTGGGTTTAGAGGTCAGTGGATTGGACTTGTTTGCCCGGGTACTTCCCATGGATGCTCAATTAGATTGGGATCTGGATAGTTTGAAGGCCGGATTAGCAGCCTGTGCGTGGTGTACTGGGCTGTTCTGGTGCCATGGACAGCATTACGGTTTTTGGCCGATTTGTGCTTTTCTTTGGGATCGCAGCAGACAGGATAGCCTTTGCGTCCCACAGGCATAAATGAGCCATAATCTTTTTACCAGTTTACTTGGTATATAAATGTTAATCAGTGTTAGTGGGTTAATATCAGGGAATTTGACTAATTAAACCATAGGAAGTATACCTGCAGCTGGACTCCGGCGCAGAAACCCCAAAAAAACAAAACCATTTGTTCTCTAGTTCATTTATTTAGCTAGTTCACGGCACATAACATGTAAGCATGACACAGCACTTTCTCACTGCTTACTCATCTGTGATGTTTTGGTCTCTTGTTTTTTAGTGGCCTCATGGTCACCATCAATCTGTCCTCTTGGTACACTTTAACGAGTTTGATGGCCATTTCTATCTGCTGTAACAGATTGTCACTGCACCTACGATGACCTAGCTGCGTGATAGGCTACATGATGCGAAGTTTGGCAAATAAAAAAAATATATAACTGGCTGATGGCAAGTACGCACCAGCTATACCATTACACAAGGAAGAATCTTACTTGGTCTGGATGAGGATGTCTGCATTTATGGGGTTGAGCATTAACTTGCAGATGAGTTCTTGTGTGACCGGTATAGCTGTTTTATTGGACACACACAGGTCTGAAAGATAATCCAGAAACCTGAGGAAAAATACAAGACTCTTCTCAGTAATATGTTGTTTTAATTGTACACAAATAAAAGGACCGCATGTATAATCGTACAGAAGGAAATAAAGGATTATGTACAGTAACACTATGGACAATGAATAATCAAATAGGGAGGAAGTGATGAGAACATAGTTCTGGAAAAGTGTCAGTCAGTACGAGTCATAACAAAATAACTACAAAAGAAGCATCTGTGTCCGAGTATGAAGAGCATTAGTCAGAGAAGCAGCCAAGAGGCCAAGGATAACTCAGAAAAAGTTGGATAGATTCACAGCTCATACAGGAACAGCTGTTTACAGAAGCACCACAGACAAGCCACTCCACAATGAGCAGAAAGTTTAGGTAAGATCCAACAATGTTCATCCACTGTGAGACACAATAAAGAATACAAGCAGTGCTCAACTTACGAACATTCAAGTTACGAACTTTCGCAGATGCGAACGGTTCAATGTTAGTGTTAATTTCGGAAGAAGCTCACGTGTATTGTACACAAAATAGACACTGTGGTGCACCCGATACCAATATTTACAATTCTATTACATTTTTCCGGTGTGTAAGTGAATGTCTAAAGTGTAAAACGTCCGGTATATTGTACAAGTGTGCGAGTGTGTGTGTGGGGGTGCACGAGAAAGGAGTCGGAAGCACATGATGGCAGAGTGGGAAAAGGGGACAGATTTAGTCAAGTATATTGGTGTGCTTTACGTATATCTGTGTAAAAGGTGTACAAGACCCACTTTGTCAGACTTAAGAACAAATCGGACATACAAACGTGCTTGATTTTAATCTGCTATAGCATTTACAAATTTTACAGTATATAATTATTAACACTCACCACAATGTGTTCATTATGAAAACTCGAACTATAAAAATGTGACTTTGAATTTGAAATTGTGTGTTAATTCCTCAGTCTGGGGATAATATACTTATTAGGTGTACAGTATGGAATCAGGTGAAAACAACGCAGTTTTTTCAGACGTTGCAGTTCATGTTCGTTCTTGTTCAACAGGTCTAGCAAAGCCCTGGGCTCGTAAAATTTACTTGCATAATCAGACCTGGGTTCCCGGTTCTTGCGTAGAAGCTTGACAAAGGTCTCAATCTCGCGCGCTGTAATGTGCTTCTCCAGCAGCTTACGGTTGTTGTGAAGCAGAGCTGTGATTGTGTCCTCTGCCAGGATCTCGTAGCCGATCTGAGATTGCATGACGGAGAATTTCTTTGCGATGTATTCCTATCGGGAGAAAAACAGAAGACCAAGACTAATAAAATCACCCGATAAGGCTGCACCAATGTCCATTTAAAGGAGGAGTCATCAATTCTACACTTTTTTTTGTCAAACACTGCAAAAATGTGTGTCCACAGCCCTGATTATGTAAAAAAGGCAAACAAGTGCAAGAAGTGCCACAGACCAAGCCTCACAACAATCAGTAATAGGGGCGGTCATGGTCAATGATGTACTGTAGTACTGTATCTTTAAAATGGTTAAATTAATTAAATAAAAACTCTGGACACCCTTTTAAAAATCACATTAAAAATGCATACAAATAAACAAAATTAATTCTATGAAGGATTTTTTTTTCCTCTTGCCTGGTTCTTGCGATAGTCCTGTTGCGAGTGGCGCAGGACCCTGTAGCAGAGCTGCAGCATGTATTTAAAGGGGGCATTGCGTTGATCACCAAGATCCTCCAGTTTCAGCATGGGTCCATCGTCACTTTCTGCAAACGTCGCTTTTAGAATGCCAAAGATCTGACGAAGCACACACACGCGTCATGTAGGAAATCATAAGTGGCTTAATTACTGTGTTGGATGTGTTAATGATAACACAGTGATGTCTGTATGAGTGTACCTGGGCCAAAATGTTCTGTTCTCTCATGAGCTTCTGTCTTTCTCTATTGGGATTGGATATGACCACTGATAGCACATCCTGTCCATTATTGGGCATTTCACATACAAAGAAGATCAAATCTTCCAGCAGTTTGGTGACAAACCTGAATAACACAGAATATAAGCTGTAACTTGATGCAACATTGAGGGCAAACATGCAAAATTAAATAATTCTCCTATAAACACATATATAGAGTATAAGAGGTCATACAACTGTACATTTCTATTAGTTCTATTAGATCTACTTGTCTTTATCTACCAGTTGACAATTCCCCACAGCGCTGACTAGTGGCTGTACAAGGTGAAGGATCAGACATGTTCCTTACTGTAAATCTGTACATTTGATGCATACAGTACCTGCGGTCATTCTGAACAATCTTGCACTTCTCCAGATTGCGTACAAATGCCTCGAGAACTTTGTTGGCATCGTTAGCAAAGTCCAGGTCTCTCACCTCAGACAGAGGTACAGAGATAATCGCAAAAGCCTCCTTATCCTCCTTGAGGGGACATGTACCAATCTGCAAGGGCAGTCCACAAACAAAAACTGTTGCACTTCCTAGATCACTTGCACTACATGATGTATGTGATTTCTGACATAAGCCATAATTAAAACAGTCCCGGGCAAAGGTTGTGGTATTAACCTCCCCATAACTCCTTTTATTCGGACTTATTGGTGCACACCTTGAGCATAACAGGCCTCTCCTCCTCAGAATCGATGGCGATGTTACTGCTGGTTACCCAAGTGTTGGTGCACAGGTTCCTCAGCCTGACATAAGAGTTCCTGAAACACAGCAATATTTTACAAACAGTTTCAGTGAGTAAAACAGGTCAGAGTCTATGCTGACAGGTTGAGCACAGAAGTAAAAATAAAAGCTTATGGCAGAGCTGTTGCTGCTATAAGAATTCATCGCGATATACGGTGTTATGTCTGCATTAGGAAGTCAAACCTAGGGACCAGGCAATCGGCTCGCTGTAGTGTGGTGGCATCCAGCTCGAAAAGAGATGCAATGTCATTGCCATGTGGAACAGAAACTAGGATGTAAGTTATCTTCTCCGAGTGACGCTTCTTCTTAGAGAACATAGAGTCAGTCTCAGTCTGGGGGGGAAAAGCACAGACAACGTTTGGGGAGATTCTTTAAGGTGATTAATATTAAACACCCAGATTCAGCTAACACGTGGAGTGTTAAAGACATCTACTGCAATCTAAACAAAGCTCAGGAAAAAAGCTTAGTAAAGGACAAACGGGTAAAAGACTTAACTATCCCCAAAAAGTGTCTAAATAAATAAATAAATAAATAAATAAATAAATAATGCCCCACAATCTATGAGAATTACACTAGTACACTACCAGTCAAAAGTTTGGACACACCTTCTAATTCCATGTTATTTCCTGATCTTTCTACACTGTAAAACAATGGTGGATGCGTACAAAATGTTCAATAATCTCCTTTGAACAGTTAATATTGAGATGTCTCCTTATGCCCTATAAAGGCTTCATAACCGTTCTAATCTGAGGTGCTGTTAACTGGTGATTTTTGGAGCTGGTAACTATAAATGAACAACTCTGCAGTAGAGGCAAGTTTTGGTCCTACTTTCCTGGACTGATCTTCATGAGAGCCAGTTTCATCATGGTGCTTGATGGGTTTTGCAAATGCACTAATACAGTACTGTTCTTGCAAGAACTATTCCAGAACAGCCAACATTCATGTTTTGAAAAAATATAGTATTGTTCTAGAATGTAGAAAATAAATCTAAACTTTTCACTTGGTACTGTATTTCCATAATAGTTACAGTATGAAGGTCCTTAATAAAAGATTTTATAAAAAAGAATCATACATGGAGAGGTATACTCATTGCATCAGCGGAAAAAAGGATGATTACGATGGCAGCTATTTACACCCAATTTAGTCAGTGTTTAATTCCATCACTCATCTAGTTATCCATCCATCATACAACCGCTACCAGACTGGGAGTAGGAGTCTAAGCTGCTACCCACTTGATAGCAACCCTCGCTATTGGCTTATTGACCTTTTGCAGACAAATGACCACCATGACGTCGGTCACAACAGTGAATGCCAGAAGCACTGTTAACTGACATACAATTTTAGTTGATAATTACGCTCAAGGTATTATATATGATGATTACCTAATTACCTAGCAGATTACCCAATGCTCTGTCATGCAGATAAGAGAGGAACCTAGCAACTGACAGCTTATTTTCTGCTGATTCATTTCATATAGACTATGCTGTGGTGAACTTTGTAACTTATTCAAAAGTGAAATAAGTGTGCGAAAATGGATGTCGAAGGTTATAAGGATAATATGCCGAAGTTTGATTTGTTTCCATAACGTGATAACCTCAGAAGGAATACAAAACTTTCCTCCTGGATTTGGTGGCGTTAGCTACTGTAGTAATGGCGTTAGCTACTGTAGTAATGGCGTTAGCTACTGTAGTAATGGCGTTAGCTACTGTAGTAATGGCGTTGGCTAGTAATGGTGTTAGTTCATTTAGCTGCAAACGAGCTTTTTGCTTCATCAAATAAAATAATATGCAGGTAATATTAACTAATAGTGACAGAGCTTTCTAATTAATAGCTAATGAACTGTTCTAGGGTTAAATGGAAAATGAAAAAGTTGTACATCATACATAACGCATAAATCACTTGTTTAACACGCCAGCTAAGGCCCTTGGTCAGGGGTTAGAGAAGGATTTGGGATTCAGCCTAGCGTTAGACGCTGGTTGAGACACAACACCGCCAGAGCAAACGCAATTAGCAATGACTGAAGTAATTACTAAGGAAACAATGTGTTATTTCAGATGATATAAGATTAGCAGATGTATTTTATTGCTGAAAGTCCTACCATGACTAGTTTTGTATTCGGGTTTTTGTCAGTGGTGCCAGTCTCTTCTGCTATCCAGAAGCTGGCAGGACCACGGCAGACAGATGTCATGACGTCAAGTACGGAAGGTCAAGGCAGTAGTTAGCTTGCTAACAAATCCTAGCTATTTTAAATACAAAATATTACGTCCCAGACTTACAGTTGCTAACGTTTTGACTTAATGTTTTAATTACATAATCATTAGATTAATTTTAGCTAGCTTGCAAATAATCCTGGATGGTTTTTAATATGATTTAATACTTACTATATAAGGCTTTGGTTAGCTCGGCTGTGACTGCTCGGATTTACTGTATTAACACGGTACGGCAACACTGACATGACAAATTATTATTAAATAAAATTTAAAAAAACTCAGCATCAAATTCATTTTTGTTGTTTAAGGTTGCTATTTCTTCCTGAATGCAAAAACCGTTAAGTGTCTCCCACTTCTACCATATTTACAAATAAATAAACTTAAAAAAGTAAAATCCTACAAAATCATAATCATACTAAAATACATCAAAAGACATCCTATTTCGCACAAACGTATAAAGATATTTAACATAGAAACATCAAGCATGTACAACATGTTATAAAATGTTTTAGTTTGTTAGTGTTCCACAACATTCACTCACCCCTGTTAGGAAACATTTGGAATATTCTGAATATTTAACTCACATTTTCAATAAGATGTTGCATCATCCGACTTTTCTGAAGATCGTGGGAAGAAGAAAAGTAAAGTTTTCATTTTTTTATATCTTTGCTTTTAATAATGTTCTGTTGATGATCTATGGGGCCACTTTAAAACTGTAACCATGTTTAAACACATTGCAATTTAAAAAATGTAAAAAAAATAATAATAATAATCGACTGGACATACTGTATATCTATTAGAAATGTCGTATTGTAATGTGCACAGCATTACAATCTAGACTTCATCCACAAAAGGTAATGCTTTCATTCTGCGGCTCTTTCTTTGTCTCCTTTTTCTACAGAGTGAGACACCATGTCTCCCACAAGGCATCCCAGATTCAGACATTATGTAAGAAGCCCACTCCATGCACAGGAATGAGTCAAGAGAGAGAGAGTAAGTCGGTGTTTGTGCGTGCACGTGTAAACGGAGTCAGCGGAAATGAATACCAGTGTAGCAGAACTCTCATGAGGATGAAAGACGATTGTGTAAAATCCCCCAGAGTACTGGGAACAAGCTGCATCTGTTCTACAGTGTGATTAAGATAAAGAGATAGAGAGAGAATGAGGAAAAAGAAAGAGCCGACAGTGTGAGGGTGTGTGGAGGACATGCTGAGATGCGGTGCTGAGAAAACGGGCAACCAGAACCTACCGCTGCAATTACACGCTCCTGTTAAAGCAAAGCAACACAACATACTGTACACCTCGAACCTCATGCACTCGTGGCAGATCATCATGCAATGCCAGAAAAGGAGGAACCCGCTAAACTTTACAGTGCACACGCAAAAAAGTAAAAGGAAAGAGTGAATAAATGGATCAAAATGAAGAAATGTCAAATGCCTGACCTCTACCTTGGTCTGACTTACCTCTGATTTCGTATCTACACTCTCATCTTGGAAATCAGGATTCACCTGGAACACACGAACATTCACGCACTTTAACAAAGGTCTCAGGATCACGGTCATGAAACAAAAGAATGTTATAAATAAGGCTGGAGTTATGATAGTGTTGGGAACACTGCCATCTGCAGCATATGACCTGAAGCACGAGTTTTAAATGTCAGATTAAGCAATAAATTAAGCAATAACACTAAATAATAAGAATGGGAATCACCAGGGTATAACCGATACGATATCATCATGATACTTAGATCGGATCGCGATTCTGTTACCATCAACATTTTATAAATTAGATGTATGAGATTTTGCTACAATTCTAAAACAAACTTGGCAAATAATTTTATCCTTTCACACAGAATGTTATGCTGCCTGCATACCAAGAACGGCAACACTTTACCGCCTCAAATGCAAATAAACAGCACTGTGCAAAAGTCTTAGATACCCTGTATTTTTTTCATAGCACAAACTTTCCTATGGAAAAACATTTCTGATTTCCAAACAACAAAATGAAATGCTGTTGAAAAATATTTGTATGCCAGAAAAGAAACCAATCCATTATAGACGTGACCACTTATATAGTGACCACTTGAGCAGGTGCAACAGTTAAAGTGCTCAGAAGTACTGTGGGTGGTTCTGCAGAATGCTCAGCAAAACTTAGTCGCTAATTTCCTTATAAATCTGCACAAATTAAACCTTAGACTAAAGGGTCCTCAACGCTTGTCACATCAAATATTGAATTACTGTTTTCTGGGCTGAATAGGTTTGTTTTTGAAGGCATATTTGCTCTATAGCTTTTATTTACATACGCCTGAGACTTTTGAACAGTACTGTATATAAATGTTTTTTTTATTTTTTATTTTGGAATCAGTGTGGTGATAAATTATTTGTCCCACAAAAGAATCACGATACATAACTAAATCTACTCCCCTCCCCTCTAGCCAGGCTAGAGATTCATTCAAAATGAGGTCATTTTAAAAATAATAAGGAGCTGGGTACCTCTGCAGCCAGGTATCTGCCCGTGGCCAGGTGTTTGAAGCGGAAAAGACTGTTCCATTGGCCAGCTCCTCCTCTACACGGGTCATAATGTACCACCTACAGCATGTGAAAAAAAAATAAATCATGGTTATGATGGAAGAATGACCATGCCAGTGATGCCAGCGCATACAAAAGTATAACACTTTTTGGCTCGTACCTCAATTTCCCAGAGTGCTTTGGAACTGGTGGCAGAGGTGGCAGACTGGCGCAGGGTGGTCCTAAGGAAGACGTGCTGCTGCCGCTTGTAGTCGTCACAGGTCAGGAACTTTTCCTGCTCAGCATGGAACAACCTCACCACGTCTCCCTGACGGAAACAGAAAGACCATTAAGGTCATTATGGAGCCGGCAATGTTCCGTGCATTATTTAAATAATAATAATAATAATAATAATAATAATAAAAAAGAAAAAAATCTTACTCCTTTTAAAACATCCTCTCTGTAATCACTGAACTTCATGAAGAGTGTAACCTTCCAGCTGGTGTTACAGTTTACAGCATTCACCTGGCCCACACACACACACACACACACACACACACACACAGTCAGTATTGTGCAATTTGTGAAGCATGTGAAGGCACAGCACAAAATCTACTTTGTCTGGGCCTTCTGTATTTGTTTAACACAACTTTCAGAAAAACAGGAACTACGGCTTTTTCAACGACATAAAAAGTTCATTACTCCCACAGAACACAGAGCAAACCGATTTACCAATGCTTTGGATAGCTGTGTGTTCCACAACAGGTTTACATTAATGCCTTCATTCTAATACGGTATTTTCTCCGTAGAGCTTGTGCAACTGAGATGTCACTTTTTTGATGCCGCCATGTTGCTAATTCGGTCCAAGTGAAACAGAACAGTACAAGCGAAACACTAGTGGATCAGGGCTGAAAATGGACCATGCCAGATTGTTTGACCCTGATGCATTAGGAAATAGCTGACGTGATAAATACTTTACGAATGTGATCATCGTAATCTGTTTAATATCCGATTGATACAAACAGTCTCACCCGCAGGTTCATAGTTATTACCCGAAGTCTTGTTAAGAAATTCCACCTTTGATCACCTTTTTAACCCTTAAGTGAGCAGAACACAATATGTACAATATGTGAAACAGCGCTAAATCTTTTCAGGATGGCTAAGAGAAAGTCCATCCGCAAGCATTCATGCAGATGTGTGAACCGCTGGTTTATCTGCCAACTGAGGATAGAGGGGAAAAAAAGAAATCAAACCGCAAGATCGTTTTAAAACTCGTTCTTATTAAAAAACAGGAGAGCAGCAGAAATAAGGGAAAGTATAATAATAATAAAATTATATCAGCCAGAATGTTATACTTTGGAGACAGAATACTGGTCTAAGGAGAGCAGCATACGAACATCATATTCACTTTATACTGTAGTCCTACAGTCCTGATAGATCTGGCACATTTATACGCGTGTTAAATTAAACCCCAAAACTTTGAAAACAGTTGCCTGGACGATTTTAGCCCCAGAATTTCAAACTCAGCACAAGGATTATGCAGACTGATGATTGTAGAGGTCTATGTTCACCCGGCAAGATGGCCAAATAACCCAAATCCTGTGACATGATGTGTGTCTCAACATAAAGGGATTCATTTGTGTAGTTACTCATAGGGTGACATTTTCTATGAGCGGATGTTTAATTAAGGAAAATAACCCGAGTGGGAGAGCAGCGCCCTCATGCCGATGACCTCATCACAGTCATTATGATGACATAATGACCTTGAGTGAGATATTGTGGTATAAAAGCAGTTTATTATCGACAGATTATAATTTATTTGTTTATTTAACCATTTATTTTGCTCCGCCAATGCACATCCTTCCGCAAATGGCGGAAATAACTAACCGCGACTGTCAGAACAGGAGGCTAGCAGTTAGAGACCGACAGTTAGTGTAATGAACAGGGGTAAATGTAGTTTCTGAAACAGGAAACTCTTCAGGATTCAGTGTTTTGTGGTTTCTCTGTGACATGACAAACTATTAAACTGAAGCGACAGGGGAAAAAAAAAAAGAAAGCCTGACTGGGTAAGGGAACAAAGGCTTATTAGCTGATAAAATGTAACTTAACTGTCGCTGAACATTAAATGTAAACATATTAATAGTGATGTAATAGCATGGCATGTCGTTCTATAATAAAACAATGTTAGTGCACTTTTTCCTCCCGATTTATGACTAAATGTGGAACTATTGAGTCATAGCAAATTCCCCCTACCACACGAGTACACCTTTTCAAATTTGAACAAAAGTTTTAGTTTAGTGCCACTCCGGCTGATGTGGGACTATAACTATGCCACCCTTCCCACTTTTACCCCTTCATTTGTATGCGACCTAATTTCATGCAAAATTTGTTTGAAAATCAGCCACAAGACACCCACAAACCGGATGCACTTTTTATCAGACTATACAAATTAGATCACTCATTCTGTATTCTTTCTATTCTGTAGAGGGCTTTGGGAAGCGTAGATTCTATCCCAGGGAACTTGGGGCACGAAGTACCAGTTAATCACATTGGACAAACAGGCAAACACACACACACACACACTACAGGCACTAATTTGGAAACTCGGCATGTATTTGGAAGGTGGGAAGACAACCAGAGCAACCAGAGGAAACCCACCTAGCATGTGGAGAACATGAAAAGGCGCACAGATCCGAGACTGGACTCGAGCCCTCGACCCCGGAGGTGCGAGTTCACTGTGCTAACCACTACACCACCATGCCACAAATTACATCTGTTTAGATAAGTCCGCGTTCTACTTGTGTATGGCGACATGGCTCACCTCGTTGCAGCCCAGGTTATCCAGTAGCTCTATGTTGCTGGCGTGAAGAGGCTGGCCAGCGTTCACAGGCATCAGTACCACTTTGTCCCCGACCACCACCTTGCAACAGACAAAACAAACATGCAAAAACATTTCAGGTCATTTAAGGCAGGAATGCAGTACGGGACGTGGCTAAATAACAACATCCGATGGTGTGACATGCAGAATCTGGTAACAGCGTGACTAAGACCTAAACACTCTGCACTATGAATAGAGAACAGGTACAGTATATTCGGATTAAGAACTCGCCGTTTTCTTCCTAAGCAGCAGTGTGGCTGTGTGGGTCAGGCAGGCATGCTTACACATGAGGGCACACGTCAAAACTGCTAAACTCCCAGTCGGAACAGGAATGGATCCAATACATAGATCTAGCGCTATTTAACATGTTAAGGAGTTATGGATATACAGGACAGCGTACTCACTGTGAAAAGTCTGCTTGCAACAATATGTACGCCATTGTTCCACAAATGTATACACATTACTCCAAAGCTCTGCACCTCAGACGATTTGTTCATGTGCATAACCAAGTGACAAAAACGATAAGCGTCCAAAAGAAGGGACATCACTCTTGTGCTGCATTCCAAATACACAAGCACCTCTATTTTAAAAGTAGCGGTGACTAAACCATACACGATGTGAAGAAGTGAAAAAAATGACATGCATGAACATGCAAATGCACTGATGTTACTGCCAAACAGTCTGGCTTTTCCTGCTGTCTAGATCAACAGATTTCCATGAAAGAGAGGGAAAAAAAAAAACCGTTTATAATCTTCATGACACCCTGAAACTCCTCGTCCGTGTTTATCAATAGTACAAATACTGTATATGCCTATGTAAAGTTGAGTGCAAATGACAGCATGCTCATAGAATTAATAGGAAAATGCAGCCTATTAAAAGAAAACATGATGCATTATATAACCAAAAGTATGTGGACATCGGACTGTTACATCCACATGTATATCATACACTTTCTGCTATAATAATAATAATAATAATCACAACATTTACAATTCTCTGGGAAGGCTTTCCATTCGATTTAAGC
The DNA here is from genome assembly GCA_030014365.1 of Clarias pachynema. Classification (NCBI taxonomy): domain Eukaryota; kingdom Metazoa; phylum Chordata; class Actinopteri; order Siluriformes; family Clariidae; genus Clarias; species Clarias pachynema. Next base: position 13,240,863 of record JAQMYL010000037.1, on the reverse strand, counting down.
ACGACTGTGAGGATTTTTGTTCATTCAGCTACAGTACAAAAACGGTAATGGCTGTAAGTGTCGTATTCTTGGCTTAAAAACTCTCCTGAAACACATTCAGATCACTCACAGCAGCCACCGTATCTTAGTTTCACAGATCTGATGACAGAAAGAAGTGTGGTGTTCGGCTGGCGGCTTTTGCTTGAAAATCTGGAGGCTGCGATAGTTAAAGCTTTAAAAAAAAACAGTTATATAGCGGTTTTCAAATTAAATGTTTTGTTATGACAAAAGATCTTGTGTATCAGAGAATGATAATCTGCCAAAACAAGAAAAAAAGATCTCCTAATGTTGTAGCATACTATTGTAATCATACAAGCCTCCCCCAACTACCTCCACTTCTTAATATACTTATATTGAAAATCTTTAATATGTTCATTAAGAAAAGCAATGCCTTATGATCGCTCCATCTGATGTCACCTACTAGACAGGATTCTGTTTTTTCCACTTTTATTCTGGTTCCTCTTATAGTTTCCTTCTCTCTCATGTTCTCTCTGTGAGGTTTTTTGTCACTGTTGCCTATGGAAAGCTACTGTACTTTGCGGCATCGTCTAATGCTAAAACGCTACACATTAATAATCGTCACCCATCATAAGGCTACAAGTGTCACGCCATGCATTCTTCACATCAGATCTGGAAACTGGGGGAACTCACAGGGAACAAAAACAGACTTTTCTCCCCCTGAGATTCTTTTTTTCTCTGTTGTTTTTGCATTTTGTTTTAGATGATTGTCTTGTTACAGGATACAGCTGTGCAGGCTGCACTTTTGCACTCAACTCCACACTATAACCAGCAATGACTTTTGACAAACATATCAGCCGCACTTCACAGATGAACGCTCTGGCCTCGGCCATGAACAGACGTGTCCTTGCAGTGGGTGGTGAAGTCAGATTTCACATGCGGAGTAGCATGCTGCACACTTCTCATGTGTAGTCTACTACATACAGATAAATCTAGGTGAAAATAAATGAATAAATCATCACATTCTCATAAACAACAATCATTTGATGTACCTTTAGACTGGTCGATGAGATGACAAGAGGAAAGAGCAGAAGAGTAACAAGAACTTAATTAATTAAAGGGTTAATAGGAAACACATGCTCTGTTATACATACATTTATCATATACTGTACAGTACATACATACGGAAATATTTCTATTAAAGCATGAGCAATACAGCAACAACATCACAAATCAATAACGATTGGTTCGAAAAGTGTCAGAAAACCAGGTGCACAAATTTCAAAGCTTTTGATCTTGTTTATTAAAATGAACAAAAATTTTGAACCAGAGCAAAACTAAATCTTAGAGCTTGCTTGGAGCGAATATTGGTTATGGCTATACCTAGACCGCGTGTACGTTTAAATATGGCACAACTGCAACACACTTATAAAAATGTAATGCAGCATTTAAAATCAACTGAATAAATCAAACGAGCAAAAGCAATTAAATTATTGGTTTTGCTTTTCAGTCCCTGACATTTCTGACACGTCACTAATCAGAATGAATATTATCGATATGTTTTTTCACCGGTATGCTTGAACAGTTCGCACCATGCACAAATTGCTTAAGAAAAAGAAAGAAAAGACAGACTAACGTCAATCAATTAGTATGGATAATAATTCTGACAATTTAATCACAATGTACTATATTCCAGTACTGTTTTTTTCTTTCTGTATTGCCCAGTCCTAAACAGTTGTATTCACATACATACATTATAAATACATATAAAATATAATTCAATGCGAAATCACTTCATAAATCAAGGATAAATGAGAGAGATAGCGAATATATATGAGTGTGAGTATTAATGCAGTGGTCCCTACATTGTCGCCTTCACTGCGGAGCTTCCAGAAGGGTTGGATGTAAAACCAGGAGCCCTCGTTCCCAGACGGATCCAGAGATACACGCATGGCGTTCTTCTCTAGCAGGGCCGGGAGACGCTTATTCACAGTCAGGAACTTGTTGCTTTTAATGTGCAGCAACTAAAACAGCAAAAATCTACATGTAAATATTTCATGAACGATTCAAGAAGAAAACATACAGCGGGGAAATTAAGTACAGTATTTGACACATCAGAACATTTAAGTATACAAGTTGAGTCATAATAAATCAAGTGAAATGACACAGGGAATAAATGGCATAGAAACCACCTGAAATCTGTCAGTATTGAGAGAGAAACTCTACTAATGGAGATCAGCTGCTTTAGTCCTAATTGATGGCCTATAAAGGCTTCTCATTCCCCAGGAGGCAGACAGGAAAGACTTCATGATGGGTATCAAGATCTTCGTAATCTTATCGTTGAAAAGCATTCTGATGGAAATGGTTATAGGCGCATTTCCAGAATGCTGAATGTTCCTGTGAGCACTGTGGGGGCCGTTAACCCGGAAATGGAAAGAGCATCAGTTCACCATGAACCGGCCACGATCAGGAGTTCCACGTAAGATCCCTGTCCGAGGAGTCCAAAGAATAATCAGGAGCGTTCTCCAAGAGCCAAGAACCACTCGGGCAGAACTTCAGGAAGACCTTGCATCAGCAGGTACTGTTGTTTCAAAGAAAACTATAAGCAATGCACTGAAGCG
>JAQMYL010000037.1:13217137-13227398 GCA_030014365.1 Clarias pachynema | reverse complement strand
CAACAATCACTTTGAGTTTTGAATGTGGGAATGAGCAGAACTCATCAGCACACACTGCACAGCACAAGAATAGAGGTCTCTTTTTTTTGCCCACTTTTTCTATTTAAGGTCAGAGGACTAGAGCAGAGGAAGAGCCCACAACACGCTTGTAGGGGGAGAACAAAAAGAAAAGTGCTACGAAGCAAAGTAGTGGTTTAACAGCCATAACTTAAAACTAACACTGAAATGTGCATGTCTAATAAAAATCCCACAGCCGTAAAATGTCAAAAAAATTAAAATGCAACTATTTACCCATGCATAACACTTCCTCTGCTGTCTGACATTTAGTATTACTTGATGCCCTCATTTGTCTTTTCTGTCTAAGAACTTTTTAAAAATAGCCAGCTATTATCTCACTACTACTGACCTCTCAAGCAAGTGCAAACAGTCTTAAAGAGCCACTTCACGCGTAGCATATCATCTCTCTTAAGCAGATCTGGAGCTAGCACATCACCCCTACAAACAAGCTAATTATTCTCAGCTCAAAATTGCAGGTTAAAGCAATGCCGGATCATGTATTAAGAAGCATTTTACTGTGGTTGTTTATCAGAAAGTCCCATAAAGTTGGAAATTATAAACTGCCTGTATTGCAAATCTGCAAAAATGAAGCTTAATGAAGCAATGTGATCTGGCATCTTGGAAGCAGATGATGGGAATAGGAAATGTAATGAGTGCTGGCTAGGAAAACAGACAAAGCACTAAAAGCCCTGCTACATATGTTCACTCAATCATTAACTTCTTAGAGGCACACTTACACGTCTTACTTAAGCAGCGCTGATATATGTCAGGTTGCACCTCGAGAGACATGGCTGAACCGAATCGGTTAATCATGAACTAAACGCAGTCAGCATTCAGTTAATCAACATTCTCATTAGACCTCCATGACATGTAATAGAAAGTTGGCAGACGTTTAGGTGAAAGTGACAGAATGTGCCAATAATGTTAACCACCAGCATGCCCCCCCTCCACAAAAAAAAAATAAATAAACAATTGTAATGCAACCACGTTAAAGAATTTCTATTATAAAATGTGCCATTGGATATTGCTTTAACCTTTATAGGGTACGCAGACAGCTAAACGTTTGCATGAAATGGGTTATGGTCCACCAATTTTTTCATTCCCTAATGAGAAACCCACATGGTTGGTTCTGTTAACAAGGCATTTTGATCGACGCAATACTAGCACATATCGCAAGTCTTCCATCAGTTTATATAGTCACCCTAAATACCTTTTTAATACAAGTTCATTCCTGTTTTTCTCGAAGTGGCTCTAAAATTCAACAAGTTCTCAGGAAACTCCGACATCAATCCAGTGTCAGCAGAAGTACATGTTAAGGCTGGCTGTCAATATGCATATCTATTGTTGTTCGCTATTTCATATGAATTTATCAGCACATTCCTGTAGGGTTGGCTCTGACTGCTGGTACATTTCCCATGTGGCACTTCTCGAGAATCAGGCCTTTCCTAGGCGCTTCTGCTCTTGATCATTGAGAGAGCAATGGGTCTCAAGTCAATCTACAGAACCCACCGTGCAGACATGTACTGTAAACTGCAATATAATGTATGTGAAGATATAAATGATTTGCATGCCACTTACAGATACTACAGCTTCCCCACATAGCGGTACGATTTACATGCCGAGATTTTCAATCCAGGTTATTTCAGTCGGAATTTACCGTGTTGAAAATCTCAACACATTCTTTAAAAGCCTGGTTTACATTTACATTAGATACAATTCAAATATATGCACAAAAGCGGAGCTACTTTTAGTGTCAATATTTTTAATGGACCTGTCAGGTAGCTACTGTTGGTTAAGAACATAGCTAAGCTTTAAACCCACAACCTTAACAAAACATCCACCCAGTGTTTTTGCAAGAAAACAGGAATGTCAGAGGGAATGATCTACAAGCCAGTTTGTTGTTTGCTCAGACAATGAATTCTGAATAGTTCCAGGCTATTTTAAAATCTTTGACATGTTACTTTACTGTACCAGGTCCCAACACTCAGTTGGTGTTAAGATGCAAATGCATGCAAAACTCCATCCATGAGACTAATCAGATTCATTTTTGTATGATTAATAATGTTACCCTTTATAGATAAAGGAACTGACTATCTAGTTCATTTGAATGAACTGGACTTGGATCTGGATTACGCTATTCTGAATTAGAGCTATGCATGATTTCGTTTCAGGATTGTATTATCAGTCATACTATTAAAATATTAACAGGCTGTACTACAGACCAAATGTTAGCAGTGAAAATGAGGGATCCTTCCATCACACAAGGGCTTTGACATCATGACATCCTCTTCTTTTATGACAGTAATACGAAGACTAACAATCCGAATTCTCATCAAATACTATTCTTTTCATACATTTTGCATTGTGTATATAGATTTTGCATTGCTTACTGTCTCTTACTTGATATTAACTTGTCATGTACCCCCTCTACTATATTTCCTATGTGCAGTCATGCTTGAACCCTACAGCTGCTTCTACAGCTTGGATGTACATGGCTGTAACTAAGGTAACTAAAAGATAAGACAATGTTTTAGCTTCTAGTTACCGATTTAGGAGCAAACAACATATTTAAAATCGTCAAAGACTCCCAGTAAACATTCTTGTCAAGTTTTTCAGTATGTCAACTTGGCTTTTGTATTTACTCACAATGCACATCATAAAATCTACAGAAAGATGTTGAAGTGGTAGGAAAAGATGTGTGGTGTCATAATGAGGATGATCCCACATGGTTACACTAAAGTGACACTTCTCAAAATGTATATTTAAGTAGATTTATTCTTCTAGTTCCATTATTTTATTTTATTTTTTACAAATGCTCTAGTGAGGCAAATGTGAGATGATTTAAGACATGCATGTTACACCATGAGAAAAGTGGTTTCTGCATGTTTTCTCGTAGCTCTGGTGCAAAACAAAAACTTACCTTAGAAATGTAGCTTAAACTCAACAAAAAGTTGCGTTTGGCATAAAGAATGAAATTGCGACAATCTACACCCATTAACCATAACACCACCACCGTTTGAATACCCTCTGAATGTACGCAAATCACCATGTTTAAAATCCTCATCTTGGGCTGAATTTGGCATTAACAAATTTAATTGTGATTATATAAACTCATTACCCATAACATCAACACCACCGCTACACTTTTATACCCCCCTCATTGTGTTGGACTATTGTGCATTAACATTTATATGACCTTCTGTGAAAAACCTGTGCAATACTAAAGTACCCCACATGATTTTTGTACCTTATGCATCACTATATACAATAAACTGGCGTATATATATATTTTTTTTTACTATCGCCTTAACTGCAGCTGTGTGTTTTTGTTTTCAGTGCATCACACCTTGCCGTGTATGGGGATTAGAACAAAGAGAGTTCAAGCTGTTGCCTTCTATCAGACTGAGCATCCATGGAATGCACTGGACAAACAAGTCCGCCTTGCAATTTACATTACGTAAAGGACATGCTGCGATCGTCCTGCAGCCAGATACTGAACCACAGCACACCTTCGGGGGTCAGGTGGAGTCATGGGGGCGAGTCAGTCCCAAGGGAGTCAGAGCTGTTTTGGTGGCACAAAGGAAATCTTTAAAATATTGAGCTTAACAGCATTTTTTTTTTTTTTTTTGAGATTGCAAGCAAAATCCTGAACAGAAGAACTAGCACAGAAGCTGCAAGCTTGCAATACATTCCACAGAATGTTCAAGCCACAGTCCATGCAAGTGTTGCATTCATGCTGCAACCTGCAGGGTGTTGAAGCGGCTTATCTTAAGCATGAGTCATGACAAATCAAACCAAGCAACCTTTCAGACAGGATACATACATTTGGGTCATTTCAGACTTCTGAATTTATTTATTTATTTATTTTTTGTTTTTTACACACTGTGAGGCAACTCTGGCTGCATGTGGTTTGGTGTAGTATTAATTCAGTTCACAGGTGTTTGTCATAAGTTTCGACACAGGGGTGGACTTGTCTTATAAACGTGAATTGATTTGATGGCCACTCTGTAAACAAATATCGTGTTTTGCATTCCTGTTATGTGATTTGCGTGTACAGTGTTTCTCTGCTCGCTTTACTGCCTCAGTCACTCAGTCAGTCACTCAGGCCTCTCGATCACTTCCTTATTCCACGCTCACGCCGACTCATGTAGCATGTCGGGGTGTAAAGCGGAGTCTCAACGCAACGCATTTTTTAAACTTTAAACGGTTTAATAGCTGAAAACTTACCCCAAAGTGCTGATAAATCCATTGACGGTTCCCTCCGCGTACAGAGACACGATGTCGCCGATGTGGAGGAAACTCGACCTGTGTTCTGACATGTCTTTCGGCTCTGAGCTGCAGTGAGTCCGCAGGAGGAGGCCGACTTCAGCGCTCTGCAACACTCAAAAGCCTTGTGTCCGACCTGGAAGTTGTGCCGCCTCGCAGGAAAGCATGCCTCACATACTCGCCAAGTCCTGGCTAAAAAGAACAAATATCTAGAAATAAAAACACAACGTGCTGAAAGTATGAGTGCTGTTGGACTTCTTTCTGACGTTAGTATTGAGGTTTGAAACTCCTTCCTGTGAGAGAGAGTGTGTGTGTGAGAGAAAGAGAGACAGGCGAGGCGTTTTAGCCGCTCTGGGGGAGGAGACGCACTTTCTCAGCGCTGAAACACAGCACAGCCTCTCCTGTGTAATGGAGGAAGCGCCGGTGCTCTCCGGCTCGGCCACTGTTTATGGGGCTGGTTTGTTTGTTTTGGTTGTTTGTTTTTCTATCAGAGTTTCTCAAACTTTTTAGCACTCCTTTAAGTATCAAATAAATTCCACCAAACATCACTCCATCAGTACATTAGATTTTTTATAAACATAATCCACCTATTAAAATATGAAGCAGGTTATTTTAAATGGTTTATTTATTCTGCAGCGTGGTGGCGTAGTGGTTCCCACAGTCGATGGTTCGATTCCTGTCTCAGGTCTGTGTGCCTGGAGTTTTGCATGTTCTGCCTGTGCTTAGTAGGTTTCCTCCGAGTACTCTGGTTTCCTCCCACAGGCCAAGGACGTGCCGATTGGGCTATTTGGCGTTGCCAAATTGCCTGTAGTGGCCGGGTTCGATTCCCAGCCAGGCTTGATTCCCATCTCTGTGTGCATGGAGTTTGCATGTTCAGTTTGCATGTTCTCCCCATGCTTAGTGGGTTTCCTCTGGGTACTCCGGTTTCCTCTCACAATCCAAAGACCTGCAGATTGGTGTTCCAAATTGCCCATAGTGTGTGTGTGTGTGCCCTGCGATGGATAGGATATCCCACCTCGTGCCCTAAGTCTTCTGGGATAGGCTCCAGGTCCTCGCGACCCTGAATAAAGGATAAAGTGGTACTGACGATGAGGAAGTGAGTGTGAATGTGCCCTGTGATAAATTGGCACCCCATCCGGGGTGTATCCAGCTTCGTGTCCTAAGTCTCCTGGGATAGGCTCCAAGCCCTGATGCAACACTATATACAGTGAAAAACAGTATGTACTGTATGATGAGCGAGTCGTGAAATTTCATATATTAATTAATTAGAATTTGCAATACAGCATGTTTGGTGCATTTTGTGTAATATAAGTTTGAGATCAGGAAAAGACTACGCTCACACTGTAATCTGACTGCTACTGTATTAAGCAGGGCTTCTTAACCTCTTGCCACTTGTTTTTCAGCTTTGAACTGGTGAAAAAGGTGTTGAATGATTTTAAATTGGTTGTTAACAAGTTCTACCTTGGAGGTCAAGAGAGGTGGCTGGTCATCGATGTGTTCAGGCCTTTAGCTAAGATGCCTTCTTGTATGAAAAAAAATAGGTTAAAACTAATTAAATCTATTTTGAAAGGAGTGCCTATCAAAAAGGTAAAGAAAAAAAAAAAAGCAAAGCAATGTCCTGTATATTCCCATCAGGTGACACTGTAGCATCCATTTTTAATGCACTAATCTTACAAATGTAATAATTTACAGTTTTTTAATTGATATGTGGTTAGTTAAATTGGAATATTTTGGGCAATTCAGGTACATGCTGTTATCTGGTGATACCAGAGAAGTTCACATATGCTCATCCTGAACATAAATGTCACAGCAAGAATTTGGAGCTAAGGTTTTAACACATTTTAGGTTGTCAGATATCACCACAGGGTCATTATTATAAAAACAGGGTTATACATAGATACACGCACATAAATTATTAATTCAGTGGTTCTGAACCTCATCATAACTCATATTCTATACTGCTTTATCCAATGTACAGGGTCGTTTGAGGCCTGGAGCATAGGAGACATTAGGCGGGGAACACCATGGACAGGGAACCAATCCATTGGAGGGCACACATACATGTTCATTCACACACTATTGGTAATTTTGGAACAGCAGTCAGCTTAATCTGCATGTTTCTGGACTTTGGTGGGAGGAAAACCCATCAAGCATGGAGATGCAAACATGCAAATTTTATGCATACAGACCCGAGGCGGGAATTGAACCCAGAACCTGGAGGTGCAAGGCAACAGTGCTAAACACTAGTCCACCGTGCTGGTTCTGAACATCCTGAAACATATTTTACATGTGCTAAACCCAAGGCTTCTTCACTGGCTGTTATTTGGCATGATTCACTACATCTGGTAGCTTCTCTGTGCAAACATAAAAATGGACAGCAATCATTGGATTGACCAACAACCAGTACAGTAAGAGTCCAAGGAGCTCAGTGAACAACTTTGTCTGAAATGTCCAAAGAACTTTTTCAAAGAACAATTTAGCAAATGCCTTCTTGTATACTAGCACAATAAGTAGTCTACTTTCATTTACGTTTAATGTCTAAAAGAGCAGTTGATCAAAATTTCTCACCAGTTATTCATTATTGTCTGGTTTCGTTGAACAATTGAACTGAATGAGTTTAATCCAAACTCAAAAACAATAGCCCTGTGTTTTCAATAGGTGAAAAGGCCTATAAGGCCTATGAGGCCTAAAAACACATGAGGGCACCTAGGATATACTGTAGATGGAGCAGCACGAGAGTGCAGTAGGTATAGCATTGTCACTTCACTTCTTAGTTACTGTTTGTTCTAAGTTTCTATTCCTTTGTGTCTGCTTAGGTTTGCACTGGGTTCTTTAGTTTCCACTCACCTCACAAAAGCTGACCAGAAGATGAATCTGCTAATTTGCCTCGTGTTTTTTTATGAGCGTGTGTGTATGGTAAGGAACTCTGAGATTGATGTCCCATTCAGGATGTATTCCCATATCACCTCTAGTGTTCCTGGGAGCAACAAGTGAAGTGGTTGTCCACTTCAGAAATATTTGCCTATGCTATTCATCACTTATGCATTACTTTAATCAAACTCACATTTATCAAAAAGGCATTTTAAGTGTTAAAATACCAGTTTCAATTAGCCCCACTGTGGACATTAGAACGTCTGTGCTGCCATCTAGTGAGCAGTAAAATAACAACAAATAAAATAAAAGACAGAACCACGTGGTTGCGTGATGACGTAATGCAACTTTCATTGTTTCCTCAATGTGACCACGTGGCCTCGACTAGTTCTACTTAAAAATGTACATAGATTCATTTAATAGTAAAATGAATAGTGTGAAGATGAGTTGTGTTTTTTAATGAAGATAAAAATGGTATATTATGAGAATAATCCAATTTCTCCTTTTCTTCAGTTTAGAGTTCTTATATGGGTATAATGGGTATAATATGGATTATTATTATTAAAACTTCTGCATATTTGAAGTGTGCATGTTCACTCAAATCCAAGCATGAGTAATCTGGGTTCTGGGTCCTTGATCTAAACCAATAACTCTGAATTGCTTAATTATATCCTGTCTCAATTTAATATCTAAACTTATTGTTCCACATACTGTAGTGTTTCTGTTGCTGTCAGGATCGGAGATAGCATGTGAACAGAACGTACGTATACATTTCAAATTGTAATAATAGCAAACAAAATAAATATATATAAATATATACTGTTTATAAAAATATATATATTTGTAGTAAAGAGACAGAGATGCAACTGTAATCTTTCCTAACTGGTTCTCTGTTCTTTTTTTTTTTTTTTTTTTTTGTTAACAGCGAAAGAAATCTTAATCTCAATCACAATACAGCATGCAACTACACAAGCCGATTACAACATAGCAGTCAACCATTCACAATACATTTGCCCCTTTTTTAAATTTCTTCTGATTGGAAACGGTTTTAATTTATGAACTTCTTTTTTTAAGCATATAATTTTATTTATTTCAATTCATATGGTTTATCTACTGTGTGTGTGAATGTTGACATGTTGATGTCCTACCACAGTCAGAAAGTAGTTGTTGTTGATGATGATGATGATATTTATTTATTTATTTTGCTATACACAAAACAAAACAAAAATATGTCCAATATTTATTTGATGACCAGTCAGCTTTTCATTGCCTGATATGAAAAAATCTCAACATCAAACAGATTAGCCAAGCAAAATAATGAGAAAAACTCCATGATGGTTGTGAGGAAAAGATGCAAAACACCTGTCAGTGACATCACAATAATCATCAAAGGGCAGGCGTAATGGTGTCACATTCCACCATTTGAAAAAAGGCAAGGTGCAAACCACTCATCTTCAGGATAGATCAGTGGGCTAGACTGAAATTCAGAGGCGAGCCACAAAAATTTTGCCATTAAAATTCAGAAATCCGTCATGCAGCAAAAACAATGATCCAAAGCACACTGCTGACACAACCAAGGGGGAAAAGTGGAAGGTTTTAGACTGGCCTAAGATATTTTTGCATGCATTTCACCTTCCGAAGAGGAGACTGAAAATAAGCCCTCAAATGAGTCTTTGGCAAATTTCTCCTACTGCGCTTTTTTTTATTAGCCTCCTTTTAAGTTTGAAAAAGAGCTTTATTTAAGCTCTAAAATGATTCTCAACTTTTTCACCACTTTTTAATCTTAGGCAGGTAAATATAGCTCTATGGACCGAATCTCTATGGACCGAATCTATTCTCAAACCACCCTTATTCATGCTGAGCTGAGAAAGAGCAAAGGTCATTAATACTTTTTTTATTTTTATTTTATTTGATAATTAATGATTAATTTGTGGGCTGAATGTGCAAAATGACAATGATTGATTTTAGGCACCACCCTTGCTGGTATTACCCAAATTTCTATCTATTTCCTGTGAATAACTTTAAGTATTTCACTGGATAGTACGTATTCAGTTTTGAATCATGTACCACTTATTAATATTATTAATATTTATTTAATTAATAATACATTTTGATTGTTTATTAGTAGGCTTCTATTGTTAATTGTGATTTAATTTTTATTGCTTCTCTTGAAATGCACCTTTACAGAAATGCATATAGTGGGATTATAAATCATTACCCATGTACAACTATACTATGAAATAAAATAGGAATTATTGTGTTGAAAGATGTTCAATTTTAGTCGATTTTTTTCTCCCTAACTTATGACTGTGCAAAAACTTTGGAGGCACAGATGAGCAGAAAGCACACTGAAAATTACATTACAGTCCTCCTTCTTCGTTGTCAGTAAAAAAAAATTATGTTTTACCTCAAAGAATGCCAATAAATGTATAATCATTTCAACAGCTGAATGTTTAAACTATGGTTATAATATTTATTTAATTCAAACTATTTATATAACATGGCAAATTTACTCAAAATAAATGCCTAAAAAAAAGGAAGTATTTTTAACGTGCAAATTCTCACAAATATTTTCAGTACGTGTACTTAGTCACACGACTAGGGCTCATTATAAAATTTAAGGAAGTCACATGGCTGGTACAGAGAAAGAAAGCGAATAAACTAAAGAGCAAAAAAGTCCTTAAAAAAGGGGGAAGTAAAAAGTGCCGTTAATCAATTTAAATTTTAACTTTTAATAGTTTACATCGGACCACAGTTTTAAAAAAATCACATCATTTTTATACACGGAAATTTCCATAAATTAATCTTCAGTAGGACTTCCTTTTTTTGTGCTAATGGTAAAGGTCATGTACATTTTTGTCTTATTTCATTTATATGGCAAAATAATAGTCAAGTATCAATATGTTTAATATTGATTCTTGACTATATATATCAAATATATTTAATATTGATACTTGACAATATATACACTACCGTTCAAAAGTTTTAGATCACTTGTAAATTTCTTTGTTTTTGTTTAGTGATTTATTTTCTACATTCTACAACAATACTGGGGATTTCAAAACTA
>JAQMYL010000037.1:13170751-13181490 GCA_030014365.1 Clarias pachynema | reverse complement strand
ATCGGAATTATATCGTATCGACCAAAATTAAGAAATATATCGTGATATAAATTTTTGCCATATCGTCCAGCCCTAATCAGGACCAAACAGAAAAGGCAAACAGAGCAGGTGTTTTTTTTACTTCCACATGAGTGTTGGTGATCTGCTATGAAAGAATTCAGGGAAACGAAAGGCCACGCTCATCTACACGGGTGAATACTGAATGTAGGAGGTATTTGAGAGACTTATAAAACGTCCCATGCACTCTACAAAAAGCCCACCTACAGTCGTGCGTGTGTATTGGTGTGTGGGTGTGTGTTTAGGACCTGTAAGGATTGATTTTCTCGACCCAGTTCTTGCATGGCTGCCGTGGTGTCGTCTAGTTTTCTCCTCATCTCCAGCACTTTGGCTTGCAACTTCTCTATTTCACCTTCGTCCTTCACACACCTAGAGTGCAGCAGCATGGAACACAAGAGAGCAAAGTGTATGTGTGAGTGAAAGTATTTAAAGTTGAGCAGAAAGGGAAATACAAACAGCAAGTAGGCAGTTCCTAACCTCTCGAGCAGGGCACGTCTCTCGTCTTGGTTGTTCTGCACAGTGGCCTCAAGCACAGCGATCTCACCACGCAATTCATCTGTCTGTTTCTCCAGCTCGCTCACGCGTCTCTGACTGCTCTGCCACTCTCGCTTCAGCGTGGCAACGTTCTCATTAAGGGCAGAAACCTGCATTGTGAGCTTTGCCTCGGCCTCCTCCTTCCGCTTTTCCACTTCATCCTTAGCCTTCGCTTCCAATGCCTGGGGAAAAATACAGAGAGAGGGAGGGAGACAGAAACAGAGTGTGATACTGAAGTAGCTGCAAATTGTATGTATGCATTAGTATTATTCAATCAACTATTTTATTGTTCAAATCACCCTCTGCTAAATTTTAAGGAAGGATTACCTAAAACTAGGGAAACTCTCATAAATAGTAGTGTTTGCTTGCACATTGAGTCTCACCACCAAGGGGGCTGTTATATCAAGACGGTAAAATCAGACAAAAGTGCAGACCCCTAGTGCTTGTACAGGGCACAAACTGTAACCTCCCCTGTTTCTCAGATACAAAGGAAGTGGTGGCATGAATCTCTGTAGCTCGTAGACCATAGAGCTATAAGCAGTGAAGACAACCTTAGATACAAAAGCCATGGTCGGCTGTAGAGTAATCTTCACCGCATTAGCAGCAAACCGTGTACATGATGGATGCACGGCGTGGAGATCACACACTCCCGTTTAGCATCTCGGATGCAAGAGCGAGAAGAAGTGCTGTCTCTCCGTTGGCTCAAATGGAGGACCAAAGAGAGCCTCAAGCACTAACGCTGGAGCTAACTGTTTATCGCAGACGGTGTATTTATCTTAATAAAACGCATTGCTGACGGATGAGCACCTGGTGACATTTCCTTAAAACCAAGCTGACAAGCAGTGATGGATCTAGAAAGTTTTACAAAGGGGTGGCAAAAGATTTTGGAAGGGTGGCATTGGAGGGAAATATACAGGGAGGTATTATGTATTATAAATTTAGCATCTATCATTAAGTCTAATATGTTATTTTACTTAGTGAAATGGTGCGTTACTGCACTGTAATTTGTATAACAAAGAACAAAATCATACCGTTGGGTCCAACTGGAACTACAGCAGGATCTGTCTCCACCCGACTCACCATCACCCCCTGCTTCTGTCCCTCGCTCTGATTGAGTTGAACCCTCATCTTCATCTCTCACATTCATTTCTACTTCTTTCTCCTCTCTCATTTCTTTCCTCTGGTTCCTACTCTCTCTCTCCTCTCTTCCTCTTGCGCAGACTTCAGCCTTTTTCTAGCTGAAAAAGTTGCCAATATTTTAACCCATATTTTTACTTCCTTTCCATTTTGTGCTGTGACCTACTGTGCAGCAGTGAAGAAATGAAAGGGTGTCATGGTTAAAATCCATATATTTCATTAACATACATCGTGGGAAGGTGTGATTTATACATTAAATTAAAACTACAGTACAAGATTAATGAAGATGTAACACAGAGTGATTGTGGTGACAGAGGCATGGTCGCGCGTTGCTCTGTGAAGGGAGTGACGGTCAGATGAGAGCACTTACTGTAGTAGCTCCCACCGGCTCACTGCAATAGACGAAACACTAATTGGAAATATTCTCATCAGGTGCGTGTCCCATCTATTGCACTGAGCAGGTGGGAGCTATAAAGAGTGAGGACAGTGAATGGCCAAGAAGGTGTGTGTTGGGCGTGTGAAAAGATGCTGAAAAGCAGTAAAGCATATTCATTATGAGCAAGAGGATAAGCTTCAAAATTGCCTGTATCCATCTTCCTTTCCAAGTGATCTTTAGATATTTAATCCCATCACGGTTAATGTATCCTCAATATGGCATAATGTTTGTGTGCAGATTCTGTGCTTTAGTTCTAAACTGGATGTTTATTTTGTGATGAACTCTTTAGGGAGTGACTTCACACAAACCACTATTATTGAATCCTGTTTATCAAATGTTACATGTAACTGCGATCATGTAACCGCCACAACTCCACAAGAAAAGGCTCTTACTTCATCTTGCGATACTGTAGCAGCTCGTGGTGTGTAATGAGCAGCGCATCAGGAGCGGTGCTGTGTGTTTGTGAGGCATTCAGGTGCAGTACAGAGTGCAGCTCACCCACGCACTGAAAGTGCTCCTGTTTTTTTGTTTGTTTTTTGTTTCTTTCAGTCGTAGACAGCTTATGGACATAGCTGTTGTTTTGTTTTTACATTCTCAATGTTAGGAACTGAAAAGTACCACATAGCGCTCCTGCATAACAGTTCCTAAAGAAAGAAGACAAAATCTCCAACATGCAGCACTGAAATAGAGAACATTACGTTCCTGATATCATTACTCAAAAGATTGCCACTTGTAACACTAGTGGACAAGGCCCGAGCACTTCGAATGGACTTGACCACATTTGGTTGAAGACCCTCAGCAGGTAAGAATACAAACTCCACAGATTCCATCACTCCTTCATGGCTTTGCTGCTAGCAGACTATCTCTGCATAACACAACTTTGTCGGCCAATGGAAGGCACCACCTTCCCGTGCCAGATTAATTGGAGGGAAGGCATACAACTTATACAACTGTGGCATGCCCCAGAGGGGCATGGTGGTCTGTTATGGAGAGGAATAGTGGGCAGTAGGCTATCTCACTGCATACAAAGAGATTCACTACTGCCCTGCTGAAGCGCTCCCAGGTCTGAGCCACCAACAACGTCCTCAAAACATCCTCCCTTCTCTCACAACCCACCCTCTACAATCCACCCCCAGGTTCAGGTACCCTAGATTATTGAGTGGCCATGAGTGACAGAACACGAACACTGGACCATAGCAACAAAGAATGAGACAGTTTCAACAGGAGAAGCAAACAAGTCCCTCCTTGCCTGTTTATATACTGTATGACACCATTGTTGTGTTGTCTGTTCTGATCAGAACACGATGGCTATCAAAATACAGCAAAAAAATTCAGTTTCAGTGCCAAGAACACCACCAACAGCTCCAGATGGTTGATGTGAAGCCTGCGTTGCTCTGGTGACCAAACCACCCTCACCACTTGCCTGCCGGCGTAAATAAAGGTGTCTTCAGCCAGGACACAAGAGGGCGTGATGTCCCATATGATGTGTGTTGTACTAAGTAAATCGACTGACAGGGAACCGTAAACGTGTACCTTGGCACACTTCAAAATCAAATTTTCCAATCTCATGTTTAATTGTAAAATATATCTATGAATATTTAGTCACAAAAAGAAGAAAGTTTTATACAATCACACATACATCATACACACATAAGTATATATTAACTAGTCCATGCGATCCATGTGTAGCTCTTATTATTCATTACTGATATTAGTTATATTAACTCGTGATGTCTCTTTTTGTAAGCACCAAATTTTTATAATCTAAATAACCCCCCCCCCCCCCCCCCAAAAAAAAATTTACCAGTTGTTTGTGCAGCTTGTCAGTCTCTGCTTTGTGTTGCTGTTGTGACTGTGTGATGGATTCGCGGGTGGTCTGATGTTCCTTCTTCTCCTGCTCCAGTACTGCTTGGATCGCTTCAACCCGGCCCTGTAGCTCTACTTTCTGCTGAAGTAAGAGCTGCTTTGCTGCCTGCAGGTCCTTGAGCTCCTATACACACAAGCATTCAAGAATAATTCCAGCTGCTTAATTCTTGTAAACATTATTGTGATTTTTAAAGCATCACTACTAACTACAATTTGCCAAGAAATACTGAGAACCTGGAACCAATGAGGATTGAAAAAATTATTGCCTATACATCTATACATATAATAAAACTGCAAAGTTGAGGTGTCTGTACATTGAAGATATTTGCAAAATATCTTATTATATCTCAAAATTCAACAGATGGCGCTGTACATTTTTAAATACATGCTTATGAGTGTGCAATTGAAATCTACTTAAACACAATCTCATAACTTCATTCCGCTCACTTCACGGTAACACGTAAAAAATTTAGGTCATTTCAAAATTCAACAGATAGCGTTGTATATTTTTTAAAACACGCTTATGATTGTGGGATTAAATTCCACCATAAGAATTATGACTGTTCAGACTGTTTCAACGAAAAGATCAAATGATGTCTAAGAGTTAAATCTGCCAGTCTGAAGCAATTTTGTTCAGCAGCTAACCTTCTCACTCTTGTCTGCCAGAGCTTTCAGTTCAGCATTTAGCCTGCTCCGCTCTTTCTCTAGCCCACTCTGAGCCTCTCTCAGCTCCTCCACCTGAGAACGCTCCTTCTTTAGCTCCTCCTGCATCAGCTCCTGCTCACACATGTGCACACACAGACAAGCAAGCACCCACACACACACGATAAGTAGTGTTTGACTGAACAGAGAGTCCAGATACATATGTGTGCTGTTCTTCTCAGACTAACAGAAGAGCCAGTCACATAACGAGCTTGCTAACAGTACCTGCTGCTTCTGCAGTTCTCGCAGCGCCTCCTCCTGCTGTTTCAGCTTCTCGTCTCTCTTCTTTAAGTCTTTCTCCAGTGTTGCATGTCCTGTTTTCAGATCCTGGATTTGGGCCTCACGAGTGTTCAGCTTGTTGGTGCTGGCTACCAGTTCCTCCTGAGTCAGGGCCAGCTTCTCTTCACGTCCCTATACATACATTAGGAAGTTCTTCCATTACTGAACTGCAAGGCCAGTGTTTCACATAGCACAATGCACCAAAAGCTCACAAAACTCAAACAAGATTTTCCCCTAACTGGATCACTACCAGAGTTTCTCATTTCATGTTTTTGATTTACACAGACACCCCCCCACAAAAAAAAAAATGTACTGGAGTGGGGATGAGATACACTAGATTGCCAAAAGTATTCGCTCGTCTGCCTTCACATGCAAATGAACTGGAGTAACATCCCATTCTTAATCCATAGGATTTAATACAATTCAACTTTTCTGGACAGGCTTTTTTTGACCATTCTTCCAGAAACGCATTTGTGAGGTCAGACTCTGATGTTGGATGAAAAGGTGTGGTTTGCAGTCCCCGCATTAATTCGAAGGTGTTCTTAGAGAAAAAAAAATTGGATGTGACTCCAAGTTCATATTCATGTGAGGGGAGGCGAGCGAATACTTTTGCGAAGAAATTACTGCAGAGAAGAGAGAACACAACGGAGAAGTCAGACGTTCAACTCGATTTAAATGGAAGCGTTGTTACCAGGTGGAACAATCACAGGTGATGTGACTGTCACTGTGATGTGTAGCTACGTTTCCAAGGAGGTGCACATCAGGCTACGCTTTAGGGTACACGACTATGTGAGAGCTATGTCATAGACTTGAAGCATGAATCAGCCTTTATGTTCGGGAATCTTACATTATGTTGTGGCTCATTGTGTTGTAAATATGCCTTTAACTTTTAAAATGCTGTGCTTTTGCAGATTTTGACAAAAGAAAATGCCACAAAAGATGTTAGGGTTACCATACGATACTGTGAATCTGTAAAGACTAAAGTCATCATTGACATCATTGTAATTTCAAAATGTTTGAATCCACTAACTGTGCTCATGTCTCACACACACAAACCTTGAGGTCCTGGCGCAGAGAAGAGACTTCAGACTCCTTGCCATAATAATCAGACTGTACTTTGGACAAGGTCTCTTTGGTGCTGTCATAGGTTTTCTGAAGCTCTGCTCTGTGGTTTTTCTCTGAATTCAGCTGTTCAGATAGCACAGTCATCTGTTCCTTCAGCTTAGTTAACTCCTCCTCCTAGATCACACAGACGTTCCTTTTAATTTACAGAGCCAAAATGTGATCTAGAAAAGAAAATTCTTTGCTGTTCTAAGGCACAGATAATTCAAGCTTTAAACACTTTTCAAATCCGCTGAATTAATGGATGTAAGTTACAGGTGTGTCTCCAATGCTGAAAAAAGCTCCAGGTGGCAGAAATGACAAATTGTACATCGTCATTATTCTATGCATATGATGCTAAAAGCACGTGCCTTCTTTGTCCGAGTGGTCTGCAGGTCTGCTACTTGGCTCTGCAGTTTTTTCACTTCCTCAGTGAAGGATCCTTGGGATGTCTTTAGCTGTGTTTGGACCTGCTGGATGTCCTTCTCCTTTTCCTTCACTGCATCCTGAGACTGTTTTAATTGGGTATTCAGCTCTTGCAGTTGTGCCTGAAGCTTCTTCTCCACCTAATTTAATTTCACGTAAGTTAAAATGTTCTGCTCCAGGTATTAAAAAAAGTATAAGTATAAAAGTTTATATTTTTTCACCTCTTCCATTTTCCCCAACTGAGCTTTGGCTGTGGTCAATTCTTTAGCCGTTGTTTCTACGTTCTTCTGAAGCTCTTGCTGGGCCTTCTGATAAACTTTCTCCTGTAAGGGAGAAATTTGGGTATATTACTACTCAATGATGGATGGGAAATGCCTGCTTTATTCTGAATTTATTTCATGAATGTACCCAAAAAAATGCAGCCAAAAAAAAAAAATGCGGAAAACACGTACACAATTGTTGCTTTGTGGTGTTTGTTTCCTAACCGTATTAGCCGGCAAACCACTCAGAGCTAAGTTAACTGTTCCTGCCCTTAGCCCATAAGAACCCACCTTCTCTTCTAGGGCTGCTGTACTGCGCTTCTTCTCTTTCTCTAGCTGGATCTCAGTCTCCTTCAGGGCTGCAGAAGCCTTGCTTAGAGCCTCCTTCACCTTCTGCAGCTCTTTGGTCTGTGTATCTCTCTCCTGCTTGGTTTTCTGGTGCTCCGTGCTCAAGCCCTGGAGCTTCTTCTCCAGTTCAGATTTTTGCACATTTCCTTCACCAACGAGTTTCTCCATTCTTGTCTTAATATCACTCTGTTCCTGTTCCAACTTTTCAACATGCTTTTGTGCATCTCCCAAAGCTGAGCTTTTTTTCTGCAGCTCCTCCTGAAGAGCTGCAGCCCTGAAACACACACACACACACACAAAGACACTCTCCATTATACAGCTCAAACATTAAAGAGAAAAGTCTACAACAGTCCACTTTTCTTTTTTTAGCAATCAGGGTTATGTGTAACGAAGAAATTTACTGAGGGTTGATGTGAATTCTCTTCAACACAATGAGCAACAATCCAATGTGACAAAATACTTTCAGTTTTAAATAGATATTGAAAAAAAAATAGACAATATCATGGAAAGAACCTGGTAAAAGCCTAGTAACCTGTTAAGATGGTATTCAATATGAATATTTGATGATGAGAGTCGACTGTGAAGGCACAGGTTGTAATTTTACTGTATTCATTGTGTTCAAGAAATGAAACTTAACTGTTTAACTGTAACACTACTCACAACCCTAACAATCCCAGTTCCCTCCAGTCTAGTTTATTTTTTAGTACATTTGTGCACTGAGTAATATAAGATATAAGAATAATGATAAGAAATATAAGAGCAGTGGTGCTTCTCTGGGTCTGACATCATAAAACATCGTACAACATTCTGATGTTGGAACAAAGTGAAAATCTTTTTTTTTTTTTTTAATCATACAAGTGACGGTAACCTGGATTTCAGATTTAACTGAAAGAATTTTCTAAATATTTAAAAGACAGAAATACTTTCATGAAGCAAAATACCATTTCCTTTACCTAAATAACCATGCCAAATAAATTTGACAGTATAATGTGAATACTGATGAAGATTATCTAATTAAGCCATTTTTTCCTTATTGTGCATTATTATTCAAAATAACACTTTTCAAAGACAGGACAAAATTCAGCTTTGCCAGAAAGATGAAAAACCTACCCTTGTTTTTCAGTGTCCAGGTGGAGACTGAGCTCCTTATTCCTCTTCTCCAGTTCACTAATCTGCTGCTGCTGTCTTTTCTGTGCCTTCTGTGCTTGTTCCCTTCCTGATCGCAGCTCCACTAACTCAGATTCTGCTTTCTGCAATAAATAGAAATGTTTTATGAGTACATGAACATGCTCTGAATAGAACTTGCGCCCAAAATGTGGAAATAAAACTATGGCTTGAGCCATTGAGGAACAGATAGTAGCAGGGGAATTCTCAGTCCCAGCAAAGAAGATAAAACCTTTATAGACGAAGTTACTCAAGGGACTAATTAAACCTGGTGTGTGCTGCTGACCTTAGCCTGGCTCTCCAGACTGTCGGTCTTCTGCTCTGCAGCCAGCAGCTTCTCCCTAACCTCCTTCAGACCGGCCTCCAGCTGCAAGCACTGTTCCTGCTTTTCCTGCAGCCGACAGCTCTGCTCTTCCAGCTGAGCCTGAGCTTTACTCACCTCCTACATACATGCACACAAACCCAATGCATTAATACTGCCTGTATTTTTTATTAGACTCAAGAATAATGTAAATCCAAACTTAACTACTTTGAAAGGAAAAAAATTCAATTATTGGTTATTTACCTGTTGTTTGTCTTGCAAGGCATGCTGGGCAGTTTCTAGATGGCTCTCTAGATCTGCTCTCTGGGCAGTTTTCGCTGCTTCAGCTGACAGTAACATCTCTGTCTTAGCCTTTAGCTGGTAATTAAATCAATTCACACTATTAGTTTATAATCTGAAACAGAAAATATAAACATTCATCACTGCATTTCTGTGTAGGATAACACACCTGGGTGTCAAGTTGGGCAAGTCTCTCCTTGTTCTGGGTGAGCTGGGAAGTGAGATCTGTTACATTACTCTCCAAGGACACGCACCGGTCCTGTGCTGAGCGCATCTGGCTCTTCTGCTCTTGTAACTGCTCATGGAGGTTCTCTTGTGCTTGTTTATGACTCTCTGACTGGTTCTTCAGTTTTTCTATCAGCTGATTTATCTATAGGAGAACAGAAATAGAGGGGGCACATTACCAGCCTGAAGCAACTAAATTTTATCCTAATGTGACACAGATATTTCCAACTTTTTAGGGCTGTTGGAATGCATACTGTAAATCTGATCTGAGACACTTTCGTATGTGTTCCTAAATTAGCTACATATCTGATATGTGGTCATGCTAGTTGAATGAGAACAGGCAGATTGGACCTTTTTGGCTCTGTGCATGCGTGGGGCACTTTGCTGACGTCAGTCAGCACTGGCAGCGCAGGTATTTCATAACAGTAGTGCTAACAATAGCTAATTAAACAGCGAAAGTGAGGTGTCTGGCTTTCTTCCTTCTTCTGGACCTCAACAAAAACAGCTGACTATCTGCTTGCCATCCTCCGGAGCAAAATCCCAAACATATTTTTACTAAATTTGCATCCGATGTTTGAAATGAATGAGTGGCCGCACAAATATGATTTGTTTTAAACAGACCGGTGATTAAAAAAAAAGCACTGGCAGGTCCAGACAGGCGAATCCACATAAAAGTTACTAGTAATTTTGAATGTGAACTGTTATGGCGTGCAAATCCGTTCTGACCAAAGAAATCCGTTGTCTGAGCAATGTGGCTTGTAATGTGAACATAGTTCACAACAAGATACACTGTAATGTGTGAAGCTTTCCTTAGCCATGTTCTATACATGCATATGTGTGAGTGTGTCTCCTGCACCTGCTCCTGTAGTGTGTGGTTCTTTTCCTGTAGTTGGTTGAGTAAAGCAGCTTCCCCTTCTCCTGCTTGAATCTTGGCACACAGATCTTGTCTTTCAGATTCCAGTTGACTCAGGCTGGCTTTGCTTTTCTGCAGGAGAGCCTCCAGATTCTGGATTTTCTGGTCCTTATCACCGATCTGACGCAGCACCTGCTCCAAATCATTCTACAAGAAAGATGACAGAAAATAGCTACTAGCTACAAGTATGCTAACAGCACTGTATACATGTTTTATATTACTAAGCAATTAAAAAGATTTTTAAATCCAGGATGATGTACATCAGTGTTTTCAAATCTCAGATCTGAGGACACCGAGTGTTTCTAATATTTCTCTTTTAGCACACCTTATTGCTTATGCATCTTTGGATATAAAGAAAACCAGTTACCTGTGCTTCTCGCAGCTTGCTGTTGGTGCTCTGCTGGAGAGCTTGTAGTTCTTGATGTTGCTGTTTGGATTTGTCCAGCTGTTGCTGCAGGTCAGTGGACTTGGAAGTGTTCTCTTTCAGCTGGAACACAACACACACAGTTACCATACTACAAGAATGCTATTGCACTCAATAGCAAGATCACTATTACAGAAAGATAACTACTGTACCCACCAGTCCCACTACCTCAATTCTTTTTTTTTTTTTTTTTTTTTGGATTTTTCCAATTTTCTCCCCTAATTTAGTCGTGTCCAATTCCTCCCCGTCACTAGGGGGCTCCCACA
>JAQMYL010000037.1:13150348-13170651 GCA_030014365.1 Clarias pachynema | reverse complement strand
CGTCCGAATGTGAATGTCTGTGATTGGCGAAAATGTTTTTTTCCAAAACGCGTTTTCTTTTGTGTTTTGGTCAACGTGAGCTACCGTACTCTCTCTAGTGCGCCGGTATTCAAGTTTGCGCACCAATGATGGATGTAGATGTGGACATGTGGTCGTGTGCAACGCCCACATGTAAAACACAGACATTCCTACCCCCGTAATAAACACGGAGATGTTAGTCCTGTCCGAATGCATACATGAAATGACAGTCTGAAAAAAATTCTAACTCAAACGTCGTTTGGAAAACTAGTCCCGTCTGAATAGATCTAAAGATCAGATCTCAGGTCAGCTTAATTCACTAATTTCCCCTTTAAAGCTTACCTGCTCCTCTAATCTGGAAAGTTTAAGCTGGAGGTCAGCAACCTGCTGGTCGCGGTCCTTCAGTTTTTCTCCTGCAAGCTGTCTCTGCTCCTTCAGCCGACCCTGCACTTCACCCAGCTGCCGCTCCGTCTCCAGCAGCTTCCCATGCAGCTGCGTTCCAAAATACAGAGCAGCTCACTGTAAACTAAATTCCCTTTTCAATCCGAGTGCTTGTGAGTGTTGTGAGTGTGTCTGACCTGGCTGATTTCACTCTGCTGTTGCAAGCCGTGGCTGTCTCTCTCCTCCCTTTGCTGTTGGAGTTGTTTGCGCTCAGCTTTCAAATCCTGGTGGCTATTCTCAAGCTCAGCCAGCTTCTTTCTGAGACGCCCTACCTCGTCCCCACGCTCAGTTAACTCTGCCTGGACCCGACTGAGGGAGGCCTCTCCTGCTGAAGCGCGTGCTTGGCTCTCCTGCAGCTCCAGCTCCCTTTGGTGAAGGCTAGCCTGCAGATTCTTCTTGGATAACTGCTCCTGGGCCAGTCGCTCCTCCAGCTCTTGGTTATCCTTCTCCCGTCGTAAAAGCTTTGCTGACAGTATCTGAGAAAAGCAGAGCATTAGCAAAATTAACAGACTACAAAGGCTAATTATCATCACCACAATGCAAAATGTGATTTCCTAGCCAGTGAAAATATCTTATTATATTTATAATATTTTTTATAATATTATAAGATTACAAACCAAATATGAAATAATTAAATGTATTTCTAGACAAAATGTATTAATTTTAAGTATAAATGTCTGGTTCTACTGGAAGATAATTTTGCTAGTTTTAAGCATTTGTTTTTGAAAGAAATGAATAAATATTTTATTGTCGAAAAAAAAAGGCTTAATAATTTTATGTTTGCTTTGTTTTAAGGTTAAATGAGATAATTTAACCAGATTTAAGATATTTTCACTGAAATATCACATTTGGCAGTGCAGAGTCAGTAAGAAATAATTTAATTCAAGCAAATAAACAAATAAATAAAATATTTAAAGCAAAATCTTGAAATCCTGCTACTCCATAATCACAATTAGCAATGTAACGAGCTACGGATTACAAAAGAAAATGAACATGTATTCATTTTAACAATTTTTTTTTACATGAATAGCATAACAGCTCAAAAAAAAAGTCTAATAAAACATTAGCTTTCTTTATAATTCAAAAATACATGGGAACCAGCTTACACTAAATTTAGCACACAAAATAAAAAAAAGACAAACATAAATATCAGTCCTCTTCAGATGCAACCTTTGAGACAGCCGGGCTCACATTCTCAGTGCCGGCAAGAAATAACATTTAAAAGCAGACAGTTTTACAATGCATTGGATAGCACAAGAAGCACCAGTGGACAGTATGCTAAATTCTACTCTGAGACAGCTATAAAGTCAGCTTTGATAATGACAAGTGCTGCTAATATAGTGTGGTGACACATGTCACTGAGATTTTTTCCATGTGTAGTTTATGCCAGGGACAGCTGTGACGGTTTTACAAGCAGCTTTTAATGTTGTTTAAACTTTATTTTCTCATCTTCAGCAGTAATGTCTCATTTTCTTATGTTCATCTGTTATTTTTTACTCTTCACACAGACCTTATCCATTCAAGCATGTACTTCATTTGCTTTGTTCTACATGCTTTATTCTAAGATGCACATTTTCTACTGTATCATCAGTTAACAGGAACAGTTGAATCATCAGGCATTTTTAGGTTCCAACGAAATTATTTCAAATATGGGGTCAGTAACTTATGCCTATGCAATCACTACATGGATACAAAACCACTTACAACTAATGAACAATTGATATGCTTATCAGTTCTCAACTTCTCTCTCCACTGCTGTCTTTTGATGCCTTTCTTTATTCGTCAGTCGTTCCTTTTGCTCCACATCAGCCTCAGAAGTTCACTTCACAGGCTGTCTTCAGATCCCTGACATAGTAAATTGTTTCCAGTCACTCACTTCGTAGAAGTGGTCTGAACTTTCCCAGCACCACAACATGCTGACATTCTAATCCCTCCTGACAACAGGCACACAGGCAGCGGAGGGCCATTACAAGGGGGGGTCTATTCTATACATCACCCCAAAGGACAGTGGTGCCACGGCACACATCACACCCAGCTAGTTTAATTATAGAGGTTTCAAAGCGCATCAGCATACACTGACAGACAATAAAAATGCACCATGCTGACAATGTTATGCAAGTCATCGTAGGCTTGATATGCAGGGTGAAGAGTGTATAGGGCCTTCCTGTAAAACTGTCTATGTTTCTCATTAGAGATCGCATGGAAACACACAACATGAAGATCATCGAGGAAGCAGGATCTCATCTCAGGCTTTTTTTTTTTTTTTAAAGCATGTGGGAACCAACAAACCATGAAGGAAATCATGGATAGTGTAGATTTGCTGTTGGCAATAATACTCAAGACATCCAAACTATGAGAGAACACGAAGGTGGAAGGAATTATGTAAAAAAACAAAAATGTGTTTAAAAAAAAAAAAAAAAAAATCGCATAATATATTTTAGATTGTCCAGAGTAGCTACATTTATTTTTGATAACAGCTTGGAAACCTCATGGCATTCCCTCATCAGATTCACGAGGTAGTCACCCATAATGGTTTTCAGTTTACTGGTTGTGACATTTCTTGTTTTCTTAAATGTGCTTTAGACCATCAGTTGTCTTGTGCAGAGAAAGGGTCCTAATACAACTACAATGCAAATCCATATTGTGGCAAAAAACATTCTGTTAAATAAAGAAAAATCACAGTTCATCATTAAGAAATGACAGTCAGTTAAGCCGAAAAATCTCAAGAATGTATGGTGTAGTCGTCGCCTAAACCATCAAATGCTACAATAAAATGGCTCATCCCTAGAAAGGTTGGCCAAGAGCTACCTCTGCTGCAGAGGATAAATTTATTAGAATGACCAGCCTCAGAAACCGATGATTTACAGCACCTCAGATTAGACATTTATGTGGGCATAAATGCTTCTTGGTGTTCAGACATCCATTGATGGATTCAACATCCACTGTTTAGAGGACACGAGCCTTCATGGTCAAAGAAACTATTACTTTGGAAGAATAACAAGCAAAAGAAAATTGCTTGGGCCAAGAAACACAAGGAATGGATACGAGATCAGTGGAAAATTGATAGAATGAGTCCAAATTTGAGATTTTTGGTTCAAACTGCCATGTCTTTTTTAGACATAGAGAGAGTGAACAGCCAGTTCCTGAATGTGTGCTTCCCACTGTGAAGTATGGAGGAGGAGGAGGAGGAGGTATGATGGTGTGAGGGCGCTTTGCTGGTAACACTGTTGGTGACTCAGTCAAAATTGAGGGCCACTTAACCAGCACAGCTACTTAGTGGGACCATCATTTGTTTATTTTTTTTCCGACAGGACAGTGACCCTAAACTCAACTCAAGGTTATGTAAAAGTATGTGCAGCATCAGATGACCTGGCCACCACAATCACCCAAACTAAATCCAGCTGAAATGGTTTGGGATTGGTTGGAGGGAGTAGGAAAAGTAGCCAACAAGTACCCAAAACCTCTGGGGATTTCTACAAGATTGTTGGAAAACTATTGCAGATGACTACCTCATGAGACTGACTTAGAGAATACCAAGAGTGTGCAAAGCTGGTATTAATGCAAAAGGTGGCTACTGTGAAGAATGGGAAATATAACACATATTCAGGATTTGTAACACGTTTTTATTGACTACATAATTCCATATTTGTTCATAAGAAATTGCATCATATTTTCAGTATTCTGTATTAATATACATGTTTAAAAAAAAATAAAATAAAGAAAAGCCACTGAATAAGAAAAGTGGGTCCAAACATTTGAGTGGTACAGTATGTACCTGGCATTGTTGCTGGAGGTTGTCCAGGTTGCTTTGTAGTTGGTGGATCTGTTGCGTGTAAACTGCAGCTTCCTGGGGTCCCTTCTCCAGTTCTGCCTTCAGATTGGAGATAGTTGCCTATGAACAAGAACCAAAATGTGAGCACGGAACATCTTCAGTGTAGGAGCAACTGCTCTTAGCCATGCAGAATCCCATAAGAAGGTAACAAAAATGCAGGAGCAATATAAAGTAAATGGCGTTAAAGTGGTGCCAATGTTTTAGCTTTTTTACAAATTTACTGGAAAATTAACAGGTTCAAGAAAGGAGATCAAAAGGTAAGTGAAAGCACGCAGTGTTACCTCCAGTTTACGAATCTTCAATACAAGTGCAAAGCAGGTAGAGTAGGAATGAGGGGAAAGACAGAGACAGAGACAAACACAACACCCAAGTGAGAAATCAAGGACAGAGCACAAATATGCCTCCTCAAAGACACAAACAAATAAAGCCTTCTCAAATGTTTACCAACATAAAACAAAAATTGTCTTATAAAGCTTTAACGCACAGAATCTCATTTAAGACAGAACAGTACATCACAGTTTTCCAAGGGCAGAACGATAATGTTATGGGTTTTATTCATTTTTATGTTATTTTTCCATTAAAATGAGATAATTTATTAAATAAATTAATAACCGCAATGATTCTAATGTGTTCATGTGCACTTAACAATATATTACTGTTTTGTTTCCATCGGGTATAAATATGATATGTACAGTATGTCATGTGTACATCATTTACAGTAAAATGTTGGATGTTTTACTGTAAATAATCATTTCGAAATGTGCTTTGGGAAGCTAAGCTTTGTGTCCATTTTGTTAGGTTGGGAAAACTCAAGATACAAGGTTAATGATGTACAACCCCAGTACTGGTCCATTAAGGCATCTTTAATGAAAACTGATACATTACACAGTTTACGTGACCTTGAATCTATGAATAAAAATCTGAAACCAGATAATGATTGTACTATTTGTGTGCATGTCAACACATTTTATTTTTTGACTTTGCTCAACACCGGAAGCTATAGCCATGAACACTATGCACATTCAGCCAAAAGAGGGCAGACCATGTACTGGTCATCTGCAATCACGGTTTAGTAAACTGCACAAGGAAGAACAACACTAGGAGCAGCTGGCATTGCCACATAAATCCTCACTAGCAAAAAAATCAATTACTGTGGAAAGAAAAATGAATAACCCAGACTCTCTAAATAAGACATATTATCAGAAATAAAAACACTTTAACGCAATGAGGATTTAAGTTCGACCCCTATGGCCAGGAGTCTCACCTCTGAGGTAGTAAAATTCCTCTGCAGCTGTTCATACTCGTTTTTGAGTCGTGCAGATTCATCCTCTCTTTCACGAGTCATGCTGTCCATCAGTGTTTGTACCTGCACCAGTTCCCTCTTCAATACCTCCACATCCTCCACTCCCGGTCTCTGCAGCTAAACAAAAACACAGTGTTATCTATCCATAAGCATGTCATAACACACTTATTTTCAGTGCAGATATCGCTTCCCTCTCCTTTCCCTTCAGTGTGTTCAACTGTGACGCAGCAATTCAAGAAAGATGCAATTTACCGACATCATGTGTTAACTTTCACCCTTCCAGGTCGGTAGCTTTCGAGTGACAGGGGACAGGATGATGGGGGACTTGGGCTTGGGAATGGGCAGGTGACCAAATCTGAGAATTTTTTTTTTGTATTTCTGTAGCTTAATGTCACCTTGGTGCATTTTGTTTGGGTATGTGATAGCACGACCCATTAATTTGGAATAAAACTCTCATAGTTCAGTTATAGTGAGAAAATGATAGGATCCTCTTTCGAGTCTGGGTATTTTGGGATGCGGCCATTTCTTAAAGTGCAGGCTGATAAATGATTTTGATGGAGTCGTAAAAGGAACTTGTGAAAAATATGTAAATGTCAGCGTGATTGTAGGAGTGAGTGAGTGTTAAAAGTATGTTACTAGTTCTGTCTGTAGTCTGTCCTTTTCCTCTCTCTCTCTCTGCAAGTCCTGCTGCAAGCTCGTCACTTTCTGCTCAGCCACTGCTCTTACGCTCTTCTCCTCATCATAGCGTGACTTGATATCTGGAATAAAACTAATGTGTTAATAATAATAATAATAATAATAATAATAATAATAATAATAACAACAACAACAAGAATTCCAAACCATTCCCAATTCAATCAATTTCCTTACAGAACACAGGGAGGAGGCAAACTGTCATGCTCCCTTACCTACAATCTCAGTAGCCAGCTGGGCTGCCTTCTGTTCAAACAGGTCTTTCATCTGTTTGATGTTGAATTTTTCAGTCTCAGCCTCATGGAGTTTCATCTCCAGCTCTGATATGCAAGACGAGCAAGATGTTTGAGCCAGTGATTTCCATTTGAAAGAAGCCAGAGTGATCTATATATGGTGATGTATCTGCACCAAACAGCTTAAAGAATCATTGAGTTTAAACCGAAACATGAGCTTACCTGATTCCTCAACACCTACCGGGCCGTCATTCTGAGGTCCCTGGGAGGGTAAAAAAAAAAATTACTCACATGAATACAATATTACCTAAAGTTACTCAGTCAAACAAGTAAAGCTACTTCCCTTAAAGCTCATCTATCTTCAGTACAGCATATTTATATCCGTAGAATCATAGATTTAATCGGATTAAAATTTTAAAGAAATTACTTGCTTCAGTTGTCCTTGTACTTTGTCTAGTTCTTTTTTCAATTCTCCTGAAAACCATCGTTCTTCCTGTAACAATTGCAAAATATGGGATAAGGGTTGCCTGAACTGCAAGAAGGTCGTGTTAAATAAAAATTTAGAAGTAAGAGACAGCAAATAGTTTTTGCATTTAGCTGAAGTGGCAAGATAGTACCTTCAGTGACGCTTGCAAGTCTTGCACTTCTTGTCGCAAGAGAGACAAATCTTCCCTTGAATTAAAACAATGATGTTTAAAAAAAAAAAAAAAAAAAAAAAAAAAGTTAGTTATTTTTTTATTTTTTATAATACATTGTTAGTACCTAAATACCATTTTGTTATTAAAAGCAACATATCATCATACTGGTCTGTAATTACCTAGTAGTAAATAACCGACAGCGGTATAACAGTTTTGGACAAAAATTGAAAACTGAAATATACAGTCCATGGTTCAGTGTTTTATGCATGTGATGTGAATGTTTTTCCACTTTAGCTATAAATTAAATCAAAAGATAGTCACTAGCATATAGGCTCTATTATTAAGGTATCAACATATTAGCACCTTAAAACAACAGTATCAACCAACTTGTTTTAAACAAGAACCAACAATCATAAATAACCTAATTAGTTAACTCTTTTAGCAATACTCAGTGTAAAAAAAATCTCTTAACTTCTGTTCATGCACAAACAATAAGTAAAGCCATAAAGCATGTGGAAAAGAAGTGACTCAAACATCCATGAGTCACAATATGAAATTCTGAGTAGAAAACATTTCAAAGTACTGTTATACAAACCAGACCCTGGCTGCAAAATCAAAGGCTAAACCAAACCATGAACATATTATCAGCAATAAATCAGGAAGTTCAAACCTGTGAAACATTTCGGATTTCAATTCTGATTAATAAAAGAATTTAGCTAAACAGAAAGAAAGAAAATGAGGACATGAGACTATAAAAGTAACTGTGGCTGAAGAATACAGCTGGAGGACGGGAAATGGAGTTGAGTTGAGATCTGACCTCCCAGAACTGAGATGAGATGGCTGCTCCTGGGTCTCATGGTAAACTTCATAATGCTTGAAAAGCTCCTCAGCAGAGTTATGAGACTTCATACACTGGGGGCAAATGAAGCCCTGCACACAAACATGGAAAGGAAATTAATTAACACTTATGTTCTACTTGATATATACTACCCATATATACGTTTTATTATAAATAGATAAATTTGAGTCTTGGCAGTTTCATTGCGACTGTGGGAAAAGCCAACTGCGGAGCAATAAAGATGAAAACATCTTTAAGTAGAATACTGATCTGTAAACATTGATCATTCATGTTATATAAGTATTACATCCATAAAACAAAATACATCTGAAAATCTAAATAACATCAGAAGTCTAAACTTAAATTACCTCTGAAGTCTCATTATTTATGTCAGCAGACGGCTGATCAGACTCAGGTGTCTGGGATCCTCCCTTTCCAGGAGTCTGTGCAGATCAGAAAGAGAGGGGGGGGGGGGGGGTTATAGGAGGTAGGAGGAGAGGGAGAAAGAGGTCAGGTCAGGTCAGGATAGGTTAGATATCTGTGTGTGATTTACATCAATGTTCCTGTGGTACAATTGAACTGGGTCAGTTGATGAGCAAGGCTTGGCCTGACTTGAACATTCCAGACGATTTCACAATTCCCATGATTGGTCTCAAGCCAAGTTTCTGCAATACTCTTGATATCCACTAATCTCCATTTAAAAATAAATACCTGCTGAGTGCAGACAACCATTATCAACATATTAACATCCAGTTTGACCGAGAAGCATTAAATCGGTTTCCAAGCTCTTTGTTCCTCAGAGCCTGACTCACTAACAGAGGAAAAGAGGAAGGGGTTGCATGTGATAATGCTGTCATCTGGAGTTAATGCAAAACTCAACAACATGGCGCATTAGAAAATGATTAAAGATTACCACAACTAAACTTTGACCCAAGAATGAATTCAAACAATACTATACTGAACCATGTAACACATAACTCACCTTTTAAACAAAGTAAATTAGGCTGCAAGATTTTTACAAAATGTCAATGCATCATTTGGGAGAAATAAACATTTTACTTCCTCAGATTAAACTCAAAAGTGATTCTTATTATTCTTAGTACTTTAACACTTCTAAAAAACGTTATACAAAGCTATTTATATATAATTTACTATTACAGTACCAACCTTAACCCTGATCATCTAAACATTATATATTCAATGTTTATATACACACACAAAAAAAGAACCACATATAATCCTGGAATGTACCGGTTTCAGCTGACTACATTTTACTATATTTCCACACAACATAGCTGAGCCTAGAACTGACCAACTGAAGCAACCCCAGATCATTACAGAGGCCACTATGCATGATGGGTGCATTGCTTCATGCGCTGCCCTTCTTACCCTGACGCGCATCGCTCTGGTATTGGGTCAATCTAGACTCATTGGACTACTTAACATTCTTCCATTGCAAAAAGTCCCCTCTTTATGATCCTAGCAAACCTAAGTGTTTTTTCTCTCCTGATTTGTTCCTTAACAAGTGGTTTTCCTCTGGACACAATCCTGTGTGCTCTCGTCACATTGTACATGTGGAAATGCTCTTACTTTCACTATTAAACATATGTAGCTGTGATTTCTACTGTCAGTTTCTTACCATACATCTTTACTAAACATTTAAGTGATCTCCATTCAAAACACACAAGAGTAAAACATCACTAATAAAGACTATCTTTAAAATATATAAAATCCAATGTCTCGCAGTATTCCGAAACGTTTAAGTAGTAAGATTTTAGAATTTTCACATTCAGAATTTTCCAGCATGCCAATCCACAACACTACCTCCACCATGGCTGACTGATGAGCTCGCATGTGTTGGATCATGAGAAAACTTTCTTTCTCTGTACTTTGGCCTTTCCATCACTTTGGTAGAGGTTAATACTGGTTCTGGAACTTTTGTGGCTTGTCTCTGTATTTCTTTGTGAATTCCATATTTGCCTTCTCATTCTTACTGTTGATAAGTGGTTTGCATTTTGTGGCACTGCTCTACAAGTTTTCCTCAAATGCTGGACTGCAATATGTTCACCCCTGTCCTGTGAAGGTTTCTATAAAGTATCACTGACTACTGCTCTTTAAATATTTTTCCCCACAGCTCTTACAACTTTTACATCAACTGATGTTTACCTTGGCTGATCTGGTTGTTAGTACAAGAATGATTTCTTTCTTTTTCAGGACATTCGGTGGTACTGGGTATGCCCAATGCTTATGCTCTAACTGATTATTCCTCTTTTCTCAGTGTTGAAATGGCTTGCTTTTTGTCCCACTGACAGCTCTCTGGACTTCACATTGGTTTATCCTCATTAGCAACGAATGCAGTGTTCACAGGTCACAGGCTCAAACGGGGAGGAGATATGTACAGCTTCTTGTTGCTTAAACAATCAATCACACACGGCACTCAAGTAACACGTCAATCATATGCTCCGATAATTCTTATCAGTTGACAAATAGGTGTGCTCAAACAAACAAGTTGTGGCAAAAAGCATCGGAAAAATTAGCTGAAACGGCTTCGGAAAAGGAATCAATAATGGGTTTGATACTGATGTTCAATCTTTGAACATCAATCTGGCTTTGACACATTTTCTGATCAAGTGTGATGTTAACCACGAAACATATATGAGGGTGAGATACAAATCGGCACTATGGTTATATTAAAACCACATTGCTTTATCAGCACTTTCCGTTTAAGGTTACTGTCTCCCCAGTCACTGCTGTGCAGGTGTGAACAGGTTACATCAGTCCATTTGCAACTGCAGTGCGAGCAAAAATGGATGCCCCACTTGTGATTTGCAAAAAAGAAGAGCAGCGTGCAGTGATTTGTTTTTCGTGGCCTTGAGGGTGTACCAAGTGCTGAAACAACTCACAGAAGTGCATAAACAGAAACGTGTGGGTATTTACAAACAAAATTTGGATTCATCACGTTGCCTGAGAGAAAACGCAAAAGTACGGAACAAAAAACACCTCAATCGCGGACCAATAAAAAGTTTAAAAGTCAACCATCAGGTGGAAAAGTGATGCTTACAATTTTCTGGGATTCTCAAGAGCCAGTACTGGAACATTATCAGGAAAAAGGTTCAGCAATCAACAGAGCTCGTTACAGAAAGATGCTTATTGAATATTTCAGGTTTAAACGCAGACACCTGCTATCCAAGTGAGTTGTGATCTCGCATGACGACGCACATCCGCACACTTCTACCTATATCGTCAAAACTCTACAAAAACCTCTGCTTTGAGGTGTTAAATCATCCTCCCTATAGTCTTGACCTTCCATCAGACTTTCTCCTGTCTGGTCCCCTGAAAGCAGTGCTACGAGGATGAAGATTCACTTCTGGTGAAGAGGTGAAGACAGCAGTGCACTCGTGTCTCGCAGCTCAGCCTAAAACATTTTTCTAACAAGGGAATGGGAAAGCTTGTCGACAGATGGACAAGTGAATTGAAAAACTTTTTTTTTTTTTCCCGATTGTGTCGGGGGGGAGGGGGGGGGATTATAATCTAAAATCTAATTAAAATAAATTCTACAATGTGCAGAGTGCGGATAATTTTTGACTCACCCTCGTATATTGCAAACGAACACAGGACACAAACGCAGCAGCTACACTGCAACGAAATGAAAGCGATAAGAGACATCTCAGCTCTTCACCAGCAGCAGATGAACAGATTTATTCACACCCGCAGCTGTTGCCGCTGCTAGGTCACGTGATACACTAAATGTAACGTCTAACGGACCCGTGAATCTAGTCACGTGACCAACTCAGCACCCCTGTTATTATTATTATTAACGATACATTAAGGACACGCCTCAACCGAGAGAGGTTTAGAGCCCGTTCTAAGCTCGCGCGACCTTTTGCTCACCTTATGTAGTTCATTTAGCTGACAGGCTAGTCAGCTACACTGTGCTGAGTTGCTAGGCTAGTTAGCTAGCTGGGCGTTCTACCAAAAACCGCACCGCTATCTTACTACTGAAAAATTACTGAGCTAAGCTCGACATTCATGCCTCTAACCTCACCCACATATACTACATAAATAACCCCGAATCCCCAGGGCTAACAGACAGGCCCGAGCGTGTCCCAGTGCAGGCCTGCCCGGCTGCAGCTAACCAGTTAGCTCACCCTAACCGAACCACTGATGGAAAAAACACTACAGCTTTCACCGCTTGTCTTACCATTTGTAAAATTCGTCTGAGCATTGTAACGTCGTCTTCTTTTTTTGCCTTTGGATAAAGAAACCCAGATATGGCAACCTGTCGCAACTGTGTGTGTATGTGTTGATGTTGACACCTGCACAGAGCGCAGCGTCCTAGAGCTACGTCACAAAAACAGAGTTGCCAGATTGTACTAAATGAAAGTCCTCTCTTAGCGGCGGAATGGAGAAAGGTCACCAGAGAACTATAATAAAAAGAAAAATTTAAATATAAACCTAGGCGCCAGAAGATTATAATTACAAGAAATACAACTATTTTTAAAAAATTAAATTATTTATTCATTTATGGTTCACACCTCTAGGTTTCAGGTTCGATCCCCCTCAGGTCTGTGTGCATGGCGGGTTCAATCCTGGTACTCTGGTTTCCTCCCAAAGTACAACAACATGCAGGTTAGGTTCACTGGCGTTCCCAAATTCCCAGAAGTTGTTTGGGTGTGTCCAGCAATGTGGCACCATGTCCATGCCCCTGCCTTCTGCCCCAAGTCTCCTGGGGTGTGCTTTTTTTTATGTCGTAGAATTAGTTGATCAGTATTCTCATGGTCCAGTTATAAGTTTGAATATATTAGAGTTTAGCGATGAACAAAAGCAACTTGTACAAGGGTGAGTCAAAAAGTATGCCCACTCTGGCCAGTTGACTTTATTTTAATAAAGTTTAAGAAAAGACAAATACAGAATTTTTCAAAATATTCTCCTTGCCTTTCAATATGCTTTGTCCATTTGTCAACAAGCTTTCGTATTCCTGCATTAAAAATGTTTTAGGCTGGGCTGCGAGCCACAAATGCACCGCTGTCTTCACTTCTTCTTCAGAAGTGAAACTTTGCCCTCATAAGGCTGCTTTCAGGGGACTAAACAGGACAAAGTCTGATGGAGCAAGATCAGGACTATTGGGAGGATGCTTTAATGTCTCAAAACAAAGTTTTTGCTGAGTTTCAACAGTGTAGGCAGAAGTGCTTCAGCAGACATGCATTGTCATGCAAGATCACAACACCCTTGGATAACAGTCCTTTGCGCTTAAGTTCAGGATTAAGCTCTTCAATAAGCGTCTCGCTGTAAAGAGCACTGTTGATTGTTAAACCTTTTTCCTGATAATGTTCCAATACTGGTGTGAATCCCAGAAAACTGTAAGCATTAATTTTCTTGCTGATGGTTGACTTTTGAACTTTTTCTTGAGTGGCGATTGGGGATGTTTCCATTACATACTCTGCTGTTTACTCTCAGGCTCGTAGTGATTAATCCATGTCTTGTCACCAGTCCAAATGTGTTTGCAGATATCCAAACACTTCTGTTTATGCTCTTCCGTGAGTTGCTTCAACAACGGGTATACTCTCAGACCCTCTCACACACTCACTTATCATCTATACCGATTTATCCTGTATTCAGGGTTGCTGGGGGCCTAGAGCCTATCCCAAGTGACTTGGGGCACAAGTCATGGTACACCCTGAACAGGGTGCCAATCCATCGCAGTGCACACACACGTACTCATTCACATACTACAGTCAATTTGGATGCGCTAATCCGCATGTCTTTGGAGGAAGCCGGAGGAAACCCACCAAACACAGGGAGAACATGCAAATTCCATGCACACAGACCCGAGGTGGGAATCGAACCCACAAAAACAAATCACTGGACTCTTCTCTTTTTTCATGCAAATCACAAGCAGGGCATCCATTTTTGGATAGATTTTTTTTCCTCGCACCACAGCTACAAATGAACTGATGTAAGATGTTCACACCTGCACAGTAATGACTGGGGCGACATATACTATGTGTGTGTGTGTATATATACTGAACAAAAATATAAACGCAACACTTTTGTTTTTGCTCCCATTTTTTTATAAGATGAACTCAAAGATCTGACCCATTTTCTACATACAGAAAATAAAACAAAAGTTTATATTTTTGTTCAGTATATATATGTATATGTATATATACACACACACACACAGTATATATACTGAATACACACATACACACTCAGCCAAAAAATGTATGAATTTCAGGAAAGGAAAAATAGTGCGATATAATATTAATATCAAATTATCATAATTTTATTTATATACACGTATAGCAATAAATGTAGTGCTATATATATATATATCGCCCACTCCAAATTCTCTCTTTTTTTCCTGTTGTGTATCCATTTATAAATGTATATTTTTTGCAACTGACAGATCTGGCAACCCAGGTGGGAGGGGCGGGGTAAAGTACAGAGTCTGAAGCAGTGCAGTCACTGAGGTTAGGATTTAACAGCCAAAACACCTACAGCCATTACACCTTCCTGTAAACCTTGACCTCTCTCCTTACATTAATTATAATTCTTATTATTCACTATCTTACACCAAGGCCATTTGTGAGGACATCGAACAGACAGCATTCTCACACCAGCACACCAGCGCCACCAAGTGGTCTGGAGTTTTCCAAGAATCCACTTTGGTCTGGACAGTTACCAAAACACAGGTCAATCTGGTTTATATCATTTTTATCATAATTATATAATTTGTTTTGCAGCTTACTTTTGCTTGTAAAAATGAATAATAAATGTTGTTCTAATTCAGAGGAAATATGGCATGAAACCATGAAAAGTATTCTGTATAACTTATAACAGTATAACTTTCACTGTTAAGCTGTTGACAGATTTTATACCATCTTGTATGATGGTGCTTATCAAGTCAAAATAAAGCAACAATTTCCAGAAAAGTTTTTCCATTCATAATATTAAACTATTCATGTAGGTTATGGCTTAAGTATAATATTGGGGTGATTTAGTGACGACATTTGCCTCTAGTGATCTCCTAAGTGTAACACTGTCTTTGGAAATTTCACACTTTCCTGGGTGAAGTTTAAAAAAGCCTTACCTGACGTTTCTGTACGGGTACATAGATTTCCACTGCAGAATAATATTTGAGAACAAATAAAAGTCTCAGTATGTAGACTACATTCCAGGAATGGAAGAAATATACATCTAAAGCTGTCAAAAATCACATTACACTGTTGAGTTACATATACGGTCACTCAAAGACACTGTTGTTTTCAATCTTTGTAGTGCTTTTAGACATAAAAAAAAAAAAAAGAAGAAGAAATGAACACAAACTGAATCTTTTTAGAGATTTCATTGTAAATCTTTTTACATCATGTATTGCACAGCTTTGCCATTGCTAAAGTTGCTTTAGCTTCATGTCAAACAGTCTTTAAATCACTGCAACCTATAAATAAATAACACTAAAAACTAAAACTCCATAAGCAGTTTATCAGTTATTTAAAAGATGCAGCCAAAGGCCACTATCTTCACAATAACCTTCTTTCAAAGTCCATCACTTCATTTGTTCGGCTGTGGGAAAAGAAAAAGAAAAAGCTCAAAAGCTCTATACACACTATATTTGCTAAACTTGTGAGTCAAAGGCACATTCTTCTTTAAACGTTTGGCTTCTCAATATTAGAAAAAAAACTACTAAGTATTGAAATACTGCATGCAAACATAGTCCTTTCCAGTCCTTTTTTTTTTTTGCATGGCTCAAAGCTGCCCCCTTTTGGAAAGTTCTATCTGTGTAATCGGGGCAGACTGCAATCATGTGAGGTGGTCTGATGGAGGGGTGTGTTATCGCCTTGGCCTGTCGGCTCCTGAGTGTTTCCATTAGTGGAGCCACAGCGAGGTGTGAGTCTGCGCAGGTACTCGGCATGGACCGGCTTATGGCACTGCAGCACCCGGATCGCCTCGTCAATCTTAAACCACTTTCTCTTGCGACCTGCGAGGCACAGTGTAAAATGGAATGATGTGATTCTTTAGATCTTTTACTGCAACTGATACACAAAGAGGCATTTTCGATTCATTATTCAATTATTAATACATTTCCCATGAGTAGAATTATTAAAGTAGTGATAACATGACTACATGTACACTTCAATTAAATCTTTACTGGCTTTATTCAGAATTTTTATACCCTTCATTTCCTTACTCATAACCATCATTATACATGTCCTAATGGACAATTCTGCTATTTTAAAAGAATGAGCCTGGCTCATATCCATATCTCACACTCAATTTTTTGATTTTCTTTCAATTTATTTTATTTATCTAAGCAATGTTTATAATGTAAATGTGAAATGGGGAATAGTGAAGTGCTTTATGCAACATAAATAATCATTTTGTCATGGATAAACTGAAAGATAACCTCGGTGTGCAGAAATGCTTCACTATGTAAAAAAGCAGTAGAATGTATACAAATATTTTATGTAATTATTATAAAATTTATACAAGGAAATAATGCTCTGATACAATAATAATAATAATCATAATAATAATATTACTACTACTAATAATAATAACAGAACTTATTACTACTAAACAGCCATTAACAAGTAAAAGTATATTTACCAACGAAAAACGTTCAAGTCAATCCGTGACTTTTGATTATGTAGAATAACACAGTTATGAGAGGAAAAACTCCCTTTATTTCTCTACATAATCCCCTGCTTCACTAATTTACTTCACTAGTGCTTGCACTGTATTCCATCAAGGTAGAAAGTTCTCTCAGTCCAATGGAGCCATGATGGCACTGCCTGCTTCACAACTGAAATGGTGATCTCCTAGGAACTCTTTTAATGGCCCAAACTTGTGGAAATGACTTGGACTGAGGTCAGGACTGTACGGGGCATGTGGCCATAACTTCCAGCTGAGTTTGTGAATGATTGTTGTGTACAGTTCCCACAGACAGATGCATCCCTTCTGAAAGTTGGCCATTGATTTGCAAGGATCAGACGTTCCACTTTAAAATCTTTGCACCATTCAAATGTTTTACTCCGGCTAAGCGTCTCAGCACCGTACTGTGCTTGAAGTCTTCTGAAAATGTAAGCACATCCTAAAATACTTTTAAATCAGTCAATGTCCGTGATGCACAGGATTTAAATGTATTCTGGATTCAATTGATACTTTTGACTATTTGAAGTCTTATTTTAAACCCGAAAACCCCTGAGACAGCAAGAACTGATGATGTTCTGGCAGGCATATTATGCAGACTCTGATTTGTCTGGGCTCCAGAAGTCTTCAGTTAGAACCAGCCATTAAACCTGACATTTGATTTACATCAAGGAAATATTTCTGGTTATTTAGGCCACGATTGATTTATTAAACTTATTTCATAACTCGCTCACCAACACCCACTCATGCAGCTCATGTGAAGCATGCTGCCAGGGTGCCTGTGTGTATTGGGGTTATAATGCCCTATTTGGCAGCCATCCGTCCAGGCAGAGAGATTGAGAGAGGCCAGAGAGAGGGAGAGTGCGAAGAGTGGTGACGCTGACTGGAAAACAACTGTGGCACACCTCCTGGCAAACAAACTCAATGCTATTTATACTGCTGCAGAGAGTGAAGGATTACCAGGTTTTCTCTTTCCACACCATCTACAAATAGTTCAAGTTTGAATTACACTGTAAGCGGGCAAACATTTATTTATATAGTGCCACCCCAATAGCAAGTTTCCTGGGACTAAAGCACATAAGCACAACGTCTTTAAGAGCAGGGTAGACAAATGTTGCATAAAACCATGTTTACCCTCAGATTATAACACAGTTAAGCCATAACCAGAAATCAGACCAAACCAGACAGGACTAAGCTCAAACTCCAGCCACAAAAACCGAACATGGCTTTATATGTAAATTTAGCTCAAGCACTTTAAAAGTCTCCAGCTCGCAGACACACTGGGTTACTACTTTGTTATAGATTTTTTTTTTGTATGTACAAACATTTCTGATTTTTAAACATCAGTATTCTACCACAAAATTGGGAAATTTAGGTTACAGTAAAATTGTTCGCGTGCTAGAAAAGAATGCTTCACATTACATAGGCGACCACTTTTTAGACAAAAATAAATAAATAAAAAGACGCTGGGTTGCTCATTCACCCACTCCCTCATCATCTATACCACTTTATGCTGTATTCAGGGTTGTGGGAAAATTAGGGCATGAAGTGGGGTACATCCTGGACGAGGTGCCAATCCATCGCAGGGCACACACATGCGTATTCACACACTCCAGGCAATTTGGGAACGCCAATGAGCCTGACTTGCATGTCTTTTGACTGTGGGAGAAAACCGGAGTACCCGGAGGAAACCCACCAAGCACGGGGAGAACATGCAAACTGCATGCACACAGACCCGAGGCGGAAATCGAACCTGAAACCTGGAGGTGCAAGGTAACTGTGCTAACCACTAAGCCACTGTGCCACCTCCTGGGTTTTGCATGCACAAAGAAGAACAGTCAAAGTGCTCAAAAGAACTGTGGGTGGGGTTCTGCAGGATACTCAGTAAAACTTTTTCCATAACTAACCTAAGACCTGGCACTCAATCGGAAACACAATGAAGTGAAGCTTTTCTCAGGGACACGGTGACATGAAGCTCATGGAAAAATACACACCGGATCATATCATTGTATTTTCATACACAATGTAACTGTCGTTTTTATTTCTTAACCTACCAATGTTAACAGAATCCTCCCAGTCTTCCAGTGTCTCTGTAACCGTAAGCACATACACATACGTTCGATGTTTGCTGTCTTGGTTCTGCTGAGTAAAAAGAAAAAAGCCACAATTACCACAATAAAAAGTGACACAAATATCACACACACACACGAAAAAAAAAGACAAAAACACACGGTAGAATGTTACTTTGTACATCATTAACACGTAGTATCGACTAATTAACTTCTATTTGTCATTTTAACAAGCTGCATGTTAGCTGCTTAAATTAAGATCTGACCTTATGTAATTCTATTTGGCATCTTACCTCAAAAACCCCCAGCAATCTGCCAAGCGTGCCCCTTACACCAGCCTGCGGAGGGAAAAATAGACAGGAAAAAAAAATAAATGAGGTTAAAAAAATTTTTAAAAAAAAATCTATATTCTGATTTGTACAGTGGGACCTGATTGCTTTCAGCAGAATAAATATGAAATGCTGAATAAAGACAATGCATACAACAAATTAAATCACCTGATATAAGATATAAATCATGCTAGTATTATACTAACATACAGCCAATTAACCGAATCCTAAACCACTCTCACATCCTGAAAGAAAAGGATTTAACCTCCAGTCATGAGTGCAATGCTTATTACACTTTAAGGAGATATACGAGTCTAGCTCTGGCATAAAGAGGTGTCCCATCACAGAGTGTTAAAAAGGGATGAGCACAAGGATGTGCTGGAGCCGAGCCAGATCTCTTAACCTGTGCAGCCAAAACGCTGGCCCCCCTACTCCCTGATGTGGGAAGCATACGCCGTTTGTATTTCCACAGCACAGACAAGATTCCAGCATGTTCATATGAGAACAGTATGCCTTGCCTTGAGGCAATACTGTGAAATACCCTAAACCGAGCTCAGGTTACTCCACTCCCCCTAGAGCGCTCAGCCAGTTAGGCTCATGGCTTGACTCACAGGATTGCAGGACAAGTTATTATATTTAGTATAGAATAATTCGTTACATCCACAGCATATTTCCTCAGAGAAACTCGTCGTGCCCTTTCGCCCCACGTCCATTTCCATTATCGATGCTTTTAATTTGCTGGTCGATAAATATGTTCCAGACAACCTTGTCGGACATCCATCTAGCGAGGCATGAACAATAATAGCTTTCGCTCTGCCATGATCACAAAGCGGAGCGCCTGGAACCAGACCACAAAAATAAATAAATAAATAATGGAGGTGTTTTTCAATCAGTAATTTCAAAAGTCACCATCTGGCTTCATGTTACGAGTGGAGAAACAAGATTCGCAAATCCAAAATGATAAAAGCACAACTGTCATAACTCACATCGCAGCCCTGACCCAGCTCCAGAGAGTCTGGAAACCTTGAGCCTCATCATTACTAATGGAATGTTACAGCTCATAAAGGTCCGCAGGATGTTCCTGGATTTCTCAAAAGCATCTTACAAAAAACAAACAAAAAAAAAAGTCTTCAAGAAATAAACAAGCCATCTTAAGCTAAAAAGCGCGCGCACACACGCGCACACACACATACATACACACACACATACATACACACACACATACATACACACACACATACATACACACACACATAC
>JAQMYL010000037.1:13119639-13136003 GCA_030014365.1 Clarias pachynema | reverse complement strand
TGTACTTCAGTAAAAGTTCACTAAAGTAACAGTACTTTTACTTGAGTACAAAATTTTATTACTCTTTCCACCTCTGTTAAAATTAATCAAGTCAAACCAGGACTTTTGATGTGTGTAGATTAACAGAACACAGTCATGAGAGTAAAAACTACCTGTATTTCTAATGCACTTATCCCAGCATTTCAGTAGTGCTAGGATTCCATCAAGTTCGAAAGTTTTCTCAGTATGAACGAGCTGAGACCGGACTGACTGCTTCACTTCTGCAATACTGGGGAGATCGAAATTGGGGAATGTAGCAATAAATCCCAGCCGAGCTCCTGTAATGTGCAAGTGGTGTTCATGAATGATTGTGTGTACAGTTCGCACAGACAGATCTTACGCAAGTTTGGATTTCTTTAAAATGTTTGCACCATTCACAAGTTTTACTGTGGCTCAGAGTCTCATTACTGTGCTTTAAGTCTTCATTCTGGCGAAATTTCTTCACAAGTCCCAGTTTGACTTGAACACCCCATGTATGTGCAATGCACATTCGTGAAAAAATTGCTACCTTAAGCTCCCTCTCTTCTCATCAGCAAATGACATGAAAGACTTGTGAGATAAAGGTCATTTTAAATTAAACCTGTTTAAAAAAAAAAATTTTTTTTAAATCTGTGTGAATCTGTGTCACTCGCATCTGCACCGAACCTAGAGTGCGAGAAAGAGGAATGGCGTGACCTAAATGTAGTGCTATCGCTAGAAGTGGTATGCAACTCTATCAGTTGTGGATTAAGTAACAAAGTAGGCGTCTGTTAGAAAGTGGAAAGTGGGAGATGTGACAGAGTGTCAGATGTTCAGTGT
This sequence comes from Clarias pachynema, assembly GCA_030014365.1. Classification (NCBI taxonomy): domain Eukaryota; kingdom Metazoa; phylum Chordata; class Actinopteri; order Siluriformes; family Clariidae; genus Clarias; species Clarias pachynema. The sequence goes on along the minus strand of JAQMYL010000037.1, from coordinate 13,135,166 downwards.
GACTCTTTTTGCCTTTCTTCCTGAGAGAAGAGAAGTGAAAAGAACGGGTAAAGGAATCCTGTCAGGGGACAGCAAGTGCTTTCATTCCAGTTCTATAAATTGCTGCTGATGGGTCACTTGGTGCTTTGGCACACGGTGTAACTTGCTTCCCCATGTCGCCCCCTCCTTCTCACGATCACATGGAAAAGATCATGTCCTTTCACCAGGCTGAACAGGCTCCAGGGCGCTCACAGTGCCGAGTCTTAAATAATCAGGGCTCAGTTCTGGAGTGAGAAGCCTCAGAATAACTAGCTTTAGAAAGTACGACTTGAATTCTTCTAACCCTTTCTTCTCAACTCCTAGGTGGATCTTGCAGGGTGTGTTAGAATCGTGCACCCTTGCAATTTTGAACTAAATAAATAAGATGATTGTAAATGTTGTGTGATGTTTCTAAAAGCAGCTGCAACAGGTTTTTGAGGTTCTTTTAATTCCGAGCTTGAAGCGTGCATGCTTTGAATGTAATTTAAAGATAAACACTGAGCAGACTAAACACACTCTGAAGGACATTCATTTGATTTAAAAAAAAATCCTGCAGAGCACAAATTTGGGCTTAAAGACACATTTTTAACTTCAGCCTATAAACAATAAAATGATTTAATCTTTATTAAGTATACCTTTTTTTAATTGCTTATTAAAATATCTAAATCAGCCGATCACATGGCAGCAACTCTATGCATTTAGATATGTAGCTATGGTTAAGATGATCTTCTGAAGTTCAAACCGAGCATCAAAATAGGTAAGAAAGGTGACTTTGAACGTGGCATGGTTGTTGATGCCAGACGGGCTAGTCTCAGAGTATTTCCAAAACTGCTCAAATAAACTTGAACAGGTTTCTTAAACAGGACAATGAGTTCGCTGTACTCAAATGGCCTGAGCAGTCACCAGATCTCAGACAGAGCACCTTCGGGATGTGGTGGCACGGGAGATTCGCATAATGGATGTGCGGCCGACAAATCTGCAGCGACTGTGATGTCCATATAGACCAGCATCTCTAAGGAATGTTTCCGGCACCTTGTTGAATCTACACCACTAAGAATTAAGGCAGTTCTGAAGACAAAAATGATGTCCAAAAGGTGTACCTAATGAAGCGGCCAATGCATGACCATCACTTTCCATAAGAAGTTACCCATTTTAAACATACGAATAAGACCACAAAACAATCTGCGTTTATACATTATATAAATGCATTTTTAAGTGTTACTTAAAATAATTCTAAGGGAGTGTCACATTGTGATGCTGAAAAATTCAAGGGGAATATTTTTTGTCTTTTTCCTGATCATATGACGAATGAGCAGTTTTGTTTTCTTACACCTTCTGAAGTGAAGTGAAAGGCAAGGGTGCAATCTCAGTTTCAAAGTTATTCAATTTCCCCATACACTTTCTTCAGAAGCCCCAATACAACAACATTGTCTACAGGAGATCCATATTCCCCTCATTCGCTTTATGAGAAACACCTGTACGTCCTGTCATTCATGCAAACAAACACATAAACAATAAAATTAATTAAGTAAATAAATAACGTAGACACCCAGTCAAGAGCTTTGGTTAATTTTCATGTCAACTATCAGAATGGGGAAAGAATGTGTTCACAGTTGCTTTGAATGGTTGTTAGTGCCAGACACGCTGGTTAGAGTGTTTCAGAAACTGCTGATCTGTGATTTTTTACACACGACAGGCTCTAGAGTTTACACAGAATGGTGAAAAAAATAAAATTATATATATATGTATATATGTCTCTGTGTGCATAGAGTTTGCATGTTCTCCCCGTGCTTGGTGGGTTTCCTCAAGGTTCTCCGGTTTCCTCCCACAGACCTGCAGATTAGGTTCCCAAATTGACCGTACTGTATGTGTGACCTGCGATGGATTGCCACCCTGTCCAGGGTGTACCCCGCCTCATGCCCTAAGTCCATAACCCGAATACAGGATAAAGCGGTATAGACGATGAGTGAGTGAGTGAGTGAGTGAGTATTATGTGGAATGTTACACCAAACAGGAATGTACTTTTAATATATGAGAGAGAACAAGGCTGATGAAATACATTAAATAAAAGCACTTCCAAATGTGCATTGTGCTACTCAGATAATGATTAAATTGCTGTTAAATCCAAAGTGGCTGACGGGGACAGTATAAAAATGTAATTAAATTGCAAATGAGCTATTATTGACTTTACACCACACCTCGGTCGACTGTTTCATTTGTGGACAGAAATAAGAAGGACATCAGATTTCTTTAATAGAAGATAACCCCCAGAATTTGAAGCACAATGTTTAATTTAATGAAGATGGCAGATGTACACAAGTGAGGAATGTCTCTTGGAGTCATTAAAAAAAAATACAGATGTCAAGCTTAGTTAGTTGCTACAGAAGATAAGTCATATGGAAATAGTCAACAGTCAAGCAAGTTTTACAGTCCTGTGGACTGAAAGGCTGTCCATGATAGAAGCCGTTTAGCTTGACAAAGATAAACTTTCTTCAGGAATGTTTCAATCCTGAAACAAGTTTCAAGTATTCAACCCTAAGAGCAATGTACCAACTGTCTAGCATGGTGGTGATGGCGTAGTTTTGGATGGAAGGGGGACTGCTTCAAGATTCTTCCGCATAACCTTAAATCATCAGCTTGACAGTCAATACTTGGACAAAATTGAGTGCTCCAATAGGACAATTATCCCAAAACACATCAAAGCTAGTTGTAAAAGACCTGAAGCAAGCTACCCATTAAGCTTAAGGCAGGATTCTGCCACAGCTTAAAACAAATATTTAGTGTGCTGTATGTAAATTTTGACCTTGTGTTGGTTTCAGAAAACCTCAAATAAATGAAATCTTGTGCGACAAACTAATTTTTTTTCTATTAAAGATGTATACTGTGCAACAATTCGCTGCGAAAACTATACTGCTGATATTTCATATAATGTTCATAATGAGTGTATATAAACTTCTGCAATCGTATGTAGTTCATTCCCAAAGTGTTGCCACAATCCTGGAAGTGCACATTTGTATGGGATGTCATGGTATGCGGCGGTATCACAATTCCCTTTACTGGACCTAAGGGGAGTGTGTATCAGGGTGTGTATAAGTTTATTTCAGAGTGTATCAGGTTGTATATCAGAGTATACACGATGGTGCATTTCAGTGTGTATAGGAGGATACATTTCAGTGTGTATAGGAGGATACATTTCAGTGTGTATAGGAGGATACATTTCAGTGTGTATGTGAGGGTGCATTTTAGTGTTTAGGTCAACTTACACAGTGGTGTATTAAATGAGGGTGCATTTCAGTGTTTATGTCAGAGTGTATACGAGGGTGCATTTCAGTGTAAATGTCAGTGTATGCATTGGTGCATTTCAGAGTATATTAATATCAGAGTGTATCAGATAATATCAGATTAGATTGTACATGAAGGTGCATTTCAGTGTATGTCAGAGCGTATATGAGGGTGCATTTCAGTGCAAGCAATGGTGCATTTCAGAGTGTATATGAGGGTGCATTTCAGTGTGTGTATCAGAGTGTATACAAGCGTGTATTTCAGCGTAGAGAAGGGCACATTTCAGAGTGTATACGATGGTGCATTTTACGGTGTATGTCAGTATATAGAAGGGTGTATGTCAGCATGTATATGAGGGTGCAATTCAGTGTGTACCCGAGCATATTTTGGAACACATCTGATTGCATGAGGTGCATTTTAGTCGGTAGATTGTACACGAGGGTGTATTTCAGTGTGTATATCAAAATGTATACGAGGGTGCATCTGAGTGTAAATATCAATCTGTATGTCAGAGTGAATACAATAGTGCATTTAATTGTGTACGTACAATAGTGCATTTAAGTGTTTATGTCAGAGCGTATACGAGGGTGCATTCCAGTGCAAACATCAGTGCATGCAATGGTGCATTTCAGTGTGTATATCACAGTGTATTTCAACGTAGAGAAGGGCACATTTCAGAATGTATACGATGGTGCATTTTACTGTGTATCAGTGTATAGAAGGGTGCATTTCAGCATGTATATGAGGGTGCAATTCAGTGTGTACCCGAGCATATTTTGGAGCTCATCTGATTGCATGAGGTGCATTTTAGTGGGTATATCAGATTGTAAACGAGGGTGCATCTGAGTGTAAATATCAGTGTGTATGTCAGAGTAAATACAATAGTGCATGTAAGTGTGTATGTCAGAGTGTATACGATGGTGCATTTCCGTGTGTATCATGGTCTATATACAGTATATTCAGAATGCATCTGATTGCATGAGTGTGCATTTCAGTGTGTATCCGGGAGCCTATCACAGTGTATACTAGAGTGTATTTCGGACAGTCACGTGGTCCAGGGTGTATGTCGACATCAAGAGAGTGGACGAGGCTGTAGAGTTGAGGTCGTTAAGATGCAGGACGCAAGAAATCTGTGATTAATCTGTCATTTAATCACTAATGAGTGTTGAACACAGAGAGAGCCTACCTCGTCCTCTCGGTCGTTTTTGAAACACAAGCACGCTGCCCGCTGTTTAAAGCCTTCCCCGTCGTACGTCCTCGTCTGATTGGGCTTGAACTTCATCATGTATTCCAGGTTGCTGAGATTCTCCATAAGCAGCAGAACAAGAAGAAGAAGATGAAGAAGAAGACTGTTCCTATGCAAGAGTTTTAATTCTCCCCTCTCAGAGCAGTGAAACCCGATTCGGTCCTGAGTTCTCCGGCTCCGTCTCGCCCTGTGCGGCTCTTTAGCTGGACGCTGAACAGAACTCCTCGCGCTCTCGGTCTCTTCCTCACCATGGTGGTTCTTCTCGGAGCTCCGCGCGCATCATGTCCGACTGCGCTCCTCGCGCTGTGCTCCTGCACACACTGCGCAGACGCATGCACACGCACGGGCACACGCACGCAGCGGACTTTCGGAGTCCGGAACAGCCTGAGCGTGCACTGGAAGAGGAACAAACAACCCGGCGAGGGGAAGAACAAAATCTCGCGCTGCAGCGAGTAGCGAGCGACACCGAATAAACCACTTAAAGGACAAGCAGCGACTTTTAACAGCGTGGACTTTTAATGGCGTGGAGTGCCTCTTTGGCGCCATCTAGCGGCATTTTTATTTTTATTTTTTAAGCTTAACACAAGGTGAGGGCATGGGGTCCGGATGCAATTTTGCCGAGATGAGAGGAGAAAAGACATGACCAAATGTCGAAGAGTCATCATCCTTACTTGACAATTCTGCATGGAGCCTGTCCTAGGAGACTTGGGGCACAACTTGGACAAGGTGCCAATACATAGCCGGGCGCACACACACACACACACACTACAGGCAAATTGGGAACACCAATTACCCCAATTTGCACGTCTTTGTACTGTAGGAGGAAACCAGAGTACCCAGAGGGAACCTACCAATCACAGGGAGAGACCGAGGTGGGAATCGAACCCTCAACCCTAGGCACGCAAGGCAACATAATATACAGAATACAGGGCACCATACGCCGTTTAGGTCCAAACAGAACAAATAAAGGACTTAATCTAGTTAAACTCCTTATCAACTTATTTTTCTAATCAAATTGTTATATCTATAGTATCTAAGGTGAAGCAAAAGTATGTTGTTCCAGCTGTGGTCTCCTGTAGGATTTGAAGTTATGTGGAACCATACACCAACAGAGCACTTTATTTGGAAGACCTGTGCTATTCATGTCATTCATGTGGTTATTCTAGTCATCCCATGGTGTGGTAGCAGAGCAATGCATAAAGTCATGCCGATACAGGCTATCTGTATCAGCTAACCCTAACTTTTCATTAACTAGGAAATGTGATCTCAGTGATTTTGGCCATTACATTATCATTGGCTGATGTGAGTATTTCTGTCACAGGGATACCAAAAATGGGCAGTCAAAAAACAAACAAACAAAAAAAAAATCCAGCTTGAAGGTCTTCATCTCTGCCGAGGCACATAGGGTCAGAATTTGTCTCCAACACCATTCTTCCATGAACCAATCTTGCCTTGTGCCAACCGCCCAGGCTGGTTGTACAGGTTATACAGGTAGTATAATGGTGTGGAGAAATGTTTTCTTCAAGCATTTTTAACAATCATTGCCACAATCCGTTTGAGTATTCCTGCTCACCATGCACATCTCGTCAAGGCTACAATTTGCCCGACTGTTAATGACTACCTGCAGCATCATAATGCACATAAATGATATGCTGCTTTCATGAACATGACAATGGAGTCAGTGTTCTTCACTGGGCATTCTAGTCACCAGAGCTGAATCCAAAACACATTTGTGATATATGATAGGCGACTTGCTCCTAAAACATGCTGTGGAATTCATGACATGAAGAATTGCAACTATTTGAAAGTAAATGTATTAATATGGTGTTGCTAATTACACGTTCAGTGAGATGACGCTCATAGTTCTTCCTTTACGTTTACTTCTTGTGAAACCCACACAGCGAGAGGATTTAGTAGTGGCCCAAATTTGAGATAGCTTAACTTCTAAAAATAAAAAAAGCTGTCAGTCAAGGTCAAGTTTTATGAGTTTTAAAACTGCTTATTACTTATACATAGATTTGCTGAATGGCTTAAAAACTACCAAACGTGCAACAAATATCTTGAGTATAAATCATTTGGAGAAATGTTTAAACTACCTTATTTGATTAATAAGGTCTATTAAATAATTAATTTATTAATAATAATAAAAAAATCTTAACTAGCACACAAATGTACAGAAGGTTGCTAACAATGTTAAGTAGAGACTACTTGGTAAAAATAAAATGCTACAAAATTCCCAGGTGTATCGTGTTGGTTAATATTTTTTTGACATTTTGAAACAAGTTCTCTAATTTCACATCTGTATATCAGATTTTGGTCACTATTTTAAGCATCTAAGTTCCATGCAATCACCTCCTCTTCTGGCCAAGCAAGGCTTTTTCCAGGTGCAAGAAAACAGAAGCAGTGTTTAATACAGAGGCCAGCACAGGGTTGACACTCAGCTTCACGGTTCCTGATTCAATCCTCAGCTTGGTCTCAGGTCTGTATAGACTTTATAGCTCCATAAAGTGTATACGTGACTACGTTTACAAGGAAAAAAGGAAACATGTCTGTATGACAGCAGAGTTTATTGCAAATACTGCATCATATATCACCATGTGACTGTCAGAAGGTTTTTTGGAAAGTATGCACATGCATGCAAGAAGGCATCCAGGTGATTCTCAACACCTCTGCTGGTTAGGAGGGATGAAATAAGAGAAAATGTCAGTCACCTATAATCAGTACTGTATATAGTCTGGTTGAATGATGACACCACAAATCTTATTAATCAACAGATTTTATTTACAGAAAGGACAAAGTATGTGGGCTGTTTTCATGTCATTCAGAAAGCAGGAAATCATTCTCCCCTTTAGAAAGAAGGAATTTACATACAGTGAACTGAGACGCAAAGACTGATCTTGGAAATGGAGATCAAGCATTCATTGATCACGGTAGGCTCTTATATGCCTCACCTCGAAAAACACCTCACCATTCGCACACCACCAGTCCCGATGCAGCCGAAGTTTGCAAAATAAAGGCTAAAGGGAAGAAAACAGCAAACGAAGCTCAATGCACTAGACTGTGTCAGACACAGGAGAAGGAGCACATCAGTGATGGAGTTCAGAGAGTGCAATTAGTACAGTGATGGCATGGAAAAATAAAATAAAATACTAACACCAAATACAGTAAGAGAACTGTTATACTAAAACTCATGGTATATTCATCTCGGAGTTTCGCCTTGCAGTCAAAAGGAAGAGATAGAGAATAAAAGCCTATGTTAGAGTCTACACGATCAGCGGTCACAATAGTTAACGTGAGGGTGGAAGGCTATTTTATGTTAATTTAATCTAATCGTTTCCACTTTGAAAAGTCTGAATTTTCACTTCACACATTTTTTTTTAATTTTTTTTTTTAAGCGAAGCTGTTTTTTCCTTCTAGACCTTCTAAAGGGGGAGCACACTTTTGCAATTTGCCAGAAAAGGGTGGTGTTAAATCAGCTGCTTCTCAGGAACAAACAGCATCATGAGAGGAAACAACAAAACAAAAAAGACAGAGGTTAAAAGAAAAATGTAAAAAGTTACCCACCACCCCCCACCATACATATGCCAGGACTAATGAATGCCAGCCACTTTTTCCACCCTACAGCCTCCCAGATCAATGGAAAAAGAAGCCATGTGAATAGATCTAAATCCTCTGCCCATGCATTTAAACAGTAGTGAATTAGGTCAAATATGTTTTTTCTTTTTTCCCCCTAATGTGCCATTAAATTACAAATTAAATGCAGTTGTCATTTTTTTCTTGTTTCTTTAATATATTCATGACAGTTGTTTTTATTATAACATTATTCCCTGTGTCCTTTAAATGCAAATGAATAGGTCTTGGCAGAATAGGAGGAGTTGTGTTCACACTTGACTTCCACTTTTTTTTTTTTCCCGCTTTTCCTCTTCTCGCCCCCCTATTTTTCTAGACTTCAATATTGTTCCCAGCGTAAAGCCTGGTCCATGTCCGGGCTGCAACAAACAAACAAACAAAAAGCAAAAGCATTAAGTCAGCTCACCCTAAGAGACTTGATGGATTTAGAACAAGAATGGAACGTGACTCTTCATTTATGGTGCAACCATTATGGTGTAAAATTAAGAAAGAAATTCTTATCATGTCATGTGCTAGTGTTAATTCTTACATACAATAAAAGTGGGGTTTCTGGATAACTGACCATCACACCCATGTGACTTTTTGCCAAACTGTTGCCACATTAGAAGCACATGACTGTATAGGATGTTTGTATTGTGTAATATTACAATTTCTATTTGGCAGCTGTACATGTGCAAAATTTTTCTTCTTACACCAGCTATAGTAAATATTGCAAACACTGGTTCTTGGAAATAAAGCACAAGTGTATATAATAAACACAATGTATTGCACCATTTGCTATAGAAGGCACTGTGCAAATGCCACAATCTCCATGTAAATGCCTGAGGTTTTAGAATGGCACTTATAGGGGTACTGCTCAGGTGTCCACATATTTTTGGCCATTTGGCTGGAATAGTATGCGACGTAATGAGTATTGGCCGATTCCTAATACGGACACAAGGTTACATACTCGCATACATGAGACGTTCTAAAAACGCCAGATCTGATCTGTTATTGATCCTGTGCCTTGACGCCCATTCGCTGTTCATCCCCAATGAGAACAGTCTCCATATTGGCTCTACTGCACCTCAGCTGATGTGCAAACAGTATTAAAATGCTTTAATGCCCTATTAATGTACTATTCGTTTGGTGTGCAGAAGGTTACCGGAAGTCAAGTTAAGTGTGGCTGCATAACTCACCTGTTTCTATGGCTTGAACTTCGTTGCTCTTCCACTGCTCTGCAACATCGTTTGCTAGAGGATCATCAGGGTTGGGAGCACTTAGTAATGCCTGGATTGATAGCAGCACTGTGCGGATCTGCAAGGCTGGGGACCACTTATCTGGAATATAAATTATGGCAGAGGACGAAAGAGGGATGGTAAGAGGATGAGGAGGAGGGGGGGGGGGGGCAGCGACCAGCAATCTAAGAATATACATTACACTATACGCTAGTGCTCTCCAAGATAGCAAGTGTGAAATCGGAGAGTCTTTTGACATTTTGTGAGTGATTACTATAAATGTCAGTTACCCTATTCTGTGGCGTGGTATCACCATGTTGAAAACAATACTGAGAAAGAGGGATTTTCTTTTCCACACATGACTTTATAAACAAATTGCAGATCATATAACAATTCAGAATCCCAAAAACAGTTTTCACACTTTTAATGGAAAGGAGATTATATGACAAAAAATATATATAATCAATAATATATGAGCCAGAAAGAGAACCTGCGGACCCGTGGAAGGTATTATGGCCAAGCAGAATAAATACGCTAGAGAACTACAAACCAGCTGCATTTATATTAATAGCAATTGGCAACAGCACCCTTTTCAGAAGAAACCCTACTGAGTACTGACAAGTACGTGTCCGAAGTGAAGCTGCCCCTCCTAGAACCCTGAGAACCTGTTTAACAAGATGGAAAATGCCAATAAAACCAACAAAAACATCACTGGTCTTTTATATTCACATATTTTTATATAAAATACTTATATATTATATATAAATATTATCTTTTATATCAATTTAGCAGCACCAAGGCAGCGTTAATTGTTTAAATTTCAACTATTTACCTCGTGCATTCTCAGCAAAATGCTTCTTACTGTGATCATGCACTAGTGTTTCTTTGTGCAACATCTGCTAGCGTTTCAGCGCTGATTGAAAGTAAGTTTTGCAGTTTAAGCAGTTAGAACACATGTTGGTTTTATTCCGCAGCCAAGGTGCACTCATCACTGCTGATTTAGGTAATAAGGGTCAAGGCAGTATAAACAAGGCCATGCTGCAGCGGTAAAACGGCCAACTCAAAGCTGTTTCAGATCGCCAGGAACTCGGAGGTAAACAAAAATGTCCTTAAAATCTTGAAAATGTACTTCTAATGAAGGCTGAAAGCTTTATTCACTCCAATCGTGCAGAAGTGAAATATCTGAACAACTAAACACAAAGACAAGTACGAGGCTGCGATACTGGGGGCATTCATTTCCCGAAGAAAGGCGACGTGTTCATACAGGAGCTGAAAATAAAACAGGCCCATGTTCGGCCTCCAGACAGCCAGCAGACGAGTGTGATGCACCTTGATGCTTCTATCTACCTTTCTGTAATCACCATGCAATTTAACATTCATCTCTTTGTGCTTTGACACAAGTTCTATTAATAGCTATATTCTATTAATAGGATTGATATGAGCTGCTGATCTGTAAAGTCTGCATCTTCGTACTCTTCCACACGTCTCCTCTACGCTTCAGATACACTGCCATAGCACTGGATTCTCGCTGCGTCATTGGTCGGCTCATCTGCCACAGTTTCGTTAGTAGATCATTAAAAACTTAAGATCCTAAGAACATTTCTAACGGGTTCATAAGCTTTTATAACGTTAGGTGTGAACGAGTGTGTGCGTCTCAGATGTAAACTTCTGATTTAATCTCTCAAGACAGATGTTAATACCAGAACAGGGCCAGAATTTCACCACATTTACATTTTAGGCAGCGTAGCAGCATCAGTGCTGGTGTCCAGAGAGTAATAAAAGACAAAGACCTAAGTTGATCCTGAAATCGTTACTAAATCCTAAAGTCAGTGAGAATAGGATATACTCCTGGGCCTGTGACTAGATTTAGTTTAACTACTCAAGTTCAAGCAAATTAAAACATACTTTCAGAAGAGATTAACCAAAAAGCTAAAGACGATTTACATAATTATAATGAATATTTTTGTCACACCTTTGTGGTCTTACAAAGCAGGCTCACGTGAAAATTAAAACTTGAACACGGCACGATCCAAATCACCTACCCTGCCAGTTATATAATGGCAAAATTGCTAGTGAAAATAGCCTCTAGCAGACAGTAGTGAGATGTCCATAGCTGAGTATTAACCGTCATAATCTCAGTCAATAATCTAAACACTAGCCAATCTAACAAAACAATACTTTGCATCATTTAAGATTTGTCAGCTAAAGCAGCAACCAGGTTCTGTGGTTAGGTTTCCGGTTACTGAGTCATCCTGTGACAATTTACATATTAGAGAGTGTGTTCGCTTCGTGCCATTAGGCTTCTTTTGTGACAGTTTTGCCATTCTGCAGTTAACAGAAGTAACCGCATTTTACCGTATAGTACATGTATGTCCAATCTACAGTCAGTACAATACATATATTATATAAATAACAGGTTACGTACCTTTCAGGATATCTAGGCATATTCTTCCCAGCTTGTCAACATTGGGATGATATATTTTGGTCATGAAGCGTACTTTCGGAGCTGCCATGGGGTATTCTTCAGGAAGAAAGAGTTCAAGTTTAAAAGTCCCTCCCTCAAAGGGGGAGTCCTGAGGTCCAGCGATGACCACGTGGAAGTAGCGAGCATTCCCTTCATCAGGCTCTGCTTTGATGCCTGGCACGGGTTCTGCCAACAAGCGTTGAGTTTCCTAATCACAAACACAAACGACAGGAAAGAGAATAGGAAAAGTTGAGACAGAACTTGTTTGTAACTTCTATCCTGGTGCCCTCAACTAATTATTAAATTAGAGTAATTGGCAGGGGCTGATCCGACATTTTTGCCATTATATAGACATTAAACCTGCTGGTGCCACTCAGCCACTGGTCACAGCTCCTAATGTATAATGTGGATGCGTTTAAATTGCACAAAGGTGACTAAGCAAGTTTTTTTTTTTTTTTTTTTTTTTAAGTTCGCACATGACCCGTTTGTTTCTGGTTCTTTTTTTTAGTCATAAGCCAAGCCTTTTTTTTTTTTTTACATGTACAGTCAACAATACACAACGGGTTGATCGCAACTTACCACAAAACAGGTTGTTAATCTCCACCTGCCTTTAATTGGATACAAAATAAAAACGTGACTTGCTAGGCTTATTTGCAGCTACCCAGGCACGTTTGTCTAGCTCTTAAAGCTCTAGACAGTTCTTGTGCAGATGTTGCTTCCAGTGGCAGTTTGGAAGTGATGCAAGAGCGATAAATAAGTGATGCAACAGAGACTAGGTGATTTTTATGTGAACTCTAGTCTGGAAGTTTGGTCTACAGCTTCCTCAATGAGCTTTTCTTGGTCTTAGTTTCTCCTATTTTACAATAAGAGCATTTAGAGTTGGCTGGGGCAGATCTAATCAAGACAGAAATGTCTTATACTAACTTGTCACAAAAAATGTAGGCGTCCTACATTGACCAGTTAAATGACTTTTCTGTCAATTTCAGACATTTAAGGAAAATTCAGGGGAAAAAAAAAATTCTCTTCTTGTTTTCTTTTTTTATTTTGTATTGGCTGGGGCTCAAACAAGATGAATACTGTAAGTTTCCTCCCCCCTTTGTTGTTTAGTTGTTCTCTGGCTGTCATTTACATAGACACTGAAACGTTGCATTTGGAGAAGATGCAAAATAAAGGGAGTTTTGTGGTATGGGGGTAATTTCAATTGGGGCATCAACAGAAACTTCCAGGAGCGCTAAGACCCATGTTAACATGTTAAAGAAATAGTCACCAAGCTCTTTGGTACGACCCATTGCCCTGCCAGTGTTCGTCTAATCTGATGCAGTTGTTAGCAAAGAGTACGAGTTAAATACCTGAAGTTAGTACTTAGATGGAGCCCCACATTCTTATGGCCATATAACACAGCTTCTTCTTTTTTTTTTTTTTTTAAGTGCACATAGCAGTCTGGCTCAGGTGGGGTAAATAAATAAATAAATAAATGACCACACCTCACTCCCCCGGTCATCATTCAATGCCAGTACTTCACTTTTTTAAACATCAGATGTAGTGTATAGCCCGATTCGGACGGGACTAGTTTTACAGGGGGTCGTTAGAGAAATTTCGTTTCACAGACGTACTTTGTGATTTTAATCCCGTCCGAATCTGCCATGTCTGTCTTTCTCTGACACGACCTCTTTTTATAATTACCTACTGTTTTTCAGCAAACTCAGCGGTCCTCTGAGAAATCTAATCCCGTTCGAATGCGAATGTCTGTGATTGCCGAATATTCTCTCCTCAAAACGCGTTTTCTTTTGTGTTTTGGTCAACGTGAGCTACCGTACTATCTCTAGCGCACCGGTATTCAAGTTTGTGCACCAATAATGGATGTAGATGTGGACATGTGGTCTTGTGCAACGCCCAGATGTAAAACACAGACACTCCTACCTCCGTAATAAACACGGAGATGTTAGTCCTGTCCGAATGCATACATGAAATGACAGAAAAAAATTCTAACGTCGTTTGGAAAACTAGTCCCGTCCGAATAGGGCTTCTGCGTGAGGTGAGGTGAAGTGAAGCATAAGCAGCTCGCACAACCGGAATCACTTTTACAGCCGAGGATGTTACAGGTGCTTTATATCTTATGTTTTGCAGTCACTGACGAGTAGATAATTGTCTCATAATTAAAACAGAACAAAGACGCAGAATTTATTTTAGCGGGTCTTAAAGCTAAATGATACACTTACTCTGAAAATAACAACTACTATTTTCCCAATTAGAATGGGATTTGTGCTCGTCCTCCTCAAACAATAAAACTTAATGGAGTGATTATTAATCACCTTACATGCACAATTGCTCACAATTTTTTAATAATTTAAAAACTGCTACAAGCTCTACAAAAGGACTACAAACCTGCAAAGCATCCTCATAGTTAACAGTGGATATAAAGAGTATATTTTTACACACTGGTAAATACAAACTACAATATGGTTTTGCCACCATATACAATCGCTGCTTCAATGGCTTTGGATTAAAGGTTGCCTTTTGTAGTTTTTAGAAAGGGCTTTTACTGTGCAAGCCCTGGCATTCTTAATTCATGATCTTTATGCCTTCATTACATCCCCCCCACAACTCTTATATAGCTTGGTTGTGTATGTCATTAACGGTTTTAATATTGATTTAAAATAAATCGTAGAATTCAACAAAGGATCCAATTAAATTCCTGAAGATTAAAACTGATCAAAGAAGTGGAAAAAAAAAAAAAAAAATCAGCAGTTATGCTTTCCTAAATTTTAGAAAGGATTTTCAAATATTCTTCTCTTGAATCATTATGGGGTTCACAATATGCCCAGAAGACACTCAACCTTCGCTACAATACTGTGAGTGCTGCATACTGACATGCACATGCAGAATGTGACTTCAGCTTCATATACTGTATTTACATGAAGCGTTTCTATTCCTGTTTATTAGTCTACGTCACTCCTGCACAAGCAGATCATACTTCATCATATTTCTGCAAAATACTGTGTATTGAATTAAATTTGGTTGCATGCAAATAGTCCTTCAGTGCTGGAACTTTTATTGGCCTGATGAACGTTACCACAGGCAAACATTTATCTTGTTGGTTTAAAAGATTGCAACTAAATATTTATGAACTGTTATGAAGGTTCCCTTTTAATAGGAAATGAACAAACAAACATGACAAAAGTGACAATCCAGTCTTGTTCAGGAAACGCTATGTTAATGTTATGTTTATGATATGTTTATCAGCTTCCTTTTTTTTTCTTTTTTAAACATTACTCATCTGGGGGTGGGGGTGTTTGCAAAAGAAAACATTTTTAAATTTTCGATTCAATAGCGTCAATGTTTCTCTAATTTCTTTCAAGCAGACATATTTCTTACATGTTTACTTCAAGGTCACTAAAACTATTAAAAGTATCTAATAAGCACTGAAGTGTGCAACTTGTCTTGCTGAATGTTTAAGGCCTTGTTCACACAGGCGTTAAATTTTTGGATAAACGATTTTGGATAAACGTTTGTTTGGCTGTCTAACGCCAGCCTGCACCCCAAATTGTAGTTTGTGTGTTAACCTGTGGAGGCAGTGTCGGGAACTGGATATAAAAGCCCTTGTCGTTTTATTTGAGGTGCCTCCTTTTAATATGGAACATTTTGCTATATTAGACATTAATCTTCTTGT
>JAQMYL010000037.1:13091018-13104031 GCA_030014365.1 Clarias pachynema | reverse complement strand
GAATAAGATAGAATGAATTTAAATAAAACAAATAAACACAACAACAAATTCATAACTGATACAATATGGCTCTTACAGATCTAAAACCATTTATGTGACAAATATGCACAAATAGAGTAGACAGTACTGTTTGACAAAATGTTAAAAGATTTAAACCAAAATCATAAATATGCAATAAACAAATAGGAAGGCCAAAGCTTGGGGCTGCAAAAAAACAAACAAAAAAAAAAACATTTTGATTGTATTCTACAGTTTAAGTCAAGTTTACTATGAGAAAACTGCTTCCAAAAGGGTCATTAAAAATAATTCTTGCTGTGGTAAGTAGTAAAGGGTGCACTATAGTTTCGGATTTGTTCCCAGTAAGTTGTTGAACCGTAGAATGAAGTGTTAAAACAATGCAACCAAAAGAAACATAAAGTCTCGCCTTGCTGCAAACAAAAACACCTTGATAACTCCAAGCCATTTGAGTTTGTGCTCCTAGACATTAGATAGACTGTAGAAAGAAGTCAAGGAGTCTGGACATTTTCTGCCTAAGCAGAACAAGAAACCAGTAAAACAAAATAGCCATATGGCACCAATCCCAGACCTAACATGACTTGCACCAAATTCTCTGTAATTTGCTTTCTGGAGATGTTCAGAGTGAAGCAAAAAATAAACTCATAGTCGTTTTAAGCCATAGCTCTACAGCCGAGAGTTCCCTTCTATGTCCATGAATAGAAAATAGGGTGAAAACTGGATTTTTAAAAAACAAAACATATCTCTTTTCCCTGAATATAACTCAATGTACATAGGAAAGCAGAATAGATTTTCATAACAACACAAAGCAAAAAACATGGATACCAAGATGTGTTTATTCTAAAAAAAAAAACAACAACAACAGGAAGACAGAAATTCATATATTGATATTTTTAATACATTAAAGTGTTCACTAAGTTTTTTGATAATGAAATTGGTTAATATAAGACAATCATTTCTCTCTTAGCAAATATCCAGTCTTGCAATCTTGCGTTGTATGTCTTGCATACTGGGTTACAGGTTGTGCTTTGTATTCTAAATATGTTTTAAATAACTAATACTTCAACAACTAACAAAATTTCTAATTTTTTTTTTCCCCTGTAAATTTATGCACGGTAAAGAAGAATGGTGTCCTTCAGCTCAGGTATGCATGTGTTTTGAATGCTTCTTATCATCTATTGGTTTCTATTTGCATGAAGTCCATTTCCAGTGGTGTGCCAGACTGAACATAAATTTTTGGGGATTCCGGAACCTATAGAAAAACCACAACTAAGCAATCTTTTATTTCCTGTTGTTTCACACTTATTTGTTATAAAATGATTTTAAATTCAGATTCAGAAGAAAACATTTTCTGAATTGAAAGATAACATACCATTGTGTCATGACTGGATTCAGACTGTTTCCTCTTAAACTCAGATTCAGATTCAGACTGTTTCCTTACAGTATTTATCTCTGTGTCAATATATGCCACAAAATGGATTAATGTGTAGATTCTGAAACAAGCAAACAAGCAAACACTAAATCATAAAAAACTTCAGCCAAGGTGGTTTCTTTCTAAACTAAAGGAATCCAAAAAGAGATTGGGTATTTAGTTTTAATTATTTGTTTCATCCTGTTAATCTGCATATGCATATAAGCTCATTGCGTGATTTATAATTCTGCATGTTATTAATTATGAGTACATAGTTTTATCATTTGTTGAAAATTGTTTTTTAATGGGCAACTTTCCTAGCACCTTGTTTTTCAGGGGAAGACAGAGAGCTGTTTGTTCTGCCAGACTTTGATGGAGTTTGGTGATGAGCGCATGCATAAACAATCAATGCATGCACTACAATTGAAGCATTCTCAAGATCAAAGTGTATTAGAGAAATACATTGTAGCAGTGACAGAAATATACGCTGCAGGCTGTTGCCTAAGGCTGCCAAAAAAAATCCTCCATTAAACACAGCTAAGCATATGCCTAAATACAAACAGACTTTGACTCAAGTAAGTGACTGTGTGGTTTTTACAAGTTATCTACAATTAATCTACAACTTAACTACAATTTCTCAATTTAAAGAGATTTTCTGCATAAATTGAAACTGTGACCTGAAAAAAGGCAATCATGATGGTTTAGAAGATATATGCTACTGTATATCATCCATCTAGGAACCTCTGTAGCCCAATGGTCATTACCATTGTATTTATTCTTAATTTTTATTCATACAATACAGAACATGCAGCATGCACCACAGTGGAAGTGTTTGTCAACTAACCTTAGTTTGAGTTCTTTTGGGAGCACCATAAATGGCTTTACTCTCCAAAAAGAAAGAAGCAAAGAAAGAAAGAATGTGCCGAAAAGATTTTGCATATGTAAATCTGTTTCTACAGCTGAATGGAGGACTGGTGGGCTGCTGACAGGTTGAAGAGAAAGGGAAGACGATGATTGCAATCTAGTGGTAAGTTTTATAGGCTACCCATTTTTATAAATCTTAAAAAAATTCAAAATCTGAAAGAAAACAAATGAAGGGAAATACCTGTCCTAGCAGTATTTCATATACAGTATGTAACCTTACATTTAAATGGTACTCCTTAATAGAATGAGCAAATAAAGATACATTATCACTAAAATAAACATTTGTACTCAGACTATTGTGAAAAATATTTCCTGTAGGTTGTTTATAACAGTATATGCCAAATATGAATAATACGTTTTGAAGAAAAAAGGTCATGTGTTATGCTCAGACAAGGCTAAACTTTTGGGGCATGCAGTACATGCCATATGAATAAATTATGAAGTGTTACATGAACATTATATCATTTCTCTACTATGTCTCAGTTGTGCTTACAGTGGACAAAAAAAATATTCAAAGTGGCCCATGGACCATCTGACAATTCAAGCATTAAATCTAGCATCATTAACTCCTTTTAATGTTAATAATAAAAAGTAAACATTAATATTCTGCATATTTAATGTAGAATTTTGTTTAATTCATGTACAATAGGTGTACAATCGATTTTAATTTAATAATTATAATTAAAATTATTAAAATAAAATAGTTAGTTGTAGTTTTAATGAATGAAATATAACAATGATTGTGTAGTTACCTGTGGTAAAGCATGCCAAAAAATTGCATAAATAGTAGCAATGCAAAGCTCAAAAGAAACATTAGTGATATTGGATCAACAGAAAACATTTCGCCTTTCGCAGCAGTCCCATTAGGATATATTTTTGGAATAGACAGGGTGACAGCACTGCCAATGGTTTGCAGGAACAAGGTGGCCATCAACCAAAGACCATTGCAGATAAAGTAGACGAATGCCACCTACAGTTAAGGAAAATCTTACTAGATTAGCTGTAATTCTGCATTTTTTTTTTATGTTGTATAATTCTTTATACAGTCCCACCTTGTTTCTAAGGTCTCTGGGCTCTTCTGCAGTTTTTTCCTGCTGCTCTTTGTTCTCTTTAAGAGGTTCTAAATATCGTTTCTGTAGGTCTTTCCAAAACTCTATTTCATCCTATAAAATTGAGAGAAACATGTACAATAATATACAAATAGTTCGAATTATAAAATAAAGTTCTGGAGACTTTCTAAAACCATAACTTTTTTACCTCTGAAAGCGTGTCCTGTTGAAGGGGAAAATCAAGAGATTTTACTTGCAGATCTTCAATCCAGCCTGCATGTATGGGTTTAAATAAGAGTGGGAGGAAACAGGCTCATCGTTTATAAAGCATGAATATGTACAAATATACATTGAGTTTTTTTAATAGGTATTTTTTAATATAAAATTTACTTACTTCTAGGAGTTGGCAGTAGGATGCATTCATTTGAACTAGTGAATATATTCAAATAAAAAAAATATTATAATACAGTATTGATAGATAACAAAGCACATTTACATGTAAAATTTAGTACCCCTCTATAATTCTATGTTTTTATGTAAAAACATAATAAAAATTATCTGATTATTATTATCACTAACTCATTCACTCATTAGCCCAATCAGCATGTCTTTCGACTATGGGAGGAGACATGGAGTACCCAGAGGAAACCCACCAAGCACATGCAAACTCCATGCACACAGAGACAAGAACCGAACCTGGAGGTGCAAGGCGGCTGTGCTAACCACTAAACCACCGTGTTGTCATTATAATAATAATAATTATTATTATTATTTTGCATACCTCTCAGATTCTTCAGGATCAATTTGGACTTCATGCTTTTGCTCCTCCATCACTATGGATTTCAGTAGTGGTTCAGTTTCACTATTATTCCAGCAAGGGCATGTACAGCATGCAGCCTGTATGACCTGTCTCTTGATGGCGCTCACTGCCACAGTTTCCACTTTGCCACCGGTCTCTCGAGTTCCCCATGAGACATTGTTCATATTTACAATGGAGTAAATAGAAAGCAGGAGATAGCCACTGGGTATACAAAGGAAGTATAGTATCCCATAAATGACTAGAGAAAACTCCTGAGGGTGAAGAGCTGCAGTGAGGAGGTACAGTAGAGTCATGCTAATCAGAAACAGGCCACTAGGGGTCATAAATGTCTGACTCCTCACAAGGTCTCCTAAGAGGGTACAATAAAGTTTGGAGTCAATTTCATGCCCACTCGCATGCTCGGTTTCTATACCAAGTACCTTTTCACAGTATATATTTGGTTAAAAATGGTCATACATTTAAAAATAATGAAAGTTTTATTTGTTGTCTCAAACATTTAACTTGAATCTCTAGTTAAATATTTGGAAATAGCACAAGTCATATGATGAGAATGTTGAAAAAGTGTTACCTATGATGGAGAGAATAGTTCCAGTCATGAGGAACGCATACAGAACACTCAATACTGCTGCTATCTGGATCTGTGTGTCAGATTTCAGCTTGAAGCACAGTGCCAGGTAGATTGTAGGAGGCACTGTGGCTGCAAAGAGAGCAGCCTTTTGTTCCATATTCATTATAAAAGTAAAGCTTCCTGCAAAAGATGTTACAAATACAATTTCAAAGATTATTACAGGCATATGACTATGAATTATTATGTAACTCTAATTACTTTGGCTATTATTAGAGATTCCATCTATAAAGTAGGAGCACATTTAAAGGTGCATTAAAAGATTTTCTTTTCTTTTTTTTTAACAGATGAAAAATAGCTCTTCACCCGCTATCATCAGGCAGATGGTGGCAGGGCCCAAAATAGAGGCACCCATGCTGATGACCTGGTAAAGAATGTAAGGTTTAGAGATTGAGCTGTTCCGCTGTGTGGTCAGGCCCCCAGAGCCGAGCAGATCGATGGTGTTGGCCATGGTGGAGGGCCCCCAGCGCCGCCGCTGGTTGTAGAACTCTTTGAAGTCTTGTGGTGCATTGGTGTAGGCATCTGATGCAGCATTATACTCCACCCTCCAGCCCTGCTGCACTAAGAGAGTGCAGAGCCAGCGGTCCTCTCCTGGAATGACGATATTTCAATAAGGAACATCCAGAATTGTTTCGCCTAAGTACCTCATAAGGCAGACTTAAATTTACATTTACATGTAACTGGTTTGTTCCTGAATTTTCTTTTCTTGCAAAATTAAATGGTTTTAGTCAGTTCTGTTAGTAGAATTTCTCTCCTTTCCAAATTTAATCAGCATGTAGGAGTAAGGTTAAATTATAAACTTCAGCTTGGAAAATATTACCACATCTTTCATGAACATGCGTGTAAAAAAACACAATGAACTTTTCCTTCCTTAAATATATTTTTTAATCATTTTTGTATGTTACAACTTCAGCAATAGAGTTGTGCCACCATCGTTATTTATAAGCAGTTGCCATAGTACTGAATAACCCAGAAAGGGAAAGGAGGCAATTTTCTGCTGAAGAAACTGTATTTACTGTTAATTAGATAGTAAAAAGTGTTTTCCAGTAAGGAAAAATACAAAGTTGCATGTAATGACACTGCCGGGCCAAAATAGTTGCCATTTCAGAAGAGTCAAATGACTTAAAATTTGAAAATACATAGCCTGCCTTTGTATTCTGAACCAACAATGATCGGTATAGATACATTACAGATGTTACCATGTCTTTAAGGGTTATTAAGGATGTCATGAAAAATATTGCAATAACTATTTATTTATTTATTTGACATAGCATAAACATAATTTGTTGTTTGTTGAGTGATTAAAAAAAAATCAGTTTTATTAATCGGTTTGTTATTATTTTTAATTTTTTTAATCACATCATTTATTTATGAAACTATGTTGACAATGCAAGAACTGTATATACATGTCGCTCCTGAGCTGCCAGTGATCCAGACCTCCTCTGCCCCCTGGAGCTGTCTGACTCGTCCTGGTGTCATGCTTCTGTTTGAAGATCTCGTTGCATAGATGCCCAATAAGAAGAAACCTTGAGAGGAACCTTGACTCAAGACTAGCAGGGATTGATCTGCATCATACTGTGCGAGACTGGAAGTTCAGTATAACAGGAAATGTGTTAAGGTTCAAATAGAGTCCAGTTCATTACTGGAGATTCAGGTAAACTGTAGGAAACTCCAGTCCTGAACTATCGAGCGACCGAAGTCACAACAAAGTCAGAGAGAAAATGATTGATTTCACATCGAAAATGGCTCCTACTATAGTTGGTCTATGGTTTCTTTTGTTTTTTTGTAAAAGCCAACTAGGGATTGTCATCCCTATTCTTCTCAAGTAGAGTCGGTTGACTTATAAGAAGAAGAAGAAGAACAAGAAATACAGTACTTAGCACTTAAAGACTTGAGACATGGCTTGGACATGTATTTTAGTTCTTCTGAACAGCTCTGGGTTAGTTTCTTTAAATGTCAGCTACTTTATGTAAATAGCACAATAAGAATTTTGCATTAAAATAAACTATTATAATAAGAAAATATGCATCAGATTATACTGTACCTTGGTCATACTGTACATGGTGACTGGCCTCTGTTGGTTTGATGGTGTACCTCTTCATGACGTTATCGTCCATGAGGGCAGCGCCTCTAAAGAGACTAAAGCAACCAGGGCTACAGAGCACACAGCCAAACACATGCTCTGCTGTTTTCTGCAGCCAGTGGCCCACTGCATACTCAAATTTCTGATACCACACCATAGGCCCTTCAGATACATGGATGAAGGTCAATGAATTAATTATCTCTCATGTACTACTTACAGTAATTGTATAAGCAGGCATTAATAAAAAGTGAGAAAAAAAGATTTGCATATTTTGAGGTGGATTTATATTCATAAAATAATTTATACAAGATATTTACAAGATTTATAAAAACATGACAAGACAAGCAGTAAGCAGCTCACAATACCGGTGCCAGTGGGGTGAATCCGGCCGCATGCAGCGCCCACCTCTGGATAGAGTTTAAGTCTGTCAATGAGTAACATCACGGAGGAGGGCTGGAAATCTGTGTCTCCATCCAGGGCTAAGATGTATGTGTTCTTTTTCTCCTTCTATTTCAGAAATAGGCTGTTTAACAAATCTATTTTTCCTTAAGAATGGTTGTCTACTTTCCATACCGGTGACTCAGATTTATTTGGGTTTTCTTGACTGACTTGTATATTAAGTATTTCAAGTTGTCACTTGCACATACCAGTTGCTTACCTTTAGGTCTTCTCTCAGTTCATCCACATGCTCTCCGTTCTCAAACATTTTCAAATACTTGCTGTTGAGTCTCCAGCCAAGGAGGTAGTATAAGTACATGATCTGTTTGAACCAGAATGTAGTCACTAGACTTTAATTATCTTTAAGCTAAACAGTGAATTAAATTGTAACCTGGTTACCATCTTTGGGACTTAGGGTACCTGGGACCATCTCTTTTTGTGTCGAATCAGCTGTTTGTCCTTGAAGTGAACCATCATTATGTTGCCTTTAGGAAGTATGTACTCGAGACGACCTCCATAGGGTGTGCTGATAATCTTCTGCGGAGGGAGATGGGGCTTCTTCTTAAATATACATGGGTCATCCTCACTAAAAATTCTAAAACATCGCCAAAAACATGTACTGGTTTATTTTTACCCCTCATCTCTGTAATTTCCTTAATTGGTAAAAACAGGTCATGTTATAATGCTTACGTGTAAACTTCTTTAATTACTTCCACTAGGATCTCAGCATATTCATTTACATGTCGCACTTTGCCATCCTGCACATCTTTAAAAGCATCATCAAAGTAAATATGGAATTCGAAGAAAGCGTCGTTGTGGTTGTTCATTTTTGGCCGGAATTTGTCGAGCCTGGTCACAAATTTGTCTCATTCGTGAAAGCAAATTTATATGTCACACATTCCCATTTACTTTTGACTAAATTTACCTGAACATTGAGATGACCATTTTCATCATTTCATCATATGTCTCATGCCACATTGTAGCACATAAATAAACTGTCACTGGGTTTTGTGATCTAAGGAGAAAAACAGCTATTTTTATAATAAAAAAAGAAAAAAATTCTGCATTTTACATTTACGTCATGAATACATTTAATCATGTGTTGTGATCAGGATGTTAGTACATACCCTTCGTCCTTCATTTTCTCCCTGGCCACAAAGCGTGTGTTCAGCAACATGGACTGTTCCAGAAAAGCTCCCTCATACATCTGCTTTACAAAAAGGTCATGAGTTCTCTCAATGCGCTGGATCTTCAGGAACCAGATATATCCAGTGGCAAGCATGAGTCCCAGCCACCAGCTAAGGGCACACATGCCAAGAACCACCAATCCTCCAACATTCATCTCTGACACAATGCGCCTTGAGGAAAGTGTTCGAGTGATGTCGATCATCAATGAACAAAATGAAAAAATATTGTTGGTCTGGTTATCAAAAGACTCAGTTGTAGGAAAATTGCTAGTCGTCTTAGAGGATGGAGCAAAATGGGCAAATAGATTAATGAACAGCAACAGAACAGTCGCTGAGGACAAATACATGGGCACGACAAAACAGCGACGCAGGGCATGCATCTTGCAAGCCACCACTACAAACCAGCGGCACATTGCAGAAGAAGCAATCTGGATTACCATCAAACAAAACACGGTCTTGTTCACACTTGGAGGGATCGAGCTTAGTGAACTCCAGTCTGATAAAGGAACACTCCCTCCAACTACTGCTGCTGTGACCAAGACTTTTATCACACTGGACAGAATGCAAACCACATTCTGAGAACTGGCTATGTCTTTGGAGATATCTTCCAAAAATGGAAACACACTGCTGTAGTTTTCCCACCAGTTCAAAGAAACAAGAAGGGTTCCAACAATGGCCAGACACACAGATCTTTTAACTTGATAGGAACTTTCTTCTGTCACAAAGTAGCTTATTATAAAGAGAATGTAACCCAGAATAATGAAGATGATGGAAGCTATTGGTCTGAACCACTTTCCATATTCCACTTTGTTGGACTTTGATTGGTATGAATCATTTTCTTTTTTATACCTTGAACAACATTGATCGACTAACTGGAACACTGCTGACAGGATGCTCACACTGTTCAAGATCGTCACATTAGTCACAATGTCAAAATATGGCATGGCCACCACAGTGAGGACGACTTCTCCAAGTGACACCAAAAACTCAACAAACACCACCTAGAAGACAAAACAAAAATTTGTTATAGAACTGTTTATTGTCACTGAATTATATTTCGTATTAGTTTGTATGTTGTTAATAAGATAAATGAGATTGAATTCAAGTCAAAGTCATTTATTTTTATGTAGTCCTAATAAATGTACTTACCCACACGACTGTTTTCTTGGATGGTTTTGTTGCACTTTTAAAAATGAACTTCCATAGACTCTTGAGCAGAAGCAGAATATTTGGTCCAACCAACACACAGCCAATATTCAGCAGAACACCTGCTTTTTGACCTTCAGGCACAGTTGTACTCATGTTGCTTCCAAGTGTTATTAAAATCAGAAATGATGACTACACAAACAGAATGAAAATAGAATATTAACAGATTTTCATGAAGGCAACTTTTATTCTTATGCAATAGAGTGTAAAAGGTTTAGACTCCAAAATTACTAAATTAGTGCAAAAACATTTATTATTTTAGATATCTAATCTTTATAGCACTGTTTAACATGTGCAAATTACAAATAGACGTTTAGTGGCAGACAACGCTGCTTACCTTACTCAGTAATGTAAGAGCAAATACCAGCGTACCAACCATACTACAGCAGAACCATTTCATAAACCTGAATCGTTTGGAGGTTTTTTCTTCATCTTGAATAACTGGAACTTCTCTGCATGCGTCCCATGCTTGTCTGTCAGTAATAATAATAATAATAATAATAATAATAATAATAATTAAAATAATAATAATAATAATAATAATAATAATAATAATAATAATAAAATGTAATGTGTATGGTTCTAACAGCAAATAAAATAATTAAATAAATAATTAATTCAATTTATAAAGAATGCTTTTATTTTTATGTTCTGTAAGGCATATAAATAACTGATATTGAGTAGATTGTACATATTTCAATAAAAAAAAAACATTATAAAGTACTGGATGTAAAGCTCAAATACCTGAAGTTTTTTCCTTTAATCTTCGCTCTCATAGTCATAATGTTCCACTGTGCTGTGAAAATGATTACTCTTACCTTTAGGAGTTAAATCTAAAATGCTAAAGGAAAACCTCTTCTTGCTAAAACCCTCCTGTGTGTTCACAGATCATTTTACTTAAGTCAGTTGGCTATTAAAGAATTGTCACACCCAAAAGGTTGAGGAAGAGGAAATTTGAATGATCACTTAAATGTGTAAAGCCCCTGTAGAATACCATCAGGTTAATGGAGTGAGTCAGTGGTTGGTGCATGGGAAAAATATATAAAAAATGAAATGGGTGCATTTTCATTCCCGTCATTCTTTTCAATACATTCTAGAACAATACTGGAATAGTTCTGGAACTTGAAAAACAGTATTGTCAAGTGCATTTGCAAAAGCCATCATGATAAACCTTCCTCTCATGAAAACCATCCCAGGAAAACAAGATTTTTGCATAATTGCTGCAGCAGAGAAGTTCATTTAGAGTTACCAACTTCAGAAATCACCAATTAATAAACAGCACCCCAGATTTGAGCCGTTATGAAGGATTTACAGAGCATACACATCTCAATATCAACTTTATTATGTCGAAGGGGTTTATGATGCCTTCAGCATTGTCTTACAATGTAGAAAGAAAGAAAAAACAGGAAAAAACATGGAATTAGAAGGTGTATCCAAACTTTTGACTAGTACTGTATATCTGATATAATATTAGAAGTGATATCAATGGCTATGAAATTTCGGTATTTCGGTGGCATGGTGGTGTAACGGTTGGCACTTTGGTCTTGCACCTGCATGGTCATGGGTTCAAGTCCTGCCTTCAGGAGTGGGGATGTAGACCAGGGATGTACTCTGGTTTCTTCACACAGTCCAAAGAAAAGCAGATAAGGCTAACTGGCATTTTGAAATTATCTGTTGTGTTTGTGAGATCTGTGATGCCTTGAAGTGTATGATATTTAATTAAAGTACAGTAAATGGAAAGAATGAGCAAGGAAGTCATCTATGCTGTTTGAATGGTGTACCTTTACATGTATTCTCCGAGTGCTTTAGTACTGCTTGACCTGAGACATTTGGGCAAATTGTCAGTTCTTAACTAGAGATCTTCTGTTATAACTTAATGATTACTGCTCACTCACTCACTTTCTCACTTATTGTCTATACCACTTAATCCTGTATACAGGGTCACGGTAAACCTGGAGGCTATCCCAGGACACTTAGGACACGAGATGGGGTACATCCCAGACAGGGTGCCAATCTATCACACACACTCGCCCCTCATCATACTAATATAAAAAAATATTTAATAACCAACTCAATCAAAATCCACACAAATATGAACAATCATATTTATTTAGCAATTATATCATACATATATTAAGCATTTTAGTGACAGTTGACCATACAATATTTATTGCATTCAATATTTTACTACAGTCTTCTCACATTCACACTCACACTCAGTTTCTCACGTATTAGAGGCGCAAGTTAACTCCCAGGAACTTGAATGTCTCGATTGCTTCCTGCTCTCCTTGCAGGGTCACTGTACGTCCCAGATCTCACAAAGCAGTGGGTTAAACTTGTGGTCGTTCATGCGCCATGACTCCAGCATCTCAGCATGGTGATGATGTAGAGTGCGCAGCTCGGTCAATCGACCCAGCAGCTGAGCAAAATGCTGTGGCTCCTGAGGGCGCTTCATCTTGCAGACCTTGCTCAACACCTCTAGCATGGCTTCCTGGAGTTGCTCCACAGCCTGCTGATCCCTAATATATGGCCGGTCTACCAGAAGAGAAAAAAAAACAATGTCAGGACTCAGAATGTTACATGACATGAATAGGACAGCTAATATCAAAATCAGATTTTTACTTTTTATTTAAGTTTCGGTTTGCAGCTGTATCAAATGTGGAAATTTGTGAATACTTATACAAATCAAAACAAAAAAGCATATTGAATGCTGTATGTTAGCTGGGTATAATTTCACCAGTTCTCATTTCTGCATCATTGTAGCATAAGAACTATTTAAGACAGTGGCAGATATTTCACAGAAAATGGATACACAAGGATCTATGATACCTTAAACTCAAGACAAAACACTATAACAATATTCTTTAAACAGGGAAGTTACTTTCCTAGCATAAGATTTTCTACAGGCAGATTTCTTGGAATTAACCCTGCTCTAGAAATACGGTTATATTACATAAGGTTACTCAATGCTGAACAATAAGGAAAGGAAAAAAGGGGGAAAAAAAGGTTTTGAATATCCTTTCATTTATTATTAACTATTCCAATAAATAGTCTCACAATGTTTAAACTCCCTGAAGGACATGTTGCATTTACGGAACACTTTTCATGTTATCACAGTGCAGTCAATAATCAGTCATATATATATATATATATATATACAGTTCCGATCAAAATTTATGACCACTTGAAAAATGGCAAAAAATCATATTTTGCATGGTTGGATCTTAACAAGGTTCCAAGTAGAGCTTCAACATG
>JAQMYL010000037.1:13058318-13072127 GCA_030014365.1 Clarias pachynema | reverse complement strand
AATAAGCTCTTAATCATTTACTGGCTATTGCTCCATCCAGAGTGGGCCATTTTGAGTCAACACACAAAGCATTCTGAAATAAACAAAACCTTTGCCATTGGCTCTTTTCTGTTTGTGTAGCTGTCTCTCAGAGAGTGAAGAGGGGAATAGGGAGTAGTTGGCCTTGAGAGAAGGACACACACACACACACACACACACACACACACACACACACACACACACACACACACACATCATGACTTTACTATGAGCTACTGTATACTGTTGTCATGGACTTTATTCACCATTAGTGTAGTCCAACAGGAATGATATTAAAATTTCCCGATCGTAGACAGAAGCTGTTGCATTATCAATTCTCCCTAATTCTGTTAAATATTTACAAGATTTGAAATTAAGAGGCACAGTGTTCTCTGCCAATAGTTTATTATCTTGAAGGCCACCATCTGACATTTGATCTCACATTAAATGTATGTACAACTTACGGGTTTAGAACCACACCAGATCATAAAAAGTCACATAAAAGCCTGGATGGTGAGATAAAACAATCGAAGAGCTCTTTAAACTTGCAAACTGCCCCTTTCAACATCAAAATTGTGTTAGTGTCAGACGTGTTATAACATGGTCCATGACCTTGAACTTTTACAAGTTTTATCTAAAAGTAGGCTCATTTACAGTACAGTACATGCTATGGTGCCATCTAGGATGGCACAACAGACTGATTACTCAAAATTAACTCAACAATGTAATCAAAAAATGTATTTAAAGTAACCGCCCACCCTTATGATGCACTTTATTTAAAATGCAAAGAATTTCTTATTTTAGATTTAAAGAGTTAGAGTATATCTTGCTGTGTGGTAATTATAGAACATTGATATGAGAATACTGAACACCAGATGAGATGAAATGCTGTTGTTGGAATAAATTGTTCAGTTAAAAAGTGATAAAGGAGAGGATGTTTACGTCCACATGATACAAACCAGCAGATATTTGTCTGCTCTTATTAATGAGCCAGTTTAAGCAATTCAGCATAAACAAGCATGGGATAAGATGATAACATGGACAGCTCACAAGAAAAGGATGCCGAGTTAGTGAGCAACACTGTTTCCTCACTTTTAGCTCATTAGTGGTTTAAAACAAAAGTACCACCAAAAAAAATAAAAAATGTTTTTTTTTACTAATATGACAAAAAACATTGCAATGACTAAGGAATGACTGTGGAATGTTCAGGATACATCATTTATAACAGTCAGCTTGCTCTTTTTTGCAGATTAGATAAAATAATGAAAGATATACAATAAAAACTAATAAGTGCAATAAACTACATTAGTGGTATTTCTTATAAACATGATCTGTATCAATAAACTGAAACAAATATGAATCGAAACATTAACTTTATTTGCCTTAAATTAAACAGGTACAGATAGTAATAGCTGCAATGAATTTACATTGAAACATCCATTTCATCAGTAAATGTACAGTACATTGACAATAGAGCTAAGCAGTGCTTATAAAAGAGGCACATTGCTGGTTTTGAACATGAGTTATTACATTTTCATCTTGTATTGTGTTGAATCGGTACATTGTTGTGATTAAAAATGATAGAATAAATGCTATATTTATGTGAACCAGTGTGTCTCCTTGTGGAGCCGAACACTAAACCTAAATAAGATTCATGACATATTAAAATAAAGCAGGTGTTTTGGTTGATTTGCCAGGATTAGAAACAAAGCTGCAGGTTGGCCCTACATTAGAAATGCAAATGAGCAAATGAACAATTCGAAGAAGGAAAGGTTCACTACGATCCAGTATAAATATTCACAGATTTTTTATATTTATCTTTTATTGCATAGGTTAAAACAGCAGGCCTTAATAAACCAAGGTCAAAATATATGTATGCATAATTTCTACTTTCATTGATTATGAATTGAGATGAATTTTAAATTAATAATTTTATATTTATATTAATATATTAACATTGATGCTTTATTATAATAATAATAATTATTATTATTATTATTTGTTAATTCTTTATTAATTTAAGAAACAATTTATGAAAGAAATTAATTTAATAAAAAAAAAATTTTCTTCTTCTTTTTGGACATTTTGAATTCTTCTCAAAATTCAATATTAGGAAACAGATAAAATATTTTTTATAACTGCCTTCTTCATCCCAGCATAGCCAATCACACAACTACAGACACTGATGTCTAATGAAGAAATCTGACCATACAAACATTCTTATGTAATTTCTGAAAGGACAGATGAAAAGTCAGGAAGGAGCCAAAATTTAATTAATTGCAAAAAAAAAAAGAAGCTATTATTATATTGCACAGCCACATGGGTAAAGTTGCATGGATTCATTGGAGCTGCGGTTGAGATCTTCATTTTAATGTCATCACCTCGGGAGCACAACAGTAAGGTGAGAGGAGTCCTGGGCTCTTGATGAACCCTAATGTCATTGAAAATTTTCCTGATAGTCCCCATTCTCATAATGCGATGGTCCTCTTTCATCTTCCTCCTGCATGGTCACACCTCTTTTCTTTTTCCACCCCTTTTTGCATCCAGCTGAGTTCTCTGTAGTGGCTCCATAAGACTTCATCTTGTTGGTAGCCAAGGAGCTGTCACAGCTGGTCTCCATCTCCTGGGCAAGTTCGTCTTCTTCGATGATGCCGCACTTCTCTTCACTAGTGTTCTCGGGGTCAGCCCAGTCTTGTTTTTCACCCGAAGCAAAAAGGGCATAAAAGATCACACCGCAATAATGGACCGTGGCAGCAATCACGAACACATTCTGCCATTCCCGCCGGGTCTGTTTAAGAAAAAATGGAAATGCATGCCGTCACACAGGTGTTTAATCATAACAGCGAAAATTGTATCCTGATGCAAAGACATCCGAGAACTACAGTATATGAAAACTTCACTACTCCTAGCTATGTAATTACTGCTATCTACTGGTAAAACATTTATACCTTGAAACTTGTCCTTTGCTGTAAACCACTGTATGCAAATGCACATATCAACAATTAGAGCACCACCCACTTTGTGTTTGGTCAGTGCTCCAACGATGAGAGGACACACCATACCAGACAGTGTCCCTACACCATTGGAGATTCCCATCAAGATACTGGCATAACGCGGTGCAATGTCAAGGTGATTCACGTTGAAACCTGAGGTTCATAGATTCACTTTATTGACACGCTATTGCTGGATATGAATAAATAATACATGCTCACATTACTCTAACCTGATATGGCGAAACCACTGAAGCCCACTGCCAGGACAAGGAAGGAGATGGCTACTCCACGTGTATGTGAGAATCCCACCACCAGCAGCAGTGTGGCTTCCATCCCAAAACCTGAGAACCACATGTTCAAAAAAGGAGCACATGTTCATCATATTGATAATTTGATAACATGTTTCATTGACTGGAGTAACTTTTTTAGGAACTGGGTATAAGTTAGTACCAACCTCCACAGTTCATGATTTTGCGCACAGCTGTGGTGGACAGGATTTTATGGCTCCTCAAGTAGTCTGCGAGCTGCCCTCCGATCGGGACAATGATGGTCATCACCATGTGAGGCACGGCTGACAAAATGCCCACCTAAGAGATGATGTTGAATGTCAGCATCCATGAAAAGAGCTTACCCTATTGTCAGTAAATTTCAACTTCAAATCTTAACAATTTTTCCACCATCTGCGGTCAGCTGAGTAAAACTGGACATGCTGAAGAAATTAGCACTTTCTTCTTAGTGTTCACATTACATAACATCAGCAGGAGATATACAGTAGTAGATGGTTTCCTGTGTCTAGGGAGACGTACATGCTAGCTTTCACTCTACTTGATTGGTAGCTTTCTAGTGGTGGGGAACTGGCAAATGACCATATTTGGAGAAAATTTTTTTTTTTAAAGAAAAAGAAAAAAAATTAAATGTCACCGTTCAAGAACTACCCATGCTCATATTGGTTGCATAAATGCATTGTTGTCAATTCCTAAATGAGTTATAGCACAATTAAAAAAAAAAAACAGGACACACCTTGCTTATGGGGAAACCAAAAACCTCCTCAAAGTAAGCTGGCTGACTGATAAGCAGGAGATAGAAGGTCCAACTGCGGCAAAAGTTGGCGACGATAATAGCGTAGACTGGCATTGAGGTGAAGAATCGTCGCCATGGAGTCTTGAATTTCTAAAGACAAAGCAATCATGGCGTCCATGTTTTCAAAAACATCTGCAATTGTGTTTGGTTTGACATTTGGTTTCTGATGCTGTACCTCAGTAGCACTCATTAAGCTGGCACCTTCTCCAATTGTTGTCTCAATGTATGTTTTCTCTTCTTCACTAATAGTAGGGTGCACAGCTGGACTTTCATATGCAAGCAGTAGCCAGAAAATATACCATATGATTCCAAAAACTCCTAAGGAATACAAAACATGCAAAAGCATTGCTGACATTTATTTGTGCGGTAAATAAAATATGTAAGAAATATTTTGGGAAATAAAATGGAAAGATTTTGTATATTCACTAGTTTCTATTCTGATATACGATCAAAGGACACTCTGCATGGAAATTTAATTTGTAGTGGAGTTCAATCTGGGATAATAAGCGATGACAAACAAGATCATTCAAATGTTTAAAATAGCTGATCGCTGATATGTGATAAGTGTATTCATAAATCAGCTGTCAACTCTCCATATATCAGCTGTCAAGACTGTAAAAATTTCTTGGATTAAGTTTGGATAGTGTTCCTTTTTTAAAAAAAAATCATTTTAGACATGATATATTAAAAGCAATAAATTGTATAATGAAGAAACAACAATTATATGAAGCAGTATAGCAGTATATTTTCTATAGGACATTAATAGTCTAATGTTAAAAGATGTCTAAATGTCACTTGATTTTGGTATGAGCTTGGAAAGTGATCTCACCATAGATGTAGAAAACTGAAGGCCAGCCTACGTACTGCACTAGCACTCCTGCCAGAGGCATGGCAATCACAGCACCTGCATATGAGCCTGTCAGAACAGAACCCACATGAGCATAATTAGTCTGTCACCAAGAGCAGAACCTGGGATTCTTTTATTGGAACTGTGATTACAGCAAGTCTCCCATGCAATATATTAAGGGCCTCAAATGGTTGTGAACAGCTGAAAAATAGCCACAGGTCAACTATTGCAGTCATGTTTTATCATATGTGATGTTATATGGACCCACACACTGTTAAGGAAGCTGTGTTGAGAATCTCTTTAGCTCTAAACGATTCACTGTCTACACATAATGTAAAAAAAAAAAAATCACAAACACATTTTGTCCAGCATTCTTTTGGGAAGAAAGTAGTGTGGTTTTTCATTTGTATGAATGAAACGATGTGTCCCGCACATTCAAAAGGTCCGTTCAGAAGCAATGTCAAGTAGAATGACTGAGTTGTCATGGAACCCCTTTATTTAAAAAAGAACGATATTTTAATGGATTTGGGGGTGTCTGTAATGAGTAGACAAACATCTGCTAATCAAAACAAACTCCTCCAGGCGCTCAACTGGTGCAGTGTGTAGGCTGCTTAATTCCTGTCTGAGTAGTTATCAGTCATTCCTTTCATCTCATTTTCACATCATAGGAAGGAAACAGAGGCGTGGGTAAGAAAGTAGCATTCAGGGAGGGTGCTTAATAAATCCACATTTACACCACTTAACTGTTTTGCAATATTGTTGCAATATTGTTTTCTGTGTCTTTAATTCAGTGTTATGTAGATATTTATTTTTTATTAAAATAAGTCATGTCCTGTATACTGTATGTACTCACCACAAAAAGATGTGGTCGCCAGGCGACTTCTTTCAAGTGGAGGAGCCCATTTGCTCCACATTCCGTGGCAAGCTGGATAGGTGACTCCCTGAAACGCAAATACAAAGACCTTCTGATAGGACTTCTAATAAAATTCATCTCAGTAAACTGAACTTCTCTTAAGCTGTGTGAATTGCCATCATAAATGCCTTATTATAAGGATATAGCCAGATCGTCCCACTGCCAAATGCCAAAAAATAAAAAATAAAAATAAAAATAAAAATAAGCAAATTACTATTTTAAATTGCCGGACCACTGAAAACCTGATAGGCCTATTTATTGGTGAAATCTTATCGCCAGATGATTTAGGGATCAGAAGCTTGCATACATGCATGAATATTCCACCAGCAAGCCTTTCAACATAACATCTAAGTAATTTCTTCACACCAAGATATACTGTAGTCCCTGGATTGAAAAACATTCACAGCATCATGTCATTCAAATTTTTTTTAGAGGTTTGCTTAAATAAAACAGGCAAGTAATCCAGAAAGACTGCTTTCATTTAAAATTGTGATAATATAAAATTACACATGGGGGAAAATAGGGTAGATAGAGGGGAAAAATACAAGCGGTGACTGAGGTCGGTTACACTTTACCACGAAGATGGTCCTGGATGGTCCAGTCGCTCGATAGTTCAGGACTGGAATTTCGTACAGTCTACCTGAGCCTCCAATAACGAACTGGACTCCACATTCACTTAAAAACATCAACAGTTATATTGAACTTCCAGGACCAAAAACATGGATCTGTTTGATCCTCTATGTATCCATCATAAGGTAGCTTCCTCTGTGCAAAGAGTTACGAAAAGCATTATGCCTGTAAATTGATTACTGAAGACTGAGCCAAATGACCAAGATGTTCATTAATGCCTGCCCTGGAAAAGATGCATGGAGCTACAGTTTTCATTAAATGTGACTTGAGGATTGATAGGTAATCTTCTCTGTATCCTAAAGGGAGATGAGTGAAAGAATGTCTTCTCCACAATGTTGGACCACTAGGAATATGTGTTAATGAGTTCTTATGGTCTGGACAACACGTCGGCTGTGTTCTGGTGCTTTGTACTGTAAATGAGCTACCCTGTGACATGCCTGAGGCTGAGTGGAAACAATCCCTTATTTAAAAAAAAAACACAGAGCTTCAAAACCAGGGAGCAAATATACTAGTAGGTTTAAATTGATGACATCCTGGGGTAATCCTGAAACCCAGAGGAGCACATAAGACATGTATTGATGAGACATTTGGAGCACAGGCTGTTTGGTTTCACCTTACAACTACTGTATCTTCTTCCGAGGGTCTCTTCTTTGAGATTTTGTGTATGAAGGATCAGAAGGTGCAGATAGTGACCATAACCCAAAATATTTATTCTCAAAAAATACCCAAAGTGTAAAATTCCATGCTTACATCACTGCTCGATGTCTTGCATGGCTGCATTGCATCCTGGAATTTCAAGTACAAATTTGTTGCTTGTTGGATGACGGGTTGTTGGATGTACTGTATTGAGTGACTTGAACATTGCAAAACAATAGTGTAGGAGAAAAGAAGCACTTTTTATTTTGGAAAAAAACCCAACCAATCATCGAAATTATTAAAGTATTAGGTGATACTATGGATGTTGTAAGTGTGGTATTAAGAAATATAGACAAAGATTGAGCATTGGGTTATGAATTAATTTAATGTTTACTTATGCCAATGCATTGAGCATACATACAGTATATTTTCCTGATGAATCTTATATTAATTTATAAGTATTAACTCTACTAATGTATAGGGTTTCAACTGGATTTTGAGAATATTCCTTTCCCTGACTTCCAAAAAACAGTTGGTGTTTTGTTTTTGTTTTATTTTTTTATGTCTAATTTCTACTTTATGATTTTTGTTACAAGTCTGATAAAATGCTAAACTTAAATAAATAAAAAAGAATATTTTTGTGGGACTGTTTAAAAACCCTTCATTAATCTAGGTTTTGGAAATAATTCTGTTTAAATTTTTTTCATATAAGATGCTGAAAGAACCAAACAACAACAAAAATAAATAAATAAATAAATAAATAAATAAAAGCTGAGCAATTAAAGTTAAAATAAAGTATGAACTTTTCTAAACATTTACTCATTCATTCACTCATCGTCTATACCGCTTTATCCTGTATACAGGGTTGCAGGGGGGCCTGGAGCCTATCCCAGGGGACATACTGTAGGGCACGAGGCGTGGACAAGGTGCCAATCAATCACAGGTCACACATACTGTATACACACATACTGTATACACACGCTCGTTCACATACTACGGGCAATTTGGGAACGCCAATTAGCCTAATCTGTATGTCTTTGGACTGTAGGAGGAAACCGGAGTGCCCGGAGGAAGCCCACCAAGCACAGGGAGAACATGCAAACTCCATGCACACAGAGGCATGAATCGAACCCGAATCCTGGAGGTGCAATGGGACAGTGCTAACCACTATGCCACCTTGCCACCTGCTAAACATTTACATTTTATATATAAAAGGAGCATATGATTAAACGTCCACATGCACTGACCTCCACCAGGCCCTGCAAGACTCGCACAAACATGACGCAGCCATAGTGGACCCTCGCTGCTGATGGGATGAACATGTTTAGAACTGATGTTAAGAAAATTGCAGCTCCAAACACTCTGCGAAAACATAGAAGAGAAACAAATTTTAAGGCATTTTTATACATTTTTATACAGTTTAAGTTTAACGTAGTGCAAATGTTAGGTGATAAGTCTTCACATCTAAATAATGTGAATGAATGAGTGAATGAGTGACATCTACTGTACAGTTTAAGTGTGGTTATGGAATTTGGCAACAAACATGTCTATAACCAAGTATGAACCAGTCCAGCAGGGAGACTTTTCCCTTTGTTTTTTTTAAAATACCATTTACTTCATCATTTAATTCTTCTCCTGCCATAAAATCATGTGTAAGTGACACTTGTAATATTCTAGAA
This sequence comes from Clarias pachynema, assembly GCA_030014365.1. Lineage (NCBI taxonomy): Eukaryota > Metazoa > Chordata > Actinopteri > Siluriformes > Clariidae > Clarias > Clarias pachynema. The sequence goes on along the minus strand of JAQMYL010000037.1, from coordinate 13,063,331 downwards.
GCTGATGTTTCAGAGCGAGATCTACGACAGGATCTTTCATTATTAACTCTGTCAGCCTTGTGTCCTCCTTTTCCCGTGAGGTTTTTATTACAGGCGCACTATCACACCTCTCATCAAAACACCACCCCGCTTTAACCCTTCCAGCCCTGACCAGGCATGTGTGCTCCCAGTAATCCAAATACTGTATTGTGTTATATGATCCCAATTAGTGACTCATGTTTGACCAGACTTTAAATGCCCTGGCTATCAGGGAAGATTGTGTGAAAACTAAGTTTCATGCATGCAGCTACCTCTTTCCTTCTCCGTGGTCGAGGATTATGCTCACCTGTTCGCTGCGAGCTTGTTGGAAATGAAGCCTCCGGGGATTTGAGTAACAATGTAACCCCAGAAAAATGAACCGTGTATCAACCCTACTGTCTCAGGGTCCCAGTTGAACTCAGCAGGCTGGAAAATAAGCATTAAAAAAAACAATATTAATATATGCGATGTCTACATGCAATATACTGTACATACAGTATAAAATCCTATGGAATGATAGAGAGATAGAAAGGGGGAGAGAGCAAAAAAAAGTGACCGTGAGTGAATGTTTAGCTCTTCATATTTCCTTTTAATCAGACCACCGGAAATTGCAGTAGCTAACTACACCGAACCTCATTTATTCAAAATATTCAACTAAAATCAAAACCAAGATAATCTCTTGTCGCTTCAGCTAGACTGGTTAATTACTTTGTCTGCAACCTTAATGTCTTCGAAAGGATGTGTTCTTAAGTGAAACAATTCTGCAGTGAAAAAAAAATAGAAAATACATAAAAATACACTTATGAACTTTAAACTCTCTAACGGCTCCAAAAATAATCTTTTCCCTTTTTTTTTGGTGTTTTTAATGGTTGGCAATATGACACAGCAGATAGCGTCAGCTTCAGGGCCCTGGTTCCATCCTAAGCTCATGTTACCATCTGTGTGGAATTTCACCTGTTTCCTTACACGTGTACATGGGTTTTCTTCAGTTTCTCTGGGTTTTTTTTTTTTCAAACTCTTAAAAACATGCCGGTATGTCAATCAACTATGTGGCGGCATGGTGGAGTAGTGGTTAGCACTGTCGGCTTGCACCTCGAGGGTGGAGGGTTCGATCTTGGGGTCTGTATGCATGGAGTTTACATGTTCTCCCCATGCTTGGTGAGTTTCCTCCAGGTACTCTGGTTTCCTCCGACAGTCCAAAGACATGCAGATTAGACTATTTGGCGTTCCCAATTTGCCTGTAGAGGGTGAATGAGTGTGTAAGTGTGTGTGGGCCCTGCGATAGATTGCCATCCCATCCGGGGTGTACCCCACCTCGTTCCTAAGTCCTGGGATGGGCTAGGATAAAACGGTATAGACGATGAGTGAGTGAGTGAAACTGTATATCTTTGTGCATGGTGCTCTGGTACCACAACCAGTGTGTATTCCTGCCTTGTTCCCAGTGTCCACAGGATAGTCTCTGGATTCACAGCAACTCTCCTAATCATAACATGCTTACTAAAGACCAATGAATGTAATGTACATTCCTTTTTTTTTTTTCACCTGTATCACAGCAGTCCCGTTGATGTACACGGTATTGTTGTTGACCATTTCCACAATGGCAACACCCAGATTGCAGCGGATTCCAAATGAGATACAAAACCCCAGGCCACTGAGAATGGCAATGATGTAGCGTTTGGGCAGGCCGAAGCAGCCACAGTCGAGCAGCGGTGGGCTGCGGTGAGAAGCTGACACGGGCCGACCATCTTCTGTTAGCTCTATAGGTGCCTCCTCATCCACGTTGGTGCCATCAATCTTCCTGCAGAGAGGTGGTAGAGGTATGAGTCATGAAAAAGAAAGTTTGCATGTGTCACCTACGCTGATTAAGTTTATCCTGCCTGTCCTTATTTCAACTGTTTTCTTTTTTCCTGCTTTGCATCCAGGTTGTGCTTTTTTTTCTATCCTGTGCGCCAGCAGCGAGGTCAAAATGTGACCAAGCATGTGGCTTCAGAAAGGTCATGGAGTGGATCTTTTGTCACTCACTCCTTTTTACTCGCATGAACACCTGCTCTATTATGGAACCTCCATCTCATCTCACATGCTCAGACTAACGGCTATGATTTTCTAAAATGCATACCTGAGTTCATGTTTTTTCATAGAATGGAGGTAATTCTCCAAAAGTCTGGAGAATTTGAATACTTTTAAGAAGCACCCCAAAGCTCTGGCCTTTCTCACTACTTATACTATATATGTGAACTAGGTGAAGGTTTGCCGCATAATAAGTCATTAGAGTTTTTGGAAAGACCAATTAAACAGCCCTTTTTTAATCTAAGCATTCAATAATTGAATCTGTAATATGAACCATATAAAGTTGTTAGAAAATAATATACAGGTTACCATGAACACTTGCCTCAATGACTGATTAAACTTTTTTTTTTGGTGGTAATTACAGCTAATGGGCCATGATCAAGTGTAGCTCTGATACAGTGTGTTAGATAATGTATGAAAAATGAACCAGGTTAGGATCCGCAAGATAACCCCACGCTATTAACGGTACTCAGTGAACTTCACATGGTGGTGATTATATTTTTCACAATGAAATATTTAACAATATAAATTCTATATAAATCCTTAAATATGGGGTTCCACTATAGGTTTTGTGGTTTAAAAACTATTTCAACACTTGTAGAATTCTCCAGCATCTGATCCATGTATGACAGAATATTACCCAGGCACAGGAAATTATTTGCGTTATCTCTTTTATCACTTTGTCTTATTTCTGACATTGATCTTCCATTCGTATTAGGCTTCCAAGTACTGTACATTACACTTCTCTGAGCATTTCAATGTCTCCAAAGCATTACCTTGTGAAAATCATTGCCATTTAAGATTGAAACACTAAAGTTACACACAACATGTATATTATGTACAGCATACTGTAAGGTTATTTATGTTGATCTTATACAGTAGGTAGCCTCTAGACTAGAAGTAAATCACAGGAGTAGTAACAGTAATTCGAATAGGAAACAGGGGATTTGAATAAAAATGAACAGCACAGACAAATATACAGAAAAAAAAAAACACTATGTTTAATCTTCTGACTACAACTACAGAAGCATGATGTTAAATTTGTAATTCATCTGGCAGGATCAGAATAGAAGCTTTATTAAAAACTGATTTTTATTTTGACAGTAAAATATGCTGTCAGAACATTTTTTAAGCAACAGAGACGTTTCTGATCTTATTGAACAGTCCCTGTGTCAACAAGTTCCACACTTACCTTTGCAGGTTCCCCAGAGAGTCTCCCACTGCATACTTCATCTCCTCCTTCCCCGGCTTCAGCACCTTCTCCTTCAAACCTGTAAGTCCTCCGATCGGCATCTCTCCTTCCCTTTCGCTTCTCTTCTACAGACCTGCTTCCCTGACTTACTCTGCTTTTGCCAAATAGGCAGGAGATCCACTAGACATTAATGCTCATCCTCTCCTGGTTGGGCTGATGTGACAGGCTGAGGTGCATTGGAGGGGAGGTGGGATGCTGCGCCTTGATGCTCTAGCTGCACTAGATTGGTTGCACTAACTGCAAGTGCAGGATTGAACACGTAATGCTTTCCGGTGTCCTCAGAAGTCCAGGGTTCTCTATGAACTTGTTCACTTGGCATGAGCATAAGAGAGCACTTTGGAATGCTCCAGTTTGGCAGAAATAAGGAAAGGGAAGCCCTCACTGATCAATAAAAAACACCTACAGAGTCTTTCCATTCCACAAGAAATCCTCACTCTCCAGAGCTTGTCCCATTTAGAGCAGGTCAGTAAGACAGGCGGTCTCAAATCATTAAAGTTTAAAGGCAGAGTTAACCAGCCAGGTTCAGAGCTGTATGATATAAGCAGGTGAAACCAGAGACAGCTTTCTTTTCTCAGAGCAGAGTCAGTATCATTCTGTGCTGGTGTAACACAGTCACACCAGGTTAAAGAGTGTCAGCATCAGCAATGATCGAAATGCAGGAGAAAACCACCTAGCACTTTATCTACGAGGAGAGATTTGTATGTTTGTAATTAAGTGATGAAGTGATAAAAACTGTAGTGTTAAAATGCAGCATGTACCGTACAGTATATGGCAATATATGCTGTTAGGCCTAGACTCAATAAATAACGTACATATATTTATTTATATACATACAATACAATGTACAATGTGTAGTTGGAATAAAAAGAAAATTTAGTTGAAGTGCTGAAATACTGAACTTCTCTCTATCCTGGTCAATATGTAAGTTTATTAAGGTGTGTATGAAGTTTTTTTTTTCTTTTCTTTTTTTTTTCTTTTCAATGAATGACTTGCTATTGCCATGAACTGCAAATTGCATATAATAATCTTTGTCAACCATGTATCACCTGAAACATTCCCAGTCCTAGCGCGCCACCTAGTGGCTATGTGAAGGAAATTGTGGTCAATACATGAATACATCTTCACTTTATGTTACATGAACAATCTCAGATAAGAGTCAAGCCTTAAATCATTTTATACTGGCTTAATAAAACAGAATAATAACTTTTAGAGAATGTCTATTAAATTATTAGGTTCACATTGCATTATTAAGCATCAATCCAAGTTATAAGAGTAAAAAAAAAAACTTTTATACTGTAGAACTTATGGATAGTGTTATCATATTATAAACTGGTGTTGGTGGGTAATGTTGGGACATTCATCTTCACTCTGTGTTTTTCCACTTCACACGGTGGTGTATTCAGCAGTTGGATACGAACCTGCACTATACAGAATAACATAATGCAATTAGAGAAGGGGAGACAATTTACTGTGGTTTCTTGGAATGTTAAAGGGCTGAACCAACCAGTTAAAAGGGGTAAGGCGCTGGCACATTATAAATATATTAAGCTAAAGTGTAGATGGATTGGTCAAATGTACCATGCTACATGCGCAGTTAGATCAAGAGGAGTGGCCATTCTCTTCAGAAAAGGCACACCGTTTATTCATAAGTCAACTACTGCGGATAAAGAGGGCAG
>JAQMYL010000037.1:13046531-13058218 GCA_030014365.1 Clarias pachynema | reverse complement strand
AGGCATTGCCTCATTCAATTTAAGATTATCCATCGACTCCACTATACTAAAACAAAATTACACAGACTTTTTCCAGATACCTCCCCATTTTGTGACAAATGTCTGACAGAGTTAGCCACTCCCTTACATAGTTATGTTCTTTGTAATAAATTAATGTATCAGTTTATGCAAATACATTTTCTGTATGAATATAGTAATGCGTGATCAGTAATTTTTTTTATTGTTGGAGATAATCTTTTACAAATTTGTAAAACTTACTTCCTAAAGTAATCAATAAATGTTTGAGATGTTGTCTTTTCTTGTGACTTTTTTTTTCTTATATGGTTAACAAACAACGGGTTTGTCAATGCTGGTTTGGTAGGTTATCAGACCAAGTTGTAATTTTCACCAAGGACACAAAACAGCTGTCATTGCGTAGTCAGTTACACAATTTGGCAAATATTTTACTGGGATCATCTCACGCACTGTGACAAAGGATAGTGTTTTTAATCATGGTTCAATCTCATATGTCTTGGATAGTGTGTGAGGACAAATGCGCAATCTTCATTCCACCGAGCTTTTAAAAGTCACAACAATTTTCTGACATCATAATGTTGGGCACTAGGGTGCAGCTGCATTGAATTAACACCATAAAGTGTTTATAGTTCGAACCATGAAAGCATTAAACCAACCATGGGAATTTAACTGTGCATTAATTAAAGAACATTGTACATTGTTTAAGCATATCATTACATTTAACTTTATTGAAACAGCATCTGTAAAAACAAGTTAATTCCTGGTATTACTTAGCCTCATGAGACCTGAATGTTCTCGTATGAGAACATGAGGTTTTTTACCAACTACACTGTCTATATATTCTTGTATGATCCTTATATTAGGACCGTTAGGTAAAATTATTTTGCCAAGCTTCTTTTTGTGTGTATACATTCAGTTAAGTTTTCAGGTGCTAATACAGAGAAACAGGAAGGAATGTGAAAATGCAACATGCAACATTATAGATTCTGGGTCTCAGGAGGTTAATTTATAACAGGTATAAAATGTGATTTCCTCATCAGCTCTATTGTCTACCTTAAGAAAATAATAAAACAAACATATGCAACTTTTTGAGTTACCAAAAAAAAACCTCACACAAATAAACTCCAAACAAAAAATTTCAATTTTTTTTGCATAAGTTGGAATTTTAAGAAACTTCAGGAAATGAAAAAAAACTTAGTTTTTTTTAGGAAAAGATACATTATGTTATTGATAGCTAGATTTTCACTGCTTTCATAATTTTTTTTTAAACAGTGATTTCAATACCTATTGAACATACTGTATACACTAAGTTATAGAAGACTTCACAAACAATATGTAAAAAAAAATCACAATATTGATCATAACATAAGACATATTCCTCACTTCCTTAAACTGTACATGTACTTACAACATATCTTTAAGAAAGACAGCTAGTCAAAATCCAAGCCAAATTTTAGTCTAATAGACCTCTCATTAAACTGCAACTTCTTGTAATGTGAATTTAATATTAAAACATGTTACTAAATACAGACAAGACAATGAGAAAAGGGTGAAGGAAATGTATAGGGGTCTGATAGAGGGTTAATGAGCAAGAAGAATAAGAGTGACAGAGGTGTATGCATCCTGTCATACTTTAACATTATTTAAAAAATTTAAGGAGAGAGTAATATTGTATTTTTAGTTTATTTCCATTGCACAAACACTTAAATACAAAGGGACAAATGGTCCTGATTACTGGTTATTTACATTATCTTACTTGTGTAACATGTTAAATAAAATGCAATACTGAGTCCATTAGAACATGTGCATACCTTAAAGATTTGGGGAAATGTTTTGTGTCTTTAGAATTATATGAATTTGTTCTGCTAATCTTATTTTAATGCAAAGTAAACATTTTACCACATGTTCCTATTTTAAATTAATGTCAGTTTAATAATGGAAAAATAAGGAGGAAGTGCTGGGGAAGAGGTTCACTTTCCAACTGTACAATAGTTCTATAAGCATACAGCTGAAGTTACACCGGAAATTGTTGAATAGCCCAGTGAAAGCCAAGACCTCATCCTGACTAAGAATCTGTGACTAAAACTGAAACTTTACCCTGGATCTTCATGTTATTTAAAAAAAAAACATTTTTCCGAACTTGGCAAGAAGAGACAAATAAACAAAAACAGAATCGACATGTGCAAAGCTGATAAAGACCAGAAGACCTGCAACTGTATTTGCTGTCAAAGGTGGTTCTACCCAAGGTATAGTGAATATTGCATATATATTGAACAGTGAATATGCATCCAACAACTTTTTTCTCTTTTGTTTAATTTATTTTTATGTCTGAGTAATTAAAACAGTTTGCATCTTATATATTAAACAGTGTGTAATCCAAATGGTATACCAATCCAGCAAGCAGCATAGAGAGAACATGTGAAAGCCTAAACAGAGAGTATCGTGAAGAATGATGGACTGAAGAAGTTTTTAGTTTAAGCTTAAGACCGAATCTACCTGCTGCGCCAGTGGACCATATTGTATTAAGTCCGGCTTTGTTCCTTTTGTGCCCGTTGGTGGCATGATTGTTCATTGACATTGCCCGACTTTTATAAACTCTGCTCCATGTGTCCTAGATTACCTGGACTGAGTATAAATCCAGTGCAGATGATTTAGGACAAATTTAACAGTAACATAGATTTTGAGAGTCAAAATATTATAAATTGTACGTGAAGTATTTTCCTTATAATACAATATTAAACAATATGATACAAAACTAAACAAATAATGAAAATTAGGTATTTATGAAGAAACAGAAAAAGGGAAACAAGCCAACATACATTGGGGTCCACAACTCTGACACCACAGTGAAAACTTGGGATTTTTTAAGCTAAAATTGTAAATACACAGGTTTTAGAAATTTAAAATGTTTCATTTAAAGAATGTAAATGTTCAATATACTTTAACAACATAAAATTTAATATTTATGATTCTGTGCTAGTCCTAGGTCCCTAAACACAAGCAGATTTGTTATATTAACGATGCTAACACATTAGTACACATTAATAGCTAACATTTTAATTCTTATCCCTTACTTGAATAGATCTGATTTGATTATTTTTATTTTATTTTTATCATTATTATTATTTTTGTATTAAATTAGAAAAGAATAAAAAATAGAAGCATTTCACTAGTGGTCTCAGATCTTTGCAACCCTACTGTAGTTACTAAAACATAAACAGTAATTATTATAATTGTTGTTGTTATTATTGTTTTATTATTATTATAATGGTTATTAATGGTTATTAAAAACAAAAACAAAGCCATGACAGCCGACAGAAGCAACAGACCGACGCGGTAAACTTTGCTGTGCCGCTAACCCGGTTCCCGCAACAGCACACATTGCCAGTGAATCCGTGACCGCATTTTTCTCCGCTTGCGTAACCTATCGCGTGACTTGCTGGTTTAAAAACGTGAAGGAATGGAGCGCGAGCGGGGCGGGGCTTTGATTGGGATGGGCGGAGCCACGAGCGCCTGCTTCCGCGTGCTCCCCTCCCCCTCCGTGTTTCCAACCACTGCGTCCTGATTACACCGCGGACCGGGTGCGCTCGTTTTCATGCATGACGTTTCCTCTTCCGACTAATTTAGGTGACAGAAGGAGAAGCAAAAAAAAAAAAAAAACCCAACAACAACAACAAGACAAGTCGTACAAAGGTTGGTTTGCCCTCCCGCCCCCATCTCTCACCCCCCTCTCTCACCCCCCTCCACCTTATCCAGCGTTTATTACCGCCTACTCCTCCACATGCATCCGAGCGCTGGGCCCCGGCGGACCGGCTCCAGCCATGTCGGCGAGCGAGGCAGCGGCGGCCGGCGGTGACGGAGCCCCCGGGAGAGAGACAGGTAGGTCTGTTTCAAACTCACGTTCTCGACACGGGGTATTAGCGCGCGGCGCTGACAGAGCACGAGAGGCAGCACGGCGGGCGGAGGGAGCGCGAGCTGTCGGTGTTCAGCTCTCATTGGTGCTCGCGCTCAAACTAGGTCAGTAGTTCAGTAGAGCAAACTCTCCGCAGCCGGGGACTGACGCGCTGGGTGCTGCTCCACTCAGTCCTCGGAAATCGCGTTACGACCAACAGTTTTTGCGCCTCGTGCACGCGCACTGATTCGACCAGAACGTGGAGTTTGTGTGTAGTTTTCCAGCGAGGCCCGGCAGCACCGCCAGAACGGCAACTTAACACACCAAGTTCATATTAAACCTGATTTATCGATGGTTTTTTAAATGTCTGATGTAGTTTTAAATATGTATCGAATTCTTTATTTTTCAGCTCAAAAGATCACAATAAATGTACAGTATAATCAATTTAATAACAGACTATTTTAACAATTAACATTTGTATGTATTTAGTTTAAACAAATTTCTAAAACACGACAAATTACAAGCTGGAAGTTTTCCTTATATGCTTTTTTATCGCAATAACTTGAAACAATACAAAACTAAAAACAATGGACATTAATTACAGTAAAAATACACATTAATTACAATTAAAGGAAAAACAAAGGACAATAAAGTATTATAACAAGAGAGTTCAAAATAAAGGAAAAAGCCACTAGAGGATAGGTTATATATAATTTTTAAAATAAATATTTATATAATTTTTTTTCAAGGTAGAGTTCACATTGTTGGGAGGGTGGATTAGTGTTTAACACTGTTGCCGTGCACCTCCAGGGTCGTGGGTTCGATTCCTGCCTCATGTCTGTGTCCATGGAGTTTGCCAACTATGTCCAATTGGTGTTCCCAAATTGCCCTTATTCTGTGAATGCATGTGTGAATGTTGACCGGAGGTCCTACCACGGTCGTAACATGGGAATAAATATAATTTGAAACAAACAAACAAAAAAACACTTTAAAATTCTTTTTTCCTGTTTACTTTTACTGTTATTTGTCGCACTCAGTAAAGCAATTCTTGTCTCTTAATTAGAGCATAAAAATTAAATAAGAATGAATATATCTGTAATTAGGTCTGCACAGTTTGATTTAAAAAATCACAATGTGGTTATATTGACAAACATTGCGAGTTTAACTGCAATCTTTAACTATTAAATGAACCATTTAATATTAATTCATATTTAGCTGTTTATACTGTACTGTATATAACAGCTAATAATGGCACAAATCAAATCATTAAAAGGATATTTGCCAATATCTATTAATCACTTCAATGGTATTGAAAAAAACTAATATTTATTAATATTAATAATTAATAATTATTGACATATTGACTATACAAAAATGCATCTGTTACTTGTAATAAATTGTAGCCTTTCATGATTAAATAATGGCACAGGTTCATACTACAGTTGTATTTTTATTTGTGCAGCACTATTTTTAATTTAACCTTTAAGCAACTTAGATCATTATGTCATTGTCCTGTATCACTTCTGGAATGGAAGTAATTGTTGATTAGACCACGACTATTCATCTGTGTCAAGATGAACAACATAACATCATAGCTCATCTATTAGGAGGAAAAATACACTCTTAAATCACTTAATTAGCTTACTTGGTTGTGAATGACACACAGGATCAGACGGATAGATAGATAGATAGATAGATAGATAGATAGATAATCTATCTATCTATAATCAACAGAAATAACCCATCTAAGGGAAATTCTGGGTAATGAAAAAGTTCTGGGAAGTGCTCTAGTCGCCTGTAACCTAAATTGTTGTTGTAGTTACAAAACATTTGAGTGATGTTTATTCGGCTTTTGCTTTGAGTAAGAATTTTTTTGTTTTATTTAATTTTTTTAAGATAGCTTGTCGAGGGATTTAAGTAGACATGCACAGAATTATTGCTACAACGGAATTAATGAATCGATCAGTTTTGTGATATTTCACTGTAGCAGGTGCAGCTTTGCCTATATGAAAGGGAATGAATGATCATTTGATTGTTGTATTTGGTCAACAGTGGTATGTGGACACCAGGACAGAAATAACAGATTAGCATACCACTTTTATTTTTTTAATGAATTTTTTTTACCTTTATTTATTTATTTATTTTTGCGCAAAATGAAGATGTGATGTGTGAAATACAACTGAAATGCTGTGGTGTTTTTCGCTGTCAGTGCTGGATCAAAGTGTGCCTAATGCATAAGCAGTGCTTGTGTAATATGTAGGTCAAACTCTGTTGTAGGCCAGCTCTCTGAAGTTTTCTTCACAGGGTAAATGAGAAAATTAAAGAATAAACCAAAAGTTTTAAAAGTTCTGTTAATAAATTATACACACACACACACACACACACACACACACACACGCATATACAGACAGTATTGCATGTTTAAGGAGATTTGATTTTTGTTTAGACCTCGATCATCCTCGATGGGTCATTGTTACAACACAGGGCACCGCATACAAACACACAGTAAAACTTGCTTTCACATGTATGGGTAATTCATCATACTGAATATGAATATGACTAGGGGGCTGTGATGCAGCAAATGTACCTCGCTGACTCAATCTGAATGTTAATGCTTTGTTGCCTATTATACATTACTTATGTAAAAAAAAAAAAAACGAGATTTAGACCCTGTATTATGGAATAATAAAAACAATGCATTGTTTAATCTTATTTCTAAGTTTGTACAAAACAGCTTTAAAACATTCATTTCTTTCCAGACATAAAAGGCTTCTCTTTACCTGAACAGCAGCACAGTCTGCATCAGGTTTATAAAGCTCTCTACACCACCGCATTTTCAGCAACATGAATGACTGTTTCTAATTTCATAGCGCTGGTGGAATTTTCTATTGTTATTGATATCCCGTATAAAACCTGACTTTTCTAGAACTGGAGCACTGTAATTAGTATGCTTTTGTGGTCAAGTGCTTAAATTGAGAGCATTGTGAAAAATCCATGTCTTGTGCCAGCTTGCACAGCTAAAAAATCTCTTTATATGAGATGGAAGCATTCCTGCACGATGGCCTGCCATGCAGCCAGAAAGTATTGCTTAACCCTGCTTGTGTGTTAGTACCAAAGGAAAATTGATGATAAAACAGTAAACCGATAAAAGCGGTGCTAGACCTGTGTGCACAAAGGGTATATAGAATTGCACAATCGATTCACAGTTTGGAAGGCGGATACGATTACCAAGGCTGAACCAAGCACAAAGTACGGACTTAAATATTTAGAAAAAGACTGAAACCACTCGTTGATACTGCCCTCCCCTTGTATTGTACGTGTTCGGTTATCCAAAAGCTTTTTATGACTTTAATCAGTTCTAGACCTTTACACAGTATAAAGTTTTTTCTTTTAGAATCTCACTTGTGTACTTTTCAATAACCACAGTATTCTCGAGCTGCGTAGTATTCTGGTAGAGTCTATACTATGAACACAGGGCAGAAAGCAGGAATACACACTTGACTTGAATAATCTGTCAACCTAAAACGCAGGAAGGATGTGATAATTGCTCTGAAATTGCTTTGGCTAACACAGTGCATCTTTATATTTGTCATATTTGTCATAGTTCGTACAAGCGGTGCACAAGTAGTGGAAAAGGATTTAAATACAAGTGGATTATTATTGCATACCTGGGCTACAGCAAAGACATGGAGCTACTTATTTAATCGCCAAACTGGTAGCTGGAGAGTAAATGCAAGAACGGAAAATTTAAGAAGTGAGAATAAAATGCACGATATATTTATGGAACAAACATCTGTAACAAATGCTGTAACATTATTTCCACTTCCTGGTCAGGTCCAAACTGGCTCTTAAAGGCGTTTAATTTCTGAGGTTTTTGTTAGAGACAATACAGCTCATTATTAAAGTAAGTGATTTTTACCTAAAAAAGTGTTTGAAATGAATTAAGAAAACAGGGATGAGAGCTGGCAAATAAGACTTGACAAATCTTTCTGAAAAGGAGGTTAAAGTAGGTTATTTTCAGCAGCATGCTTTTGTTTTAGACTTCTTTCAGCTCTGCTCGAACACAGGAAGATGGATACAGGGTTGAAGGACCATTTGGCAAAAGCTGAGTACAATCTGCAGAGAAGCACTATGTACCCTTTATTACTCAAGGGCATGAAAGCAAAGATCCTCGTTTATAATGGTCACAGTATTTTAGGGCTCTGCTTCATTTAAAGTTATTTCAGGGGTCAACTAATCTTCTTGTTCATGCTTAAATTTACTAGTTGATGATTTGGGACTGTAAAAGCAATTATTAGAATGTGTGCATGTGTGTATATAGCATACAAGAGTTTGGAAATGGAGATATCAAATGCAGAACACTGAGACTGTAAACAGAATTACAGAATACAAAATCTCTGTATGTATTGTTTAGTCTCTGAAAATTGGAGCCATGCTTTTAGTGGATTGCACGACTTTATGATGCACAGGTACAAAGCTTGTCACCTTGTTTAATTTAGCTTATAGACTTCACATTGTTTATTGTTAATAGATGTTGTACGTAGCATTACGGGATTGATTCAGAATTATTGGCACAAAAAAATAAAAACAGATATAAAATGTTTAATGTGTTTAATTAGCTTCATCACATGCTAAAATATGATATGAGAGAAATCTAACTTTGAATTAAAGTAGATTAATTTAACAACAAAAGCATGTGTTCGTCATCAGCATCTCTGGATCTGCGACTTCCCCCACGCCAACACTGCAGCATAATATTGTTGAATAAATGCCATTAAAAGCTCATTATTAGAATGAAAGTATGTGTCTGAAAAAGTCACCAGCTTTGGTTGGAATCAAGTCAATTAGTTTAAAGACTTTGTATTTGTGTTGAGAGAAATCAGGGGTTCAGCTCCACCACGCTGCCTCCGTTGGGTCCTTGAACAAGGCCCTTAAATCCCTCTGTTGCAGGGGCGACCTGTCATGTCAGGTCCTGTGCTCTGACCCCATTGCAAATCTTATAGTGGTCCTGAAATAAGCATTCTGGTTACTGTGTTTTATGGCAAAATACACTAGCTTGCTCTAACTGTCTATCCAGGTTCAGTCCAGATCCAGTTGTTATATACTTCTGAATTATTGCCGTAAAAAAGCTGCTGCCTGATTTATAAATTTAACACCCTTTTGGGTCAGTAAATTTATTAGTATTCTTGTTGACACTCCTCAGAGTTTTTGAACACACACGTAAGGAGGGCTGGTATCATTCAAGACTTTTTTATGGCGATACCTTGATACCAGTTCCTGAACAATTGTTTTCCCCGATCCATTTTAATGAAAAGAAAAAAATGCATTACTGTACATGTATTTAAGGTTTGGTTTTTTCAGCTCCTTGGCATGTTTAAATAAATTGTTTTATAGCATTATAAAATCTAAACCTACTTATCACACTGTGTTTACTTTCTCTTTTAGCTCTATGTGTCTTCAACTTGTCGTTTTTCCTAATTTACATTATAAAAAAATGGTTTATTACTAATATTGTGCAATATATTCTTCATGAGAGCTAACCTGAAGTTTAGTTCACAAACATTAATTTAATGCAATGTTCCTAGTTCACAATTTTTATTTTATTTTAATTTCTCCAAAGAATTTTATTGGCATGTTTTTGTTTCTTTGCATGATTCACTGACTGGCACACTGACCTTGAACAATTCTCTGACTAGTTTGAGAGATGGGTGAGTTTTCTTCGGCTCAGAGAATATTAGCGATATTAGAAATCGAATGAATGAAGCCTGTGTTGCTCGCTTCCACTACCCCGGCTGTTAATGACGCTTTCACTTTCTTTAGTTGCAGACTGATCCATTCAGTTTACCATTCAGTGAAAAATGTCCGACTTCAACAAACGGCACTTTTTTTTCCTGCGTTCATGAACAATAGTGTCTGCTAATACCAATAAATATAAATGTATAAAAGCCGGAATTGAATAGGGAGCCTTCATATTACAGACGGCTTCTGTACCACCTGAAACTCTAACTGCATACAGTTCAGCTTTTGATTTATTATATATATAATATAATATATAGAATATGTTGTAAGATCTTTGACTCGTGCAGCAGAACAGACACACAGACATGAGGCAAAGTCTTACGGGAAAAGGGTCGTTTTATTTGGAAAAATTGAAAGGGGAAGGGAACTACAGTAATAAAGGAGGAAGGAAAGAAAGGGAGGATCATAGTGAGGGTGTTACACGTCCAGGCAGTCGGCTGGTGAGTATTGCCAGCAGCCAAGTGGCATAGAGTGGTGTCAGTGTGGGCAGCGGCTCCTGTCGGCCTTTCTGCTCTGAAGGGAATCTCCATGATGTTCATCGACTGGGCGGTTTTCCTGCCTGGGAACAGGGACCCCAGCGGCAATGACAACTGCGTTTACCTTTTCTCTGGCTGGATGACACTTGGCATAAGTGAAACGTGCTGCGAGGTTGCTGCATGATGGTGAATGGAAGGATGTTGAGTGGTGGATTTGATACTGTACCTGCATGTGAATTTTCTCATGTGTTGTGGAGGTGCTGTGATCTGCTTCAAGAGAAATCCAACACAGAATACACACTTTTGTTGGGACATTTTTTAATTCAGATGCATTACCTTGATTATTTTATAAATAATATTCCATAGTAGTTGTATGACCATAAATTCAAAGGAATCGCGGCTGAATGTAGTTTGTGGAACAGTTATGAAAACCGTCCCACTTTTTTCTGTGCTATCCCAGATTTTTTGAGTAATCTTTTTTTTTTGTTCGCACCTTTTCAGATTTGTGATGTATAAAATTGTACAATGTATGATGTATAATTCATGGAGAAAAAACGTTTTCTCTTTTTTTCTCATCCCTTAATGTGATGGTTGCTGGTTTTCTTGCTTTTTATTTCTCTACTTATACTTGTCTTAGGGAAAAATGCATTTAGACTGGCCACTGATGACTATATCAGTAGTTCCAAGTTTTAATATTTTATTGGTCTACCTTTTGCTTTGATTACGGCCATGACATCATTTCGATTAAGCTTATGCTCTCAATTTGGTTAAGGTGTGGACTCACCCTTAGTGGTGATTCAATCCATGTTTGAAAATAATGTCACAATTTAAGCCCCTTGAATTCCAGCATCATTTTGGAATATTCCTGTACCACAAGCGAGGGGAAAAAAAACATTGATTGTAATACCTGGTCATACAGTATATTCAGAAAATCATCTGAACCCCTTTTTATTGGGCACATAACATTTCTGAACCTAGACGTGACCAACAGAAGCAACCCCAGATCATAACATTGCTCACACAGGCTTATCAGGCACTAGGCATGATGCGTGCATCACTTAATCTGTCTCTGTTCTTACCCTGATGCGCCCATCACTCTGCACCAAATTATATCAGGACACATCAGGCCATATGACCTTGTTCTGGTGCTCTGCAGTCCATTCTTTGTGGTCCCTAGCAAATTGAAGCTTTTCCCCCCTGATTAGCCTCACTGATCAGTGATTTTCTTTTTATTTAGTTATTTATTCATTTAAAAATTGCTATCCATTTCTCTTTTTTTGTGTTTTTGGCAGAACACTAATTATAATTATGTATAAATATAATGAAATTAATTAAATCATAAATTAAATTAATGAATAAGTATATTAAATATAATATTAAATTAATTACTTCACTGTAAAAAATGTTCGTAATTTTAACAGTAAAATGCAGTATAAATGCTACAGAATAAAACCGTATTTCACAAAACTTGGGATAACCGTAGAATTTACAGTGAAAAACTGTAA
>JAQMYL010000037.1:13019141-13040702 GCA_030014365.1 Clarias pachynema | reverse complement strand
AAAACCATGTAGCTACGGATCAACAGCTTCAGTTAACATTCATATCAAATATCAGAATGAAGCTTTTCTGATCATGTTATAACTGCATAGAAAAAGATTTTGGTCTAGTCTAGTCAGTGTAGTCTATGCATAGGATTCATTCTAGTGCTTGCATAGAATTCATGAAGTGCTCGGTTTTTGCTCGTGCTCAAAAAAAGTGATGCATAGATGACACTATTCCAGATCGAACCTAAATAAAGTTTATTCTAATGTCTCACTTGTTTGTGTAAGGTGCACATGCTAAGAAGGAACTCTTGCTCATACTTTTTGAATGTGAAATTTTAGAGAAAATTCATTTACATATTTATATTATTTTTTCTTTTTTTGGTAATTAATGTATGTTCACACTGACTTTTAAAAAATAAATTTTACATTTATGTATGTTTGTGTTATAATCTTGCAGATGGTGTGCTCTAAAGTATTCGCAACAACATCAAATTATTTGCTAAGTTTTTTCAGAATCGTATCAAAATCTGGAAAAAAATTTTTTATATTGAATCGGGAGATTTATACATGTAAAATCGCCATGCTAACAGAATCACAATACCTGTTTATTTATGTTCTTATTCTGTGTTGTGAAATACAGAAAAAAAATATTTAAAAAGTTGTAGTGTTTCAGAAGCAGATGATTTTTTGGAATTTCCACACATGACACTTTAGGCAATGAACAGGCAAGATTCAGCCAGTCAGTTGTACAGTTTTAGTTGGCCTGCGTCAACTGTAGCCTCATGTTCTTGTTTGAGAGGATTGGAATGCCGTGTGATCTTCTGCTCTGCTTATGTAATGATATCCATCGCGGGACCCTTTCCGCTGACCGCAGTTGTAAAACGTGGTTATTTTGAGTTTCTGTAGACTTCCTTTCAGCTCAGGCCAGTCTCGCCACTCTCCTCTGACTTCTCTTTTTCTCAGGGCATTTCGAACTGGAACTTTTGCTGAATAGATGTTTTTGGTTTTGGACACCTCAGACAACATGACCTTTTTCCATTGCTCCAAAGTCTAATCTTTATGCTCCCTAGAAAATTGAAGCCTTTTGCTCTGATTAGTCTCACTAACAAGTGGCTTTCTTATGGCCACACAGCTGTTTAGTCCAGAATCTGAGTTTTTTTTTTTATTTTATTTTTTTATTTTTTTAACCATATTTCTTTCACAAAGTTGGAATCCTTTCAGGTTTTGATAATCTGTTGAAGAGTTCCAGTAATTTTAAATCACGCTACTGATTTTCCTTTGCTTGGTGCCACACAATAATTTGATCCTTCCTTCATTATGAAATGGTACAGTGATGAAAGAAATGTTCAAAGCTAAAGCTTTGTATTGTGTCTCATTGTGCTACTTTATAATATCCCATGTTTATATGCATCTTTTTATTAACTTTTCCTTGAATTGCACATGGTAAACAGATATATACTGTAGTTGTAAAATCATTTATTTATATTTGCTGCTGCATTTTTGACTGCATCATATTTTTTTTGTATTAAAATTTTTTTTTTGTACATTAAAAATACTACTCTTGTTGTATTATAACAGGGGTTTCATTAAAAAAATTCTCTTCATGGCCATCATGCACTGGTGGTGAAGAAGTGGCAAAAAATATGCATTTAATACAATACTGAAAATAAAATTTAGAGTACCTGAATAGACGCTGAATTTTTTTTTTCTTTCACTTGACTGAAATGAAATGATAATGCTGTTGCCAGAAGAATTCAGAGATTTCAAGGAGCCTTTTTTTTTTTCATGTGTGTTTCAGGAGATGCGTTGGAGGAGGGTCTCCAGAGTCACTCTGTCTCTGCTTCCAGTCTGGTGACCCCCATTTCAGCTGCTGCCATGGCATCGGGCATGGAGCTGCCCAGGAAACGAAAGGGCAGCACCGACAAGTGAGTGTGTTTTTATTTTGATAAACAAGCGCATAATTAGAAGTGTTTCCATTTCATATTGGTGAAGGCTAACTGTTCATTTAGTTTGTGTTAATCACTGAGCCACTTTGTTACCAGGGAAACAAAATCAGTATCAGTGCTGGATGAAGACATGGAGGATGAACAGGAAAGGTACTCTCTCTCTCTCTCTCTCTCTCTGTCTTTGAGTCACCAGTCCTTATCTAAATGTTTAATGTTTCACTGTCTTGCCTTTTTTTTTTTTTTTTTTAATCTTGAATTTATTTTGTTTTTAGGTCAGAAGGGGATGACCCACATGTGAAAATTAAGTGTTTCAGGTACTGAGAACCAATTTCATCATTTTGTTTCACCTACAGTATCCATCACCCATTTCTTCATATTTTGCTTAAAAAGAGCCAGACGTTCTTGTCTTCTTTTTTTTTTTTTTTAATTCAGTCTATACAAGTACACAATAAGGAAAAAGGATGTTCATAAAATGATGAGTGATACCATTATTGTCTTGGCCTTGCACATCAATCTTTAATTTTTGAAAATTGTTTTGTGCAGCCTGTTCGTTTAGTATGCTAATTAGGCCTACCTCCCTTCAATGGCATTGAGATCACGTGACCTGAGACCTAATTTTTGGGTCTGAGATTTTTCCGTAGCTCCTTTTTACCCATTTAAACGTTTTACAAGTTTAAAGCAGAGCATAGTAACATTATTTTCTTTGCATATCCCTGCTTGTAAGGAAGAACACAGGGTCAGTTAAAAGACAGTTAATGGCTTTTGTCATGCATGTCAATTTAGTCCAAGCGGTTGATGTAAATTTCACTTTTTTAATTCAAATTCTTCGTTGTTCATCCTTTGGGATGATCATTGGCTATCACAAATATGGAAACTGTATTTAATAATCTCATTTGTTCATTTATTTATTTCATTTTTAACTGAAAGTGATTCCATATGGCTCATTTTATAGGCAAGAAAGAGAACAGTGAGGAAGCAGGGGTTCACTTGTTGAGGGGCATTAGCTACACTGCAAACATTGCTTTTAGAGAAAGCCAAATAGACCATCCAAATTTTAAGGAAATTTTAATTGCACTTGTTGCATTTGTACCTTTTGAGTAGGGTGACCAAATGTCTCGTGTAATTATTGTGAGAATTCTCAAATCTGAATATGCCTGTATCACATACGGAAGACGATTTGCCCTTTGTCCATAGGGAACCTCACAGCCAAATTGAGAAAAGACGACGGGACAAGATGAATAACCTGATCGACGAACTGTCGGCCATGATTCCCACGTGTAACCCCATGTCCCGCAAGCTCGACAAACTCACTGTTCTGCGCATGGCTGTGCAACACCTCAAGTCACTCAAAGGCACGTTTCCTTTAAGATTTACATTTCTCCTCATCCTTTGCATAGCATTGCCTAACAGCAGTACATCATTTTTCTGACTGTAGTTTTTCCTCCTTTGCCAGGTGCATCTAGCTCCTTTGCCGAAGCCAACTACAAGCCTTCGTTCCTTCCGGATGATGAGCTCAAGCACCTTGTTCTCAGGGTAATCCTGTGATATGTATGCAATGGGACCAGGGTGATTCTTGCATATTTTAATGCTCTACGTTACTGAATGGAAGAATAAGTTTAGAGAATATTTTCTTTGGTTCATTTTACCCCATTCTCTGAGTAATCCAACGCTAACTGTCGTCTATACCTGGGAGCTAAGCTACCATTTAATCTGGTTGGGAGAGATGCCATAGTGTCAATCACAGTGTCTCTACTCAATCATTGACGTCTGAGCTCATATAGGCAGAACAGGGTAGATCCGTGTTTCTTAACCCTGGTCCTGGAGGACACTGTGTCCTGCAGATTTTAATGTTTTTCTTGCTCTGTCCTACCACCTTCGTCTCGATGAAGATTGTTAATTGGCTGATGAGTGTACTGGTAGCTGAAAACAACACTCAAATGCGCAGGACGGGTAATCTTCCAGGCCCAGGGTTCCCCAAGAAGCACTTGAGTAGAAGATGATTTCCTCTAAGAGTGTCATGCTGCCCTGCTAAGCATATGTCAGCCATTCAGTCTGACTCACTGAGGTATAGTGTAATAGGGGAGGTATTATAATAATAGGTATAGCTAGGGGAGATTTGGTTAGTGTGTGGCAAGAAAAAAAAAAGGTATATTAAAACAAGCAATAAATCATGTTCATACAAATAATTAATGGACATTGGATGGATCTACAGACTCAATTTATTTAAAAAATTTTAATTTGCATTTGAAGCGTCACTATAATTCCTCAGGTGGCATGCTCTAAACTGTTCACACAGCAAATTGTTTGATAATTGGAACAAAAAAATGATTAATATCAAATTATTATAAAATCGTGACACTTAAAAAATTGCAATACAAATCGAATCTACACCTAGGTATCGTGATATCATATCGGGTGGGCCCTGGTGATTACTTTTTTTTTTTTTATCCCTTTACAAACTTAATAATATTTAGTTAAATGTCCTGTTACCCCATTCACATGTCAGGTGTGCGATCATGACCTTTTAATTTAAAGACATCATACCATGTGTAAAACCTGTAGCTCTGAAATACAAAACTGGTTTAAGGATTGTTTTTTTTTTTTTTTTTGGCCACCTTTAGTGTACAGAGAGATAGTTTGGTGTACTGCATGTCCTCTGTCGTCCAGCTGTTCTTTGTATGTTTTTCTTTCCACTGACCTTACTGATCTGCGTGTTTTTTAGGCTGCGGATGGATTCCTGTTTGTGGTTGGATGTGACCGAGGGAAGATAGTATTTGTTTCAGAATCTGTTTCAAAGATTTTGAACTATACTCGGGTGAGTGTATTTATATCAACCATTCTGTTTTTTTGTTCTTTTGTGATCAGGTATTTGAACATTTCAGGCTACCTGTACTTTTTTTTTTTGCTTCCTAGCCAGAGCTGATTGGCCAGAGTTTGTTTGACTATGTTCATCCAAAGGACATAGGAAAAGTAAAGGAGCAGCTCTCAGCTTCTGAACTCTACCCTCGGGAGCGGCTTATAGACGCCAAAAGTAAACATTTTAAAGTGATTAGCGATCCTTCTTTAAGAACGTACAAATTCACATTCCTGAAGTGTCTCATTTAACATGCCTGTTGAATGTAACCTTAGCGTGTGTGATTTTCCCCATACTGTATGTATATGCGTGTAGCGGGACTCCAGGTCCAAGCTGATCTGCCCGTAGGAGCCACTCGACTCTGTTCGGGAGCTCGGCGTTCTTTTTTCTGCCGAATGAAGTGCAACAAAGTTGCTGTTAAAGAAGAGAAAGACTTCCAGCCCAGCTCATCAAAAAAAAAAGGTATGCAGCACAAACAAGTGCCTCATGCTTATTCTGTTGTTCGGCACTTTAAATATCTCAATTACAATTAAAAGATGTTGAAGTTGATAAAAATGTAAGCTCCAAGGTAACCATTTTAACTACTTTAATTACTAAAGTGCTTACTTTTATAACTATTGGCATCTACATAGCAGCAAACTGAATTTATTCATTCATTCATTTATGTATTCATGTTCTATACCACTTATCCTGTGTACAGGGGCGCGGGGGGCCTGGAGCCGATCTGTGGAGACTTGGGGCATGAGGCGGGGTACACCCTGGACAGGGTGCCAGTCCGTCACAGGGCACACACATCCGCGCACACACACTACGAGCAATTAGGAGTCAAACCCTCGACGCGTGAGGCTACAATGCTAACCACTACGCCACCGTTAAAAAAACGTTATGTTAAAAAATGAATGTTAACAGGCCTATAAAAGAGCAATAAATATAAACAACACCTGTGGTGTTCACCCCGACTCGAGTTAAACAAAAAAAAAATTGCACTTTATTTATTGATTATCAAACAGATTAATCAATCACTTTAACTAGTAATGCGTTTATGCACGTAGCATGTAATGAGGATCGAGTGAGGACAAGGTGGACGCAGATAAATAGAAAAGTCTCAGCCCTGTTATTTTTTATGTTCAAAAAGCTCCTTTTTAAAAATGGTCAAATTAAAAGTCAGAATGGCATCTTGCAGTAGTGCAAACACAGTATGTGAAATGTGAAAGAAGCCAGGATGCTGAGGCCACAAATGCAGAGGGAGGAAGCAATACAAAAAGCACCATGTACCAGTTAAGAGGATAATGAAACACTAAGCGTGGGCTTGTACATAACCCATCTTTTGATTGCAGAGGAGTCAAGGTTTGTGATTTTGCAGTGGCAATTCCTTTTTTTCTGTTTTTCTAAAGTTACGTTCAGCCTTTATCTGTCGCATGTACATTTGTTACTCTTTGCATATCCCAGCTTCTTCTTAGTTTGCTGAGGTCAGAACGCAGGGTCAGCCATTATACGGCGCCCCTGGAGCAGGCAGGGTTAAGGGCCTTGCTCAGGAGTCCAACACCGGCAACCTGGCTCAAACCTGGATCGAGATGGAGCTCGAAAGCTTGTTTATTAGCTATGAGTCATTTTAAACCTCTGACAATTTTAGCCAACTTTTAAAATTATATGTTCCTAATTTATAAAGGTGTTATACTACGCACACACACATAGATTCCCACATGGACAAAAGTGACTGTGACCTTTTGCATTTAGCTGCATAAGTATTTCTGCTTCCTCATTGCAGGTACATTGTCCATCTTTGATTTCGGTCCGAGACCCGCCTTTGGTCCTGTGGTTATTTAATTAGTAATGGTGTTCAGAAGTCCTGCTCAAAGCTCTAGATTGATGTGTTCTTGCAATATGCAAGGTGTCCTAGGATGAATACATGCATACAAACAAACAAATGAAGTATTAATATTGCCTTTTAACCTGCTGGATCAGAGCTGTTAGAATGTGATTAATAGTACAGATAATGTGTAAAAAGTTCATGTGCAATCCCATAACAAAATAGAATGTTAATAGAACATGGAGGCAGCTCAAAACTTCACATTAAAAGAAGAATGACACTGAAGCATGCAGCACCTAGAGTAATATTTTGGTGATGATCTCTATGCAGGTTTCGCAGAAAGCCAGCGAGAACTGTTTTACCTTTGCTCGTCACAGCATGTGGCAACACCAATAAATTGCCACACCTCTAGGCATAGACCTCACGCTAATGATAATGTCATGCATGTAGATTGCTATAGCTGTACTTAGTGGGGGTTTTTTATAATTGGGTGCATGTGACAAATCATTAATGCAAAAACATGACAAAAGAACATGCCATGTCACAAAGGGGTGCGTTCAAAAAAATTGTGTAGACTGGAAAAGAAAAGGGTCTACACGATTGAGTTGATTTTATTTTAAATCAGTTTGTTTTCATACATTCTGCACTGATTTGATTGTGATGCTTTCAAGACATGGGGTGGGGGGGGGGGGATAAATCTTACTTCATGCTTTTAATGAAACTAAGGATCTGCTCCAGGTTGATAGGCCTCACTGCTGCTGTGCGATTCTCCCACATGGTGTAGTCATGTTAATGATGTACTGTACTGTAGTAATAGTCCCAGACAGTGCCAACGTCTTACTGTATGAGATTTGATAATATAATTAATTTATATCAAAACTACATTCTAGTATAAAATCAACAAAGGACCACCTGATGCATTATTATCAGGATACCTCGGTGCAGATATGATTTGTATTGTGAATCTATTAGCCTAATGATTTTATAAATATCCTGATTCCATATTATATATTTTTTAGATTTTGTTACAATTTGAAAGTCCAGGCACTGCCAGTGTGAATAGTTTATAGTCTGCCACCTGCAGGGTAATAGAGGAACTGCAACATATTACCACCTCAAATGCAAACATACTGTATGTACAGTACAGTCATTTTAAATTGTATTTAAAAATCTTTGATTGTGCAGCCAGTTAGTCGATAGATGAATTGCTAAAAGAAGACTGTCTGCTGGACACATATTTGGTTGAAATGACAATAAAAGTTACTTGATTTGAGGTAGACTAGGTTGTAAATATTACTATTTCATTTTACTATTAAGCATTCATCAGCTCTTTAATAAACTACTGTCCATAGAGATATGGAGGGGAGACGTAGGAAGACATTAGATAACAATGCCAACTCCAGATCAGATCCCCCACTCCCACCCCGTCTCTCCATGTTTCAGTTGTGATGGTCTGGTCCCAAGTTTCCGCTGTGCTGTTTCAGAATCGCAGCGTTATTGCACAGTTCACTGCACCGGCTATATGCGCACTTGGCCCACCAGTCAGCTCGGAGCGGAGGGTGAGGCCGAGGCCGAAAAGGAGAGCTCGCACTTCAGCTGCCTTGTAGCCGTGGGCCGCGTGCACCCTCATACCCTCCCGCAGGCCAACGGAGAGGTCAAGGTCAAGCCCACAGAGTTCATCACTCGCTGTGCCATGGATGGCAAATTCACATTTGTGGATCAACGGTATTTATTTATGTTTTATTTTATTCGTTATTTATTTATCCTATAATTTAAGCTAATATTTAATATTATGGTGTAAAAGCAGAAATTACCTTGAAACTAAATCTACATTGCATGTCTGCTTTTTGTTACATACAGTGGAAGGTAAACACATTTGAAAACTGTTATATTTGCAGGTTTTTGTGAAATTTTATATATATATATATATATATATATATATATATATATATTGAAAAGCCCATAATGCTTTGTACCTTTAATGTGATCATTTTTGGTTACTTTAGGATTAACCGTTTTATAGGGGAGAGCCATGCTTAAACCATGGTCTTTAAAGCAATTACAAAGCATGTATGGTATCTCTTTGACCAAAATAAATAAAAGGACAAGAGATTCTACAGCAACAGTAAAAGAGCATCAGGAGAATCTACTGTTGGTCACTCCCTTGTATTTTGTACTCCACTCTTGTATTTTTGACACATCAGAGGCGTTATAGGGCCAAAAGCTGATTGACGAAAAGCCCAAATCTAAATGAATAATCCTGGTCTAAATCTGATTGGAAAAAAGCCAGTGGAACAACTTAGAGACAGAACTGGATCATTTGCAAAGAAGAATTTAATAATGTTTCTTTTTACCACAAAAATTTTAGTTTGAAGCAAAAGGTGCTTTATCAAAGTGTTAGCGAGTGGTGTGGACACGTATGCAACCAGGCTATTCATAGCTTTTTCTTACCTTTTTTATTTTTTATTTTTTCTATTTTTGCTTGAAATTTATTGGTTTACTATGGTTTAATTTTTTATATCATAAGAAAAAACTTAACAGGGTGTGTTGACTGATATTTATATTATTTGGGTTTTTCTGTGGAGTAGATTCATTCCTGATCGTTTGTCAGATTTAATTGAGCCTACGGGCCGTATCTGTCCAAGTTAATGAGACATATTTGTTTGCGATATTTGCAGAGCCACCACCATACTTGGATATCTACCACAGGAGCTTCTAGGCACATCCTGCTATGAATACTTTCATCAAGACGATTTGCCTCATTTAGCAGAGAGACACCGAAAAGGTGATATCAGTGAATTGCTGAGGAAACTCTGATGATGTTAAAGTATTCTGTTTATTATACAGTATAATAAACAGCATTTTTTTTATATGTGAAAGCTACCAATCTATAATTAGATTAATGTTCTTTACATGATGCATAATGTCCAAGCTGGCTTTTAGCTATTGTGAAATTTCTGTTACTCGTATCTATCTATCTATCTATCTATCTATCTATCTATCTATCTATCTATCTATCTATCTATCTATCTATGTTTAGTGTTAAGAAGTAAAGAGAAGATCGACACAAATTGCTACAAGTTCAAAACAAAATATGGCTCTTTTGTCACCTTGCAAAGTCAGTGGTTTAGTTTTATAAATCCCTGGACCAAAGAAGTAGAATATATAGTGTCAACAAACACAGTCATATCGTGAGTACAACTGTGAAGAATATTTAAACATATTTAAAATATTTAAAGTCAAAAGCCTTTATACAGATAAAGTTGTTGATGGAAATCATTTGTTGATTTGTTGATACCTACAGTGATAAGAGCACTTCCAGTGGATCACGAGACAAGACAGAACACCCGATAGATTCCAAAGCTTCTGAAGGTGAGGACCTTCGTTGCTTTTGCAGTCTCATATGGTTGTGTATAATTCCATAAATTCATGTTATAATTGCTTATGCTGAAGAATAGAATCTTATCTTATACTGAACATTTTTGTCAATTCATACAAATATATAAGTGTTAAATCTGCACAGAGCTGTAATCCTCACACTTCTGCATTTGATTTCAGTTTCAACAACATGATATTTAATGGTTCTACTCAATCTTTCTGCTGTATAATATGATATGATTTGTTTTAGTAACCTCTGATTTATATGTTGCCAGCTTTTTAATATCTCGGGTAAGCCAACCATTAATGCTATGGTTGACGATATAGAGAAGGATTCTTTTATATTTAATTTAAACTAGTCTGTTGTACATCAGTTTAGAACTTTTTAAAATATAATTTGGTTTGAATGTTTTGATAATAATTAATTTATAATGAATTATCAGTAATAACCTCGGTCTGATTGTTGCCTTGAGTTGTCATTCAAACAGTACGGCCCTCAGGCTGATCATATGATCTAATTGGTTAAAAAAAAAAAAGTTAGGTGCGTCATGTCTGACAACAGTGTGCTTTTTTTTCTTGTAATTTTTATTCTTAGTAAATAACAGCAATGACCATGTGACTGCTACGCTGACCCAAGGCAACAATCACAGGTAGATTATTATTGATTATAATTCATTAGAAATTATTAACAACTAAAAGCAAGTTATATTTTTCATATTTATGTAATCTGATGTACAACATTCTAGCAAGGTGATTTGCGCATAACAGTTTAAAATAGTCCTTTTCTATATCGTCATTATTAGCATGAATGGTTGGCTTACTTGAAAAAACATGTAATAACAGACACAAAAATAAACATGTATATGCAGTATTTTGGTCCGTCCACATGTCATGCGGCACATCAGGTAACAGATGCTTCCCAGCCTGAAGGTATATGTGGTCAGGTTGCCAGCTCGACACCCGATTGTCATTCACACACTATGGGCAATTTGAGAAGACCAATCAGCCTGCATGTTTTTTTTTACTGTGAGAGGAAACCCAGATCACCCGGAGGAAACCCACCAAGAACGGGAAGAACATGCAAACTCGATGCAACCAGACTCGAGGCGGGAATCGAAGTCTGAAATGACCATGCCACCTACATTATTGTTATGGTTCTTCTTATAATTATTTCTCTCTTAATCATTTAAAAAATATACCCTGAACTACAACAAAGAGCATTGTATTATGTTATGGTTTTTCAATTAATGTTTTGTAGTGAATGTGTACATCCAGATCTAGACCCATCTGTGGTATTATTTTTATTCAATTAATCATTCTTGCCACTAGATGGCAGACATACATAATACATGTTTATCTGTCTCTTGGTGATATTTCAAAGTTAAAAAAAAAAAAGTGATAGTGTTGAAAGCATATCATTTTAATTGCCTTTTTTTAGAGGAGGCAGCTAAAAACCTCCACGGTATCTTCGAATTCGCAGACCCTGCAATGTATTTTATTCATCAAGGACCAATACTGTTTAAAAAAATTTCAGGGAACAGATTTTTTTTTTCTTCTTTTTTTGTGGCTGAAGAAATGACATTGAGATATTGTGGTGTGTGTCTACAGGGATGCTCAAATCCAGTCCTTGAGGGCCAGTGTCCTGCACAGTTTATATTTCACCAGCACTTAAACACACTCCTGTGTGCCAATTAACTGGCAATTAGGAGATTAGTTGACTCGGCTCTGTTTTAACAAAACCATCACTGAAATCTGCTGTTCACTGGCCCTCCGGGGCAGGATTTGAGCAGCGCTGCCCTTCAGTGTCCTATTGTTTAAGTGAGTAATACAAGATAAAATTATAAGATTTTTTTTTCCCTTATCAGAGGATGCAAAAAAATCCCTTCCCATCATCCCAGGCATCTCCAATGCTTCAGGGACCATGATTTATGCTGGTAGCATCGGAACACAAATAGCTAATGAGCTGCTGGATTTTAATAGGTAAAATTTCTCCTACTAGAAATGAGTAGATATCTCTCGGAATGAAAGTTATTAATAGTGCTAAAGTATTCGATTCACTCTTGACAATCTTTACAGGATGAATTCTTCCCCGTCCAGTGGCAATGCCAGCCCTTTCAGCCTGCTGCAGGACAAATCTCCACTGGTTCTTTCTCAAGCCAGCAGCAATGTGAGTCACTCACAGTTAGTGTCGTTGAGGTAGATGTGCAAAATAGGGGTTTTCTGATTTTTTGTTGGGTTTCGTGTGTATATTCATGTTGTCTAGGTGCCAAACGGGGAGGCGACAGAAACGCACATGCCCAGCAAATCGAGCTCGGAGGAAGACTCGCGTACTGGATCCTTTACTGAAAGTGAAAATGTCATGGGTACCTCCTACACCAATTTATCACTTCAGAATTGTCTGAAATGTTGGTCTCTATTCCTGACCTGTGAACATAGCTGCTCTATCACACTCACTCAATCTGACCATTTTATTAATGAAGTGAATTAGGTGTGCTACAAAGAATAATATTCCTGCCCTCATATCAAAATGGGTACTGAAAGTGTGTACACTTTAAAAGAATATTTAGTAATGAATTCAATAATTAATCCATTAGTTGAAATGGTTAATAATTTAAAATAAATTATAAATAATAGTTAATTCATTAATTATTATTGCTATTACTTTTACTAATAATTAATTATTATTGCTATTACTTTTACTAATAATAAATTATTATTGCTATTACAAATTGGCCTCTTTATTCTTGTCAAAAGAAATAATTTAGAGGTAAGGCTTCGGCTTAAAAAAAAAAAAAAAAAAAAAAAGGGCATAAAACCTGCGCCAATTTGTGTGCGGATCAGGTGGTCCGCTGTGGCGACCCCTTGACAGGAGCAGCCGAAAATTTTCTATTTTGTATATATATTCAAGACATATCATCCCAATTAAATAAATTTCACTTTTAAGTTTTAACACTACAAAATGCAGAAATGTTAAATGGTTGAATACTTACAAAGCCCACCGTATAAGTGCTCTCCAATTGGGTCATTTCATGTATTATAACATGTGTCATTGTATTCCTCTTTCACTGCGGCAGAGGGACCGTCACAGTTAGATCTGGAAGGAGTCCCAGGGCTGGGAAGTCTAAGCAGCGACGAGGCAGCTATGGCAGTCATAATGAGCCTGTTGGAAACTGATGCCAACCTGGGAGAGGGCGTGAACTTTGACGAGATGCGCTGGTCTCTCTAACGTCACAGCTCCAATGTCTTTCCTTGATTTTTATCTTTTTTTTTTTTTTTTTTTTAAAGACCAGTTTATTTCTTGGTGGATGTTTTTTAAGCACATTTTGTCACTGAGCCCAAGATCATCCACAACCATGTCCTCTAATCATTTTTAATTGGCTAAGATTTTTTTTTTTATGGCTTTGTCAGCTCTTTGATGATCTTTCAGTGCAAGTGAAAGGTATGCAGGGGTGCAGCAAAAGACACTTGCAATGTCTCTTGGGTCAGTGGTTCCCAACCCTGGACCCCCTGCCCTGCACATTTTAGTGTTTTCCCTGCTCTACCACACATTCAGTACAGCTTGTTAATTAGTTAACGTAGCTGAGAAAACATTAAAACGCACCGAACAGGGGGTCCTGTAGGACCAGGGTTGTTAACCATTGTCTTGGATTATACCCTTTATTCGTGTTCCCTATGTACATCTTCCAGAAGAATGAAGAGGAGAAGCGTGTGTATGTAAAGAAACTGCGTACCATAAGCAATGACCAGATTTTTATTGGTCTTCGGCTGTGAGGACAATAATTGACTGGGTTTTTTTTTCTGCTCTGAGGGGAGCATGTCTCATCAAGCCATAAACGTGTTCCCAGATAGTTAGCTTTTAATTTACTAAACTTGATGGTTTGAGAAGGAATTTAAATATAAGCATTTTTCAGAACCCTGTATCCCAAACATAGGGAAACCCGGGTTGCCAGAAGTGATATTTTAAACCACATGCATCATGGAGATCCAAAAGAATGTTTTGTGAGCTCTGTATTGTACAGAAGCACTGAAATGCAAGTTGTAAAAAAATATTCCAGTGCCATGTCATTTATTTAAATAATATCTCATTATTTCTCATTATTTAATTTTAAGTATATTAGCTCACAAATTATAAATAAGATTTAATAAATACAATAAGTAAGTTTAGGTCTACTAATTTGACAAGCACAATTCCAAGAGTCCTGATATTTAGTATAACAGCAGACCACTGGTATATCGCTTTCACTGGTTGCATCACTGTGTGGTTGAACCACTGTGATAAGATATTATTCATATTTTATATTAGTATTTTTATTATATACTAATTATTATTATCATCGTCATTCTCTGTGCTGTTAAGTCAGACGTTAATTTAGTGAAATTCCATTGACAAATGCACACCTAATAATTTAATACATTTATATAAATGCATTCAGGTATAGTGAAAAAAAACTCAACTAATCAGATTGACCTTTATGGAATTTTTTGTTAAAGCGGTAGGAGTCGAAATATTAGGCTGAAATTGTTCTTTATGAGTTGAAATTATAAGGTATTCATTTAAAATAATGACATTGTATACTTGTGGGAGTGCTGTTGTACTAGATATCAGAACGACTGTGATGCAGTCTATTGAGCAAGGTGGGCACACATAGTGGTGTTATGGTCTATATCAACACTCACGGAATGCCTCTTGTTCAGTCAAATTGCTGTTATATGGTAACATTTATTTTTCCACAGCTTGTGGTTCAGGGCTTCTGGGAAATACTGTACATGTGTGCTGCTTCAACACTATTATTATTTCAAAATCCTATGCTTGTTTGCTTGTTTTTTTGTTCAAAATTGATTTAACCTTGATCTGTATCTGCACGGTTCTCCATGATGCTTTGATCGCACAAAACTGGCTGTATTACGTATTACATACATATATTGGCTAACATCCTTTTTCAGGTTGTAGTCTCTGATAAGCTATATGTCACCATAAAGCATTGAAAAGCTGAAGTTATGATTCAAATGAATCCTTAACGCTCAGGGAGCAACTGGCTTGGAAGTTGACACCCCACCACCATCACCGCACATCTTGTGCAATTTTTACATATTGGTCCTTTAATGTAATATTTTTCTGCCACCACACCATGTTGGTGGTTGCTGGGAGCTTTTTTTTTAAATGATTGATACATACTGTACATCTGCAAAATATTGCTGTTTGTTGCGAAAGGAATCTTGATGAGAAAGCGTCATCAACTGAACGCACATTATAAACCTCAAGAAGCACGGTTTTGTTCCTGAGCTTTCTGACATCGCTCCCTTTTAGACAGCAAGATTTTTAGACATGTTAATGTGAACCTCGTGCAGATTAAGCTGTACCATTTGTAAGAAGCTAATTTTTTTAATTAACAGCCAAAATAGTTTGCTGTTAGGCTAGTAAGGTTTGGTTTGATAGAAACAAATTAGAAAAAAAATATTTTAAGTATTAATGGTGATGTATATAAGAACACCTGTTTAAAAAAAAAAAAAGATATATAGTACAAAGATGTAAAAGTCTAATAGCCTTACTTTATGGTATTTGTTTAATTCAGTGTACTGACATACCAAGGTTTTAATCTGACAAGATAACGCAGCTTGACTGCAGTTTATCATTGTTTTCTGTAACAGCTTTATCAGTATTTTATCAAACACATTGTGCAAAATATTCTTATTGAACCACCTAGACTAGTATTTAAAGGTCCTATTCCATTTCCCCTGTAAGATCACATGGCCACTGTGTGGTGGTGAACAGATAAGACCGCTTGTCTCTTTCCATTACCATACTTGACTTTTTAATTCATTGACAGAGAAAATATCAACGAACAACTTTGCTTTAAACCTCTGACACAGTATTTATTGGAATATGGAGACTTGCTGTGATGACCAGTGAAGGTTTGGTTCGGTCAGTTGGGGCCTTAAGCACATTACAGCTGTTCTCTCGAATCACACGAACAAACAGTGAGCTGTGACAGATGTGCCATACATGAGCGGCAAAAAAAGTAACTCGTCTTTGAGTTGCTGTTTTTAGTAGTATCTATGTACTGTATGTGTCACCCCCTAGCATAGGGTCAGTGTCTTTCGGTGTGAATTTGTGCTATTTGTACTGGCACTAAGCAAAAAAAAATAAAAATAAAGGAGCACTGTATTTAATTTAGAACAATAGCCATTACACCTTTTACTATTTCAGTCCACTAGTTTGAATTATAGTGAACTAGCCTGCATAGAAATATGCTTGATATATGTTGTTGGTCTGCTAGTGTTATTCATGCATGCTGGCCTTTTTGTGTAATTGTTCATTTGTTGTGTTTTTGTTTTTTTTTAACTTCTTTTTTTTTTCATATTGGATAAAGGTAATATTTGGCCTTACTCAAAAGTTTGTCATTTTAATGTTTTCCCCTTATTTGTGTCTTGGAAAATGGTGATTAGTTCACTGAAGACTGTTCCACTGGGGACACTTGTAGTTCTTCCAGTTCCTCCTTCCATGAAATGCTTGGCAGCAGAATGTGGTTGAACATTGGATATGCATCACTCTGTACAAGCATCTGAAAAAGTCACCAAGAAGCTGTTGTGATGGAAAAGGATTTCATCGATAACACGTTCAAAACATTGTCTTCATCTTCCCTTGTTTTCTAAGACACTTGAGTGTTTTGATGCCATGGCTGCTGCTGTGAACAGGCCTGGTTCATGACAGAGAACGTGTCTTTATCGAGTCTCTATCGAGGCTGTCCTGTACAAAATGACTCTTAAATAAATATTAGTTTAATTTATGTTTGAATCATTTTTCCCATGGAATTCCTTCATTCCTTCATTTATTCATCTACTGTACTGCTTATCCTGTATACAGGGTCACGGGGGGCCTGGCGTCTGTCACAGGAGACTTGGGGCGCAAGGCAGGGTACACCTTGGACAGGGTGACAATCTATCACAGGGCACTCATATTACAGGCACCCCAACTAATATACATTTACTTATCTATTGGCACCTATAGTACCAGTCATAAGTTTGGACACACCTTCTGAATCAGTGTTTTTTTGCTTAGTGATTTATTCTCTACATTCTAGAACAAAACTGGAGATTTCAAAACTATGAAATAACACATATGGTATTAGGTCATTTAATTGGGTAAGAACAGCAACAATATAACAGGCAGGTATTATTTTAAGACATGTACGTCAGCTGTTCTGGAATAGTTCTTGCACAAACAGTATTATCCAGTGCATTTGCAAAACCCATCAAACACCATGATGGAACTAGCTCTCATAAAGTCCTTCCCAGGAAAGTGAGATCAAAATTTACCTCTGCTGCGGAGGAGAAGTTCCTTTAGAGTTACCAGCCTTAAAAATCACCAATTAACAAACCTCAAATTATAGCCGTTATGAAGCTTTATAGGTTTTTATAGGTTTTCTTTAAAGGTTGAAGGCACATTTCAATATCAGCTGTTCAAATTGAGATCGTTGCATATTTTGGACGCCTTCAGCATTGCTTTGAAATGTAAAAAGACATTTTAAAAAAATCAGGAAAGACCATGCAAATAGAAGATGTATCCTTTTGACTGGTCATATAGATCAATAAGTGCATGATCAATTCATATACTAATGTGGTTTTGGAAATCGTCAAAAAAACTGCAGATCCCAGATAAAATCTACACTGCCATGATGAGAACACAATACTCTACATGGACAGTAACATGTATTAAGGACTGAGCTAGAGACACTGGAGATTTGAAGCACCACTGTACTCTTAAATGCATGTTACTTTTTGTGTCGCCTGCTTGTTAAGCACATGTGGGATCATTATGCATTGTCATGACACTTTCCCACTATCTGCTTCTCCTCCTACACCATTCAGAGGAATTTAAACTGTTATTAAGAAGCATAGATTACTATTAATAGCATAGTAGTATTTTCAACAGCCTGGACGAATTGTACATTTTGTTTTTATATTTGTCATTTTACGTATTTTATTTCAGGTTAAATCCTTTCTGGAAATCAGTTTCAGGTTCAGGTAAATTGGTTGAAGATGCTGTCTGATTAAATCACATAATACTGTACATCAGATTAAAGAACATTTTACTCTTATGTATATACTGTATATAAAATTAGATATATAGTTTCTATTTATTGTAACTAAGTGCCACAAAGCTGTTCGTTCATGTTGATGAGATGAAGACATGGTTTGCCAATTATTGAGTGTAATGACTTAGGACTATCCCTCCTCGTTCCAACAGCACTACTGTAACACTGCTGTGGCCGAGTGGGGGAAGATCCGGAAAGAGTAACTTTTTAACTAAATGTGATAATCAGAAAAGCACATATGGGAGTGATGGTCCGATGTCCACAAACATTTGGACATTTACTGTATCAGGACACGTGAGTGTGTTTTTATATATATATAAAATAAATATATAATAATATTATATAAAATAATAATAAATAAATAATAATAATAATAATAAATAATTAAAAAAAAAAATATATATATATATATATATATATTTTTTTTTTTTTTTTTATTAATTTTTTAAAAATTATTATTATTATTTATTTTTTTTCCTGAAAGGTAATACATTCAGATACAAAGCTTCCTGGTCAAAGAAAGACCAAATTTGAGGACCATTGTATTTATTCCCATTTGTACAACTGTGGTAGGACTTCCAGTTAACACTCCCACTCATTCACACATTATGGGCAATTTGGAAACGCCAATTAGCCTAATCTGCATGTCTTTGGACTATGGGAGGAAACCGAAAAAACCCCAGAGGAAACCCACCAAGCACAGGGAGAAGATGCAAACTCCATGCATACAGCCCCGAGGCAGGAATAGGACCCGGGACCTGAAGGTGCAAGGCGACATTGCTAACCACTAAACCACCGTGCTGCCAATACTGCACATACATATGATAATTCCCCAAGATAAAAGGTAAACGCTAATATTTAAAATAACCTTAATATTTATTTCTTAATGTAGTTCTGGAAAGGTGTTTAGTTAAGTGTCACTACTTTAACAACCCGCAGTCCAATCACAGTTTACATGCCCTAAAATAGAGCTGCTTTTGAGGTAATTACATTTAAGTGCCCCTCAACCTGCTTGTGCCCTCTGCTAAGAGATTACTTATGCCTTATTTCATGACTGCAGGAGGGCAGAGTGATTAAGCTTGAAAGACGTAAGCTGGGCTTTGGTATATAAACAAGTTTGCGCCTGAGGTAGCTGATAGTGGAGCACAATCGAGAATGGGACAGGCTGCGACTTTACCCTGCAGGAGTGGAGGCACCTATGCAACAGAACTTTATGAATGGTTTAGGTGAGGCTGAGATTTTATTAGATGCTGAAATTGTAGATTTACAGTATAAGAAACCATAGGGTGGGGATTTGAATTCATTCATAAGAAGTCTTAGCTCAACCAAGTAAATGCCTATTGACAAATATTAATATTCTGAGCAAAGTCAATTCTGAGCAAATTTGTACTATCATGTTGTTTTGTCTGACAGGAAATTTTTAATCGAGTGTCCGAGTGGCCTGATCACCCTGCATGAGTTCAGACGCCACTTCTGCGATGGAACTGTGGGAACGGAGTCTGCAGAATATGCTGAGCAGATCTTCCGTACAATAGACAACAACGGGGTATGACAACACACCCATACACATTTTGACTTGGATCTGAGTGGCTTAGTGGTTAGCATTCTCATCTCGCATCTCCAGGGTTGGGGCTTTAAAACTTGCCAGTGCTCTGCATGGATGTCCAAAAACATGTGGTCCAGGTTAAGACAATGCATGGGATAAGTACTGTAGTATACAATAGGTGCTGGATAAACAGCAATACAATAATTGTAAAGCTGAAATTAAGACATTTTTATTACTACAATTGTGCTGAAATTCACTGATGAACTGCCAAAAAAGACTTTCAATGACATTTTAAGAAAGGAATAAAGTACAACATTGAAATGTACTGTTTACCTATAATACAAAAAATGAATAGTTTCAACCATATTCTATCACAAATCTGCCAACATCCTAATGTACTTTACTTACAGATAATGTGAGTTATGTTTGAGTTATAGTTGGATTTTTTGTATAGTTTTTTTTTTTAATAGATTTTCTGCCCTGAAATGATTTTTCATTTAAATTTAGTCATTTGGTAGACACTCTTCTCCAGAGCGACTTACATTTTTATCGCAGTATACATCTGAGCAGTCAAGGGGTAAAGGCCTTGCTCAAGGGCCCAACAGGGACAACTTGGTGGTCAAGGGATTTGAACTCATGACCTTTTGCATTGTAGTCCAATGCCTTAACCACTGAGCTACACAGTCTCTCTTTCCTTCACTTGAAGATAACAAGACAAAGTAAAAAAGCTATATTATTGGTCTTAGAATATATGTAGCTTCTGCCATAAAAGTCCCTCGCTATAATGATAACATGCTCTAGATCTCGGATCGAGGTTGTGGTAATTTCTTTCCATTCAGCCATAAGGGCTTTACTAAGGTCAGGTACTGATATCCCCCCTGAGAGATCAGGGCTTCAATTCATCCCAAATATGTTCAGTTGGGTTGAAATCCCCAATTAGCAAACCATGTCCTCATGGACTGATTTTGTGACTTTGTTGCAAAAGATTACACATACGTAGATATGGCGGTCAAGTGTCCACAAACTTTTGGCCATTTAGAAATGATTTTATTTAGAAAATCACTTTACCAAACACCTTCTGATCAATCGGTACTACATTGCCCATACAGCATGCACAAGCTTGACCACTATTACGATTGCAAACTTTATAAACAACCCCTTTTTAAAAAAATTTTTTATTCGAATTCATTTATGCAACAGGATGGATTCATTGACTTCCAGGAATATGTGCTGGCCATTAGCATGCTGTTAGAAGGCTCATCAGTGGAGAAGCTTCGGTGGTCATTTAAACTTTATGACAAGGACAAGGATGGAGCCATTACACGGTCAGAGATGCTAGACATCATGCAGGTGGGTTCCCTAGATGGTTTTATGTCCCTACAATACAGAGATTGGCCTTGTTAAATTAAACATCACTTCAGTAATGTACTGGACAAGTAATGAATAATAAAATCAGACCTAGTTCTGACTCAGCATGTTGATTTCTGCATGATTTCAACATGCTACAGGGATTTGTGAAAAGGATGTCAGGATTACTCTTCTATTCTGTTAGAGGGCGATAGGGACTTTGTGAGCATTTCTTGATCGTTGGCAGGCTGTGTATAAGATGAGCGTTGCAGCATCTCTGACCGAACCTAATCCGCTGACTCCTGAGGAATGCACCAACAGGATATTCATTCAACTAGACAAAGACAACAATGGTAAGATGGTAAAGAGTGCTTTTTTAAAGCAGAACTGAATATCTTGCTTTTTAATCTTTAGAATTACAGTGAAACCTTGGATTGCGAGTAACGCGGTTTGCAAAGATTTTGCGAAGCTAAAGGTTTTTAATAAATTTTGACTTGGAAAACGAGCAAGTCTTGGTGTACCAGTACCGAGTATCATGTATCACGCATGCGCTTCTTGTTTTGACGCCGAGTGTCACGTGATCACAACTGAGCCAACGT
>JAQMYL010000037.1:12992252-13008304 GCA_030014365.1 Clarias pachynema | reverse complement strand
TTGATTTTTAAGCAGTTCAAAACACCTGATGAACATAAATAAATTTGTACACATCGCAATATATATCGCAGGAAAAAGATATATCGCAATGTAATTTTTTCCCAATATC
This sequence comes from Clarias pachynema, assembly GCA_030014365.1. Taxonomy (NCBI): domain Eukaryota; kingdom Metazoa; phylum Chordata; class Actinopteri; order Siluriformes; family Clariidae; genus Clarias; species Clarias pachynema. The sequence continues at coordinate 13,008,195 of JAQMYL010000037.1, read as the reverse complement.
GTGCAGCCCTATGCCGAATGCTGAAATGTAGCTGCTCTAATTTAAGAGATAAGTTGTTTCATGGATATTCCACCACATTAAATATAACTACAAAGAGGTAATAGTGCAACAGTTTGTTTTTTTTGTAATTTCTTACTTACAGTAGAAGTTATTTAGAACATGAACATGTAATAATAACTATGGAATTAAGCGACTGGTGTAGCAAAAAGTGTCTTAAATCACTGGGAAAACTACTGTCAAGCCTACAAACCTACCACCCACCTTACCCCAACAAAAAGTCTAATCATACCTAATGATGCATGTTTTATAAATTAAAATTGTAATCTATGCCAGACTGCTGTGGGATAAGAGGAATAAAACATGTGATCAGTTTTGGTGTGGTAACACTAACTCCACTTTGTAGCATGATTTATGCCTCACATAATAATTGCTTGTATTTATTATATACCTTCTGAGCAAATTACAGTGAATACATTCACAGTAGAGATTTAATTTTGTCTCCATGACAACATAAAATCTTTGAAGGAAAGAATTTTTCAGAAGCTGGGATTTTCTTATCATTAACTCTTTTTAAATGTTCCTCTGGGTTGCTGGATGACAGACATGAAAGTCTCCACATTCAGGGACAGAGTGCACGAACCTCACTTAAACACCTCACCAGATGTGATATATTTTTGTATTCTGGTTCAAGACTTCATTGTTGTTGTATTTTCTTGTCGTTAAAGATGAGTATGTATTTTAGAGTTAAGTAATGAACAATGTTAAAGCCTTTTTCCCCAAGAAAGTAATAAACAAGCAATACCAATACATCTTTAGATTCATTTTCAGTACATTGCTTTTGATTGCTTCTGTTACTTTGCCCCTTATTACCAGACAGATTTTATTAGAACATTTGCTTAGCTGTAACATTCAGCTATGTACTGTGTTTAGCTCTTTTTGACTACGTGATATAGTTTGTAATGTTCTAAACACAGATTCGGCATCATTGACTGTTAAAAGGTTTTACATCTCGAGGCGTGTACCAATTTATTTGTGGTCCAGACAGACGTCTGGACGTCCCCTTTTTGTTACAGCCAGGCAGTTTGAAACCTTTTAAGATCTTGCTGTGAAATTTTTTTTTTATATCTCATTTGAAGATGTTTTCAAGTTTAATATAAGCAATGATTTCTGAGGAACCCTCTAGACCAGATAGGCTACCAGGCCTGACAGAATTTTGCCTCAGCTTAACTTTTTTTCCCTTCCTTGTTTTGAAGAATGTCAGTAAAATACCAGTTTACTCCACACAGTGTTTCCTGTGTAATTTTGAGAGGTGCATAAAGACTGCACTCTGAGCAGTCGTGAAGCCATTTCAGTGCTCTTACTTAAAGAATTACCTCAGTCTCAAAAAGCGCTGATCTGTCTGGGCATTTTGAGCCACTGGAATGAACAAAACTAGTAGGTTAAAGTGGGGGGTTGGGTTAGATATTCTCTAACGTGGATTTATTTCCGTTTGATGTGGTGCGTGTTTGTGGGTGGTTTCTATGAAACATCAAGAGTGAAAACCACTAGCTGAATGCTGGGTGTCACCAGTGTGTTGGAGTGTGTTGGACCAGCTGTTTAAATACTGGGTGGCAGAATATTTCCCCCCTAACCTGGAAAATGACAAGCTGTCCCGTGAGGAATAATATTTCTTATGCACACAGGAAAATGAGCATGAATATTGCAGCTGTCCAACACTTGGTAAATAAGCAAACTCTCTTGCCTTTAATTTGAGCTAGTTTGCCTTAGGGTGTGTGTACTGTGCAGGGCATCGGCTAACTCTCCTGTCTTCAAAACAGACTTATGGTTTTGCTAGCTAGCAGACGTTCAGCTCACAGAGCCAGAAGTAGTAAGCTTGACTTTTAACATTAGCAAGCAGGCTAAAAAAACACACACACACACACACACACACTTACACTGCTGAGATTTGTTTTTCCTGAAAGATTAAAATGTTATTTATACTGACTGTTGACCAACTGTTATGTTCATGAAGGTTGGCGGTTTGCATCCACTACCCAATTTCTGCCTCGACTTTCTTCCTGTTGCTATAAAATTAAACAGAATTCTTGGAAAGTTTAGAAAAAGCTCTATCTCAACCCTGCATTTTAAGTTATAATTATATTTTATGACTTTTCCCCCTAAAGCGGCACATGTTTAATCCCAGAATGCAGTGAAAGGTGGAGGAATGTGGAGCGCTCTCAAGAATTTTGGCACCCATCAATAAGAAGAAAAACAAAAGATTGCATAAATTCAACATTACACACAATGGTTTTCCAGGGGCGTTCGAATCAAACCAAGATTTCCGATGACGTTTCTTGTAAATGAAGGTGACAACTTCAAGCACAGTACGATGATGAGACTCTCTGTCCGCAGGAAAACATCTGAGTGGTGCAAACATTTTAAAGAAGCCTATAAGTGTGTGAATGATGATCCGGGTCGAGGTAGCTCGAAGTCCACCGCAGTCGTTCAAACATTCAGAATGTCTGATCTTTAAAAATCGTCCAGATTACTTGTCATAGAAGACACATATCTGTTTGTGGCAAATGTGCACACAATCATTCACGAGCACCCCTGTACAGACCTGACCTCGCTTCAAACCATTTTCACATGTTTGGGCTATTAAAGGAATTCCAGGCAGGCCAGCATTTTAGGCGTGAAGCTGGAGGTTTGATCATGGCTCCGGCATACCTTGATGGTATCCAAGCACCAGTGAAATGATGGGATAAGGGCATTAGTGTATAGTGCATTAGTGTATAATTGTATTCTGTTGTTCTGCATAATTAAAAGTTTGACTTGAGTATATCATGGTTAATCGTGCTGTTACTGCTTCTTTAATGTGTTCCTGCTTGCTTCATGTACAGAAATTTGCCACAGAAGTTGAACCAATGAATCCCATCTTGTTACTGAATGTGACTGCACATTCCCGAGTGCTGGGGAAGGAAACCCATCGCTCTCGTGTTTGAATAAAAGAGCGCCGGCTTTGCTTTGAATATAGCGATTTACACCATTTATTGTGCAACTGGCAACCCATCTTGTTAGTTAAGAGTGCTGCATTCCGATCTGTAAGTAGTTCCTGAGAAGTAGACTGTACAGGGTGCAGGAAGGGCACACTTTAAAGTACACTGTGGATCAGACCGCACAATCGGCAATCCATCGCTCTTCCTGTTGATATCCCGAATGTGAAGACCTGAAATTTTTTCTGCCTGAATTTTAATACCTGAATCTTGTCAATCTGAATTTGTGAGGTTGAAAAATAATGAAGATTGTATTTGTAACACTTTAAAATATTTTTGAACGGCAATTTAGTAATTTGAAATTTGTAAATTTTCATTTCAGATATACAACCACAATAAACTGCAGTGCCAAGCAAATTATCGAAGTATTTTTTCAATTCAGATCAAATTGCAATGCAAAAAAAATTCTAACATTTTTATTGCAACAATGTTTTGTTCAGTTCATGTAATTTAACATACTATTTAGCTTTGGGGAATTTTGCCACTGTTATACTATATACTGTTTGAACCTTATGAAAAACTATTTAGGTTATAACAAAGAAGTATTTTATTAGAATAATAAGTATGAATAAATAATATTTTTCTTAAGTATGTACTCGAGAAAGAATCCAAACAAGTTTTGAAAAAAATATTTTTATGTGCTATCAGTGTATGAGGTTTCACACAAGTAAAATCAATTTATCCTTCACTACGGGCAAAACAAAGAACGTTACACACGAAAGATACAGATGATTGTTGATTTGTAGGAATCAGTTCATGGATATAAAAGACAATAAGCAGTTAATAATAATAGTATTAAGCACAGTTAGGGGTGCAAGAAACTTGTCTAAAACAGTTTTAAAAATTTGTTATAAACAGTTTTAAAATTAACTGTTAAATGCTATTTCAACACCACCCCCCCCCCCTTCCAAAAAAAATAAAAACATCAAGCATGTGTTAATGTGTTAATATTGCAGAAGGTCTAACTTTTTGCATAGACCTTCACGAGTTTTGGCAACAAAAGAGAACTGTATGCAAGTATAAGCACCTGATACTCTGCTATACATCATGGCGATACCTTACGTATGCCTTGGGGCAGTTTTTGTGACAGACAATTCTGTCTAGAACAATTCTGCTAGTGTGACTCCTGCTAAAAGGATATTTGGGGCTAACACCTGGTTGCCTCTGGCAGGAGGTTTCAACAATATGATGAGCTAAATATACTACATCAAAGTCAACAGAAATAGTTACAGATACACAAAATCATTATTTTTGCATTGACTTGTGTCGTGTCCAGATTAGAACCCTACTGAGATCCTCTGGTCTGAATAAAAGAAAGAAGCCAGCATGCACAAATGTAATGAAATAAAGGAGGTTTAAATGTTTAGCGGAGTGGAACAAGCTTGCTTTATAAGTCTCTGCCATCTTATTAGACAGGAAGGGGCTCAGTAGTGTTATTCTCTCCAGGACAAGGGCACTACCTGTCATTAAAAAGAAAAAAGAAAAAGGCAAATATTATATGGATAGCATTTTTCTTAGTTTGTTTTAAAGATTTTATCTTTAGAGAATGGTACTTCTGTGTTCTTGGGCTATGTGCCAAAAGAACCTCCCAGACTGCACCCAGTAGTCTTTCAACAGAGTGCCCTGTGTCCCGGTGCAGCAGCCTGAACACTGTGCCAATAATTGAGGTAAATGACCTAATTATTCTTTACAATCCCTGGCCAATAGTCGTATCCTGACTCCGTAGCCTAGGGAACAGCGGACGAGTGAAGAATCATCCCACTTCCCCCTCTCCAAAGATTGCCTGTGTTCCTGAGCACTAGAGAAATCTCTCAGTAAGCCTGTGTGGGCCACCATAAACATTTTATTGAGCAGCGTTAGGTTTAAGAGCTGTTTCAGAAGATAATGCTAACCTCATGATACCCAGTCTTTCATTATTGTCAAATGATGGCAAATGCCACTCTGTACTGTCACGTCATGGTTTAAAAGGAATTTTATACACTACTTGGCCAAAAAAAGTCGCCACTTGAGAGGGGTCAAGAAATTAATTAAGGAGATTTGAAATTGAGTTAAGAAGCCAGCATCACATTATTAAAACCTGTAAGCATAGTGGTGAAATGTCAACTTTGCATAAGAAATGTGGTCGCAAGAAAAATCATGAATGGAGATCATTTAAACATTTGGTTAGGTTGCATTATAAAATAAAAATAGACAGTATTAAACACAGCAATGTTAACTAATTACACTAAGAGCATTGAAACATGCACAGTACTATAGTGTTCAAGAACACGCAGGACTTTTTAATGCTTTAATTGTGCAAGAGCACATGAGGAATCATTGACTCATATAAATTGGCAATCAAATTGCAAGCTGTAATCACAGCTAAAGGCTGTCATGCAAAGTATTAGTGTATGTGACTGTTGTTGTTTTTTTTGGTAGTTTTTTTGACCAGGCAGTGTACAGTAGGAATTAGTGACCTAATTATTCTTTACAATCCATGTACAATATCATGTGTGTCATTAAGGCAATTTCTTTCAATTTGTAAGTACATAATAGTAGTACACAACATCCATCCATTTTAGAGGAAGAAAAACAAAATCGTTTTCCAAATTTGTTTTGCATTTAATTAGGAATTTTTTTAGATGGACTCATATATGTGAACAAGCTGTTTTTTTGTCACCACAAGCTGGCCAAATTTGTAGGAAAGAGAGAAAGCTCTCAGGAGCAGAGAATTCGCTGAGGCAGCTTTTGGCAGGTGAGAAGGATCCAAATATAGTCTGTGGCTGTCATGTAAGGCCAGATGTGATCTCTAATGTGAATACACGTCTGGACGCTGAAAAGGTGCAAACAGGGCTACACCCACAGGCTTTCCCTATAAAACCAACCTCAGTTTCCTGTAGTTTATGCACTTTTAACGGCTGCAGGACAAATGCATCATTCTCCAGCATGGATGTTTAACAGATCTATTTTTGCCTCTGAAAAGATAATTTTTGTTTTTAGTGTCTGGTTTGAAGCACTGTAAGAAAGAAACTTCCCGTGAGCATGTCTCACCACGCAGCACCTAAACTTCTTCAAGCATTGTTAAAACCGTGATAGGAATCATGTGTTATGTTTAAATGCGACTTGTATGAAACTGGTAGATTATGTTCACCGTCTGGATGTTGTATGACAAAGGGGGAGTGCAGTGCATATACTGAAAAGCACCAAATGTCCAGTGATAAATATGGAGGTGGATCAGTAATGCTTTGGAGGTGGTTTGTGGCTGGTGGTCCAGGGGCTGTTACTGTCCTGAATCTCCTGCTTTGGGACATTTTAGCTCCAAAACTATATACTTCTGCCCGACTTGGGCTTGGCTTTCAAAAAGATTATGAGCTTGATATACTTTCAAATAAACAAAAAAATAATAAAAGATTTTTTTTTCCAAACAACTTTTAATAACTAATGTAAACATTACAGATATTATAAAGTAGCTGTCTCTGACTGATGTGGTGATTAATTACGTTTCAGTAAAATCACATTACAATTACACTGATACTGTTCTAACACTTACAAATTAAGTTGCTGATTAAATGGTTAAATACTGTATGTTCATTCTAAGGACGGGAATCACTGTAGCAGCCAATACAATATTATCGCGATACCTTTGTACCGATTCAATTTGTATTTAGATTCTGTTACAATTTTGTAGATTTTGTTACAATTCTAAACAAACGTAGTAAACACTTTGCTCCTACCATAGACTCCTGTCGAAGTGTGAATCGTTAAGAGTGCACCACCTGTAGGATTGGCGACATTTTACCCCCTCAGTTGCAAACATATATAAATAAAAAAGAGAATTAAAAATATATATTTTGGATACATGAATTGCTGCACAAAAGAATCACAATACATAACTGAATTGATTTTTTTTCTCCCATATCTAATACATTCTCACAATCGTTTTTTACTGATTTTCTTTGATTTTTCTTTTCTTGGAAAAAAAAAACATGTATTTGCAGACTTTAACAAAAATATTATGGCACCTATAGGTTTATTTCCTGTTGTTTGCTAGCAAGTATTATAGCATTATAGAAAATATTTTGCCATAGAGCCCTTCTGTATGTGGAAGTCCATGTCATGAGATTCAGATGAGGAAATACCATTTAAGTCATCACTGATCTGTATATGGCAGAGACAGAGCAAAAGCAAGAGCTGCCATGAAACAACCACTTCTACACTCGTTTCTGTCCAGGACTGGCTCCACATAAACAAACCCATGGTCCATTTTTCTAGTCGATGTTTAGTTTGTAAGCATGTATCAAGGAACCCTAAGCCATCAGGGCTTAACATGTTAGTTTTTGCAAGTGAAAATGTTACAGTGCTGTACTTTGAGGTTTACTAAAAGTAAACATAATTATTTATACCAAAGCACATGGTATAAAATCATAAACTGTTCTGCCAGTTGGGGGCAGCGCCAGAGATGATCTCAGACAGCTACTGCAGTTTATAACTCCTGGATGCCCTGCTGGCTGAAGGACATGGCACACTACATGTGTTTACATGGTCCTAATTTTCCACTAATAATGGGAGTAATAGCCCAGTTTGATCATGTAGACGCCTCAGTTGGACCCAATTTGGTCCAATCGGATAAAATTTTCAACCTGAATGAGAGAGGAGGTGTAAACCTTCGATAATCAATTCAATACGTAAATATTAGCCATGCGAACACTTGATCCAAGTAATTTTTCTCTTGTTGGAATAAGTATTTTTTCTCTGCATTTTTGCCATATGTGGGAGTAACATAAGGTGATGTGACGAGATTCCCGGAAGGAAATTCCTCAGTAAATTCTGAGAGAACAACTCTCTCTCATATGAGCCTTTTCTTCTGTTTTCCATCCACTTGGTCTCTGGCTCTCTGGTGGAGCACTAACTGGCTTGCCTTTTCATATGTAATGAAGCATCTCACCAATAACAGATGAGACAGAATTCTTGTAATCAAACTTGTAACTTTAAAGTTGGGAAAGGACGTAGGTTCTAAAATTCCTTAATATAATGCTTTGTACATATAAATGCATTTCAGATTAGCATCCATTCCAATAGTTAAGCTGGAAAGTCAGACGTATTTCAGTCAGATTGAGGAAATATTCTATATGTAAATGTAGCTATTGATGGAAAATCAGCTGTCATAGATGAGCTTGCAGTAACTAAACCAAATGGTTGAGCAACAAACTAGTAGCCATAGCTTTCACCTTCTATGAACCAGAGCCATGGGACACATTTAAATAAGATGGGCCACTGAGGGAGAGAAAACAGGTCAAAGTTCATTTAGGTGTGTCATTTAGCATGTGGAGGTAAACAAGCTCAAGTTGGGATCATATGTGTGTTTGTAATATTTAATTGTATATCAATACTGTACGTTTTATGTTCTTTAGGACTTCGAGGTGGACTTGTAATATTACAGGTGTTAAACTATAGTGTACCGTAGTTTGTTCTTCTCTTATGACAGATCATTATATGACAATATGCAATCATATAACATATCAATATAACAGTAATAAAAAAAATGTATGTGATTTGTTTTTAATGATCTTATTCTTTCCATTGTTCCAGGGTTAACTAAACAGACTCAAGATGATGTCTGATGCCAGTGATATGTTGGCAGCTGCTTTGGAGCAAATGGATGGCATCATAGCAGGTAATATTTACTGTATATACACACCTGACACCTGACCATCACTCGCATATGTGCTTTTTAAACATCATATTCCAAACTTAGTCCCAATTTACTGTTATAATGACCTCCACTTTTCTTAGAAGGCTCTCCACTAATTTTTAAAGTACGGCTGTGGGGATTTGTGCTCATTCAGTCACCAGAGCGTTAGTGGGGTCAGACTCACTGGGGTGCAGTCGGCATTCCAGTTTATCCCAAAGGTTTTGAGGACTCTGTGCAGGCTACTCGAGTTCTTCTACACTAACTTTGTCAAATCATGTCTTGGGATTTGCAGCATATATATTGTATGCTTGGAACATTGTGGCAGCAGTTTGGTGTTAGGGTCAGGTGTCCACAAACTTTTGGCCACAGAGTGTATAAGTTCTATTATTACTGTTGATGTACATTGCATTACTTAAAGTTAAGTTCAAATAGAGTTCAACAAAACTCACAAAAAGATTTCAGTTCCCTCCAAGGATTTTCTCTTCCCCTAAACCGTTAGTTTTGTTTATGTGAACCACTGTAGTATCCACACTGGATTTCTTTTTTAAAATACTTTGACTATCATTATAGTGACATTTGCGAGTCCTTGATGAGTCTGAACTGGCTTATGAAGTAATGTGGGTTTTTATCCCCAGCTAATTATATGGCTGGTGTTTCAGGTCAAAGCCTTTTATATTATATGACGCCCTGAGGCCATCGTAACTGTAACTTTTATCTGATCTGGACCCGAAATATAGTCTTTACATCCCAGTGGATGGATGGGCATGTCGTTTTTCGTTTCAGTTTTAGAAAATTGTACGTGACTGATATCCTAACAAGGCGACACGGTGGCACAGCAGGTAGTGTTGCTAGGTAGTCATGGCTCCAGGGTCCACAGTTTAATCGAGCTCAGATTACTGTTTGTGTGGAGTTTCACATGCTCTTCCTGTGCCTGCATGAGTTACCTTCCATTACCTGAAGCTTGCTTGTTGATAGAGCGGCCACAATTTAATTGCCCCTAGTTGCCTCTATGTGCGTTGTGTACTTGCCTCGCACCTAGTGTTTGCCTGTATAGCTTCATTGAAGATCAGCAAAGTAGGGAAATGATAACATTATAATGCCTGACCTGACCATTCATGTTTGATGATTCATGTTGAAAATATCAAACTCATGAACACATGTTGGGAATTTTCGTTGACAAACCATCATCACATAGTTGCCAGTTATTGAGGAACGCTGTCATATTTGTTAATCGTCTCACAGGCTCCAAATCGATTGACTATTCCAATGGGATCTTTGACTGCCAGTCTCCAACCTCACCGTTCATGGGAAACCTGCGGGCGCTGCATCTAATCGAGGATCTGAGGGGAGTTCTGGACCTCATGGACACAGAGGAGAGAGAGGGACTGCGCTGCCAGATACCCGACTCGACAGCACAGAGTCTGGTGGAGTGGCTACAGGGACACCTAGTATGTGTTCTGATTTCATAACAGTATCACATTACTGCTGTTTCCTTTCGCATGAAGCAGAGTAATAATAATAGCACGATGTTGCCGTGTCGTAAATGGCGTTACTCTTTTGTTATTTTTATACGTATGAAACATACTTTTGAATTATGGAGCAATGTTTATCGATTTAACATCGGTAGATAAACACTTATTAGGTTGATTAGAACGGCGAAGGCAACATTTTATATGATATTACGTCTCCGTGTATGATGATGCTTATTATATGTTTATCCAGAAACTGGTTTTTAGTACTGTATGTTGTGAAAGAGGTTGGTAGACTTCCAAACAAATGCCAGAGTCGGCGTGTAATACCACAGCTCTGTTTACGCTTGTGTTAGTCTATTCACCATTTAAGGTGGTGCTAGATGAACAAAGAGTTCAGGAGAAGTACTTGTCTTGCAAACCCAGTTTTAAATGCTATATATATTTCATTTTCCTAATTTTTGGTTAGGACTAGTTCGTTTTGAACTGCTAAAGTACCTGCTAATTAATCATGTTTGTTTGTTACAGTCAAATGGACACATTTCAGTGACTGGTGATATTTACCAAGACAGACTTAACCGCCTTGAAACTGACAAGGAATCCCTCGTGCTTCAGGTATATAATAATGTATAATATAATCTGTGTATATACACATGGTTGATTAATTTATTGCATATTTTTATAATCATCTTTTATATTCTAACATATTATTCAGCTCAGTTTTATGTCTGGTCTTTAAGCAGTATCATTAATAGAGAGAGAGGGTGCAGAACAGTATCAGTGAGCAGGGACAATAATTGAGTGCACGGTATCTTGAACTGCATCTTGTCTTGCGTAGACCCTGGAGCTAAACTTGTCTCAGTGCTCATGAAGTGAACTGATCTCTCTCACATCTGACTGTTTCTCTGCATGGCAACATACACACAAATACCTTTGTGTATTTGCAAGGGCTGGAAGATTTGATCAAAATCATATTTGTAAATATTGCAGTTTAAAATATTAACGTGTCATTTTGTAGAGATGCGGAAAAATTGGTATCACGTTCATGCCATACAAATTCATGAATTCATAATTCATCCATACTGACTCCAATAAATTTTTTTCAATGTATATGTTTGGGTTGAGGTGGTAAAATATTGCCGTTCCTCTACAGTTTTACTGATGGTGCACACTAAAATATTCACACATCTGCAGGAAGCACAATATTGTTATTAAAATAATTAATTAATTTAATAATTATTATTTATTTAAGTTTGTTTTATTTATTTATTGGGATTTTTCTCCCTAATTTAGTCGTGTCCAATTCCTCCCCGTGACTAAGGGGCTCCCACATTAAGGCTACTACTACCACTCAGTCGGGAGGGCCGAAGTCTATCACGTGTTTCCTCCGAACCACGTGACGCCAGCCGACCGCATCTTTTTGAACTGCTCGCTCACGCAGCGTTGGGGGGCGGCATAACACACTCGGAGGACAGCGCTATTCGCTTCTTCCGCTTGCGCGAGCTCACAGACGCTCCTGATTGGCTGTTAGCCAATCAGCTTTCTCTCGACCTCCAGTTGCGAGAGGTTACAGCATCATCCAGGAACCAAACCAGCGATCTCCGGCTGATAGGGCGAGCACTTTACCACTACGCCACTCGGAGACATTTAAGTTTGTTTTAAAAATGAGAGAAAATAATCATATTCAATCATGATATTTATAAAATCATCAAACTAACAGGGAAGCACGGTGGTGTAATGGTTAGCACTGCGGCTGGGGGCATGGGTTCGATTCCTGCCTCATGTACATGGAGTGCTTGATGGGTTTCCAGATTAGGCGTTCCCATCTTGCCTGTAGTGTGTGCCCTGCAATGGATTGGCACCCAGTCCTGGGCGTACGTACCCAGCTTGTGCCCTAAAGTCTCCTAGGATAGGCTCCAGAAGACCTTGCTCCCCCAAATGAATGATACTAGCAAAATCTGCAGCTCGGTATCTCAGAGTTGCGTATCGGGTGGTCCCTGGTGATTCTCATCCCTATTATTTAATATTCATTTGTATTTATCTTCGAACATAAATGCCACAAAATCATCACATTGCGAGGATGTTTATCAGTATTTATTTACCACTTCAAAATGTTTTTATTATTATTATTATTATTATTATTATTAATTCCTGACTGAGCTTACATCACATAATAATAATTGAATGTTGAAAGGAAGTACAACTAAACAGGCATGCGTTCAGACCTAGTGTCCGCTTTTACAGTTAAAATGATTTCTTGCAGGTGAGTGTCTTGACAGACCAGGTGGAAGTCCAAGGTGAAAAGATCAGAGATTTAGACCTGTGCCTTGAGGAACACCGTGAAAAACTGAACTCCACAGAGGAAATGCTACAACAGGTGCGTTGATAGATAGATAGATGTTCACTTTTTTGAAACCTGCCCGTGACCATATCAAGAGGTAATGAAACAGGAATTGGGACATCACAATGCTGGAATATATTTGACATAATTAAGTCCAGTTTCATCAGCCGTATGTTTGTGGACACCTGACCATCACAGCCAAGTGTTGACACAAAGCTTGAAGAAATGTTTAGAAATACATTTGCATGCTATGGCATTGCAGGTTTATTTTACTGGAACTAAAAGGCCCAAACCTGTTCCAGCACAACAATACTCCTGTGTACAAAACAAGCTCCATGACGACATGGTTTGGCAAGGTTGGAGTTGAAGAAGTCGAGTGGGCTGAAAAGTGCTCTGATCTCAACCTTACAGAACACCTTTTGACTGAGCTGGACTAATGCTGAACATCTCATTTAAAGCCTTCTCAGATTAGGGAAGGGGTTATGACAGCAAATGTGAAACAAAATCTGGAATTGAATGATTAAAAATCATTTTATGGTTTTTAAGCGCTTTTTAAAAAATGTTTTATACACGTGTTATTGTGTACGTAACTCCTTTCTGAGTTTCCGCATTGGGTTCATTTGCACAGCCGCAAGGCTGACAACATCTTACTAGAGACCCCAATGCCTTATCTGCTTTATATCCATTAATCCTGTATTTTCACTGTTCCTCTTTTCTATTTCAGGAGCTTATCTGTAGATCAACACTTGAGACCCAGAAGATGGAGCTGATGGCAGAGATTTCCAATTTAAAGCTCAAGCTGACTGCCATGGAGAAGGAGAGAATAAACTTCGATGAACAATTTAGAGATAGTGAGGTTGTATATCACACATTTAATTTATAATGCCAATTATATCTACACTACCAGTCAAAAGTTTGGACACACCTTCAAGTTTTATTTCTTTCAACATTGTAACACAATGCTGAAGACATCCAAATTATGCAATAATCTATTTTGAACGGTTGATATTGAGTTGTGTCTGCTACTTACTGTAGGCTCTGTAAAGCCTTTATAATCTGAGGTTTGTTAATCAGTGATTCTCTTGCTTTTTTGGGATAGTCTTTACGAGAGCCAGTTTTATCTTGGCGCTTGATGGATTTTGCAAAAGCACTTGACAATACTGTTCCAGAACAGCTGATCATCGTGTCTTAAAATAACAACTGACTGTTGTTGATGATGTTGTGTTACTTAATTATCTAATGTCATATGTGTTGTTTCATAATTTTGAAAAATGCAAAAGTAAAATGCAAAAAGATAATTCAAAACGTTTTACTGACACCATAAATAACTTTAATAAAATTCAAATTCATTCAGATTTAATTTGTCACATACACAGAACAATCTGCAGTGAAATGCATATTGACTTTAATAAAGATTATCAATAAAAATAAATATGGAATAAAATAAGAAATAAAATATAGAAGAACTTTAGCTATAGAAAATATAGCTATAGAGGATAAGAACAAAATATAAAATGTAAGAAAAACTTAGCTGTACAAATATAGAAAATATAAAAAACTTTAGTGAAATAGAATTTAAATAGAAATGTATACATTAATTATACAATTATTTACAATATATGCATTTAATTTGTTAAATGCTAAAAACGATACAAAGACTGATGCCGTTTTCTCTCTAAAAGGTGGCTTTGCATTTCGCTGGTAACTCCATTCCGTCCATGTCTTAGAATGAGTGTGGGTGTCAAGCAGAGGTGTATGGGAAGGTTTTGTGCTAGTGTTGTGTACAGACACATGTGGTAGCTTTTTTGTATTAGGAACGACTTGCTGGAAACAGATGGATGCCTCATGTTCCCTGTATGGGGGTGGAAGGAAAAGAGGTTATCCAAAATCACACACATGCTGAGTTTATCTTTCCAGGGTGTGTTTTTTGGTTTGTTTTGTTTCCTGTCTGTGGATTTGTTTACTGTCTCTGACTACAATACAAAGTTAAGGTGCAAGAAGCAGACAGAATTCATTGAACAGGATATGATCCCATCAACTCATATGAACCACATCAGACAGATTCAGTCTGTTCCCTTTTCTGAATTATGCAAGAAACCGTGACAGAATTTTGAGTGTGTTTGGTCCAGGATGGTCAACGATGTGTTTTAAGGAAAAGGAAGACAGGCATTTTTTCCCTTCATCTTTCTTTTAGCTCCTCAAGTTTATTACCGTACCAAACCTGTTCCTTTTGATGACAGTGTTTCGCTCTCTGCTCACTGGAAGATTCACATGCAATTGTGTTAAAGCTTAAGGGCCCATAAAACGGTTGACTGACAGATAACTCGTAAGTTTTTTTTTTTTTTGTAAAGAAAACCTATATTTCTTCGACTGTTTATTTAATTGTATGTGTCTACTTTTACACTGTTGAATCTTTTCAGTGGTCCAATCTGTTTATGGCCTCAGGCTGTTCGCTTGTATTATTGAATCATAAATTTCTCACTAAAGTCTGCCTGACACCCATACAAAGAGCTTATCACCCCACGGCCTCAGTGCTGAATGGAGGTGTCCGTCACTGGATTCTTCTTTCTGGACAATGGCGAAGATTGACTATCAGGACATTTCTATCGAGCTTTTATGATACTTGAGCATACATTGTATGGAAAATTGCATTCAATTAATCACCATGGAATAATAGTTGAACAAGAATTCCTTGAATTTGTGTGGGATTGTTGTTAATACGGGCTTCTTTCTTCTTTTCAGGGTTTGATCTTGGAGATTAACGAGCTGAGGTATCGTATTTCTGAGATGGAGAACGAACGGTTGCAGTATGAGAAGAAACTAAAGTCGACCAAGGTGAGCCCGATGATGGATGATTATCGCAGTCGTTCACTATTTTCACTGCTTTATCCTTTTCCTCACTTTTTCTTCAAATATATTCATTCTTGACTTTCTTGACTGGGTCAACTTGACACTATATCATTCCTTCTGCAAGTGTCTGTTTTTTCCTTTCTGCTCAGTTTCTTTCTCTCTTCTTTCCTGGCTAACATGTGCACTGCTAGTCGCTAATGGCAAGGCTGTCTAGCCTGAAAATCAAAATGGGCCAGATGCAGTATGAAAAACAGAGGACGGAGCACAAAATCCAGGCACTCGAGGTTGGCCTACCTTGCTGCTGTTGTCATTTTATTATCTGCTTGCCTTTAAGCATGTTTTGTATATTAGGAATGTTCAAATCTTCATCCCTTCTCCAGTTAATATTATATACTTTAATATTATAGTTAACAATTAGTATAAAATTAGACATATTCACATACAGTACAGGCCAAAAGTTTGCACACACCTTCACTCATTCAATGTGGAGTTATGTACTTAACAAAAAAAAGGTGAAATAACTGAAAACATGTTTTATATTCTAGTTTCTTCAAAATAGCCCCCCTTTGCTCTGATTACT
>JAQMYL010000037.1:12981264-12992152 GCA_030014365.1 Clarias pachynema | reverse complement strand
CTCGATTGGGTTCAGGTCCGGTGACTGTGGAGACCTTTTTTTGTTAAGTACATAACTCCACATGTGTTCATTCATAGCTTTGATGCCTTCAGTGAGAATCTACCAACGTAAATGGTCATGAAAATAAAGAAAACACATTGAGAGATAGATGAGAAGGTGTGTCCAAACTTTTGGCCTGTACTGTAAATGTTTTGCATTTTCAGATACTCGTCTTGTGCACGGTGTTCCCTTGTTGTAAAAACAAAAAAACCCGAAACAAAAACTTGATAGAACGGTTCTAATGCATAACTTACTTTTCATTACCATTCATGTGTTAGGAAGTCTGCGGCAAAGCTGTTGTATATTAACTTAGGGTTTCACCTGGAATTAATGACTTAAAGTAAGCTTCTGCAAAGGCTAATTTCTTCCATAACCCTGGCTTATTGATGCAGCAGATGGGTTCATTAAAGACAGAAACCTGGCAGGACTTTTTAACTAGAACAACCCACACTTGGGTGTGTGTAGAACAGCACATTGTTTCATAAAACACAGTCCACAGGATGCATCCAGATCAGATTTATTACTTATGAATTCGCAGAGATTTGTCTTTTCCCAAAATAGCAATCTTAAAGGGAAAAAAAAAAATACAAATCAAAATTGTTCCTTGAAACATGGTTTCTTGCTCTGCTCACTTACCGAAACTTTCCTACTTGTTTTTTTGCTGTTTTTTTTTAAGAAAAGTCATCTAGTTGGAAATTATTACTCCTTAATTTTTCCCTTGGCGAAAGAACAGATGATCTATAGTTTAATATGGTGATGACAGTGTTATTTATTAACCATGCTGTGTTTTTCGTGGTAGTGTTTAAGCCACAAAGGAAGACTTCAGCATGCTTTGCTAACCACAGCTATGCTCTAATTTAAGACACCATAGCGTTGGGAACCTTTTGGGTGAGGCAGCTAATTGCTAAATGCTCCATAGTTGCACCTTTTCAAAACATCTGTCGTCTGTGCAATAGAAAAGAAAAGAAGCATGTTTTGTTGTTAGTCTGATACTCGTCATGGTGGTGTTTCAAACTCAGCACTCCTTTTATGATCGGTGTTTTGCGTGTGTGCATTTTTTTAGGATGAGCTGGCTATTCTAAGAAGGCAGCTGGATGGTAAAGATGGAGAACTACGAAGGCTACAGGATGAGACAGGGTCGAGATCACCCACACCTGCAGGCTTAGAAACCACCGAGAGAGGTGAGTCAATATCAACCTGCTCTGACACGCTGGGATAAATTACCCTGATGCAGAGCCGGGTCCTGACATGTCACTGTGACGTCCTGTGGACTGATTAAAGAAACCGCTCTGTAATAGAATTGATTTATTTTCTTCCTCTTAATACTTACTGCATATCCAATTAACAAGAAGTGTAACGACAGATATTGTATTTCATGACTCTGTCTCCCATGCAGAGGATACTTTTAAGCAGAGGCTGAAAGAGAAACGTAAGAGAGGTTTTTACCTTCTCTGTAATCATTCACGCCTGTTGTCTTGCTCACTTCCGTTCTTCCTTCACAGTCTGCATGTATGTACTCATTGCGCTCGCATTTCTATGAAATGACAAATTGGAACACAATTATTACAGGGTTGTCAGTATAGGCGGGAAATATTCTAGAATAATAAACAAGTGTTTTTGTCCAGCCTAGTCACAACCCACCACATCCACCACATCTGTAATCTTTCATCTTGTATTTGAACACGTTTCCCTGTATTGAGAAAAGAACTGAAAAACCTGTTCATGCAAAACTTGGATATAATGGAAATCTAAGGGCAGGTGTTGGGGAAGTTTACAAAAATTTCAATCACGTGTATTCATAAATTCAAAGTCAGGGTTATTTGTACAGTAAATCTTCATACATCCATCCACTCCAAGATGGTGCTACTGTTCTGTAGTGCCGGTTTCTCCGGATCTAGAGTGTGATCCTGCCTGCAGCCAAAGTTCCTGTGATAGTCTCCGAGCTCATCGCAACCCAGACAGGGATAAAGCAGTTGTTAAACATGAATGAATCAATGCAAAGTTTGTTAGATCTTCTCACTTCTTTTTCCTCTGATGTCTTTTATCTTTAGATTCTGACAGTTGTAGTTTTCCCCTTTAAACCTTCATTTCAATTGATACACAGTATGAACTTCAAAGAAATGGATTCACCTTCTTTTCTCAGCCCAGGGAAACTTGTCTGATTACTTGTTTGTGCTGATTACGGACATTAGATTAGATTAGATTAGATTAGATAAGAAAAATCAATTGGATTCTTCTTCATTTCAAATTAACACTAAAAGGATCTCAACCCGCTTTGCAAGCACCAGGCCGGTATTTAGCAGCCGTTCAGCATGTCGTATGTGTCCTTGTTTACACAACAAGCTCTCCATTAACAGTAACACCTCTTCTACACTCCAGCTCCTGTCAACATGTTTCTCAGCCCTTTACATCCTTCCTTTTCCTTCTTTCCCTACATCATTCTTCCTAGGATGTTTCTGATGCTGCAGGTCTCTTCACCCCACTTACACAGTACACTGTATGGAGCTCATCTACTGTATATGCGATGCCGTCACTGCCGGACCTTGGCTGCCTCTGTAACACTGGAATTTACGTGCCGTTGTCCGCTTTGCGTTCGTGTCGCTGTCATTCCTTTACTCTCGTTTTACATCACGGCTTGTGTGTTGCAGATTTGGAAGTGCAAAGAATGAAGAAGGCAGTTGAGTCACTTCTGGCAGCCAATGAAGAAAAGGTACTGTCTCCAATATTCCTGACTTTTTATTTGTGTGTGTGTGTGTGTGTGTGTTTTTTCGTGTGTATGGGTGATTTTTATACCGTGATAATTTTTCATGCCTCTGCCATAGGATCGCAAGATCGAGGAGCTTCGACAGTCACTCACACGTTACAAAAAGGTGCAAGACATGGTCATGTCCGTGCAGGGAAGGAAAGGTGAGCAACCTTCACACGTGCACCAAACGATAAAAACCAGTTATTTCATATACGTTTATTCCTTCCAGATAAATTGGAAGAAGAAAGCGACGAGAGCCACAGCGACAGCTCTCTCTCCATGTCGACGGCAATGTCGGTTTCCATGGATCCCGACAAGTCCGTCCTGTCATGTGCTGAGGACGTAAAGAGTCAAGATGAGGTACGGCATCTGAATTCGACAGTAGCTCAATGCCAGACAGTCTTGCGTGCAGTTGTAGGATTCTGGAGCGTTTGTTAGTTATTGTTTCTCTTCTCTGGCATCGGATTTTCTATTGTTTCTGTTTTAGCATGCCGATTTAATTTCTAAGAACCTTGAAATGAGTTTATTTTTGAACTTTGCAAGACTTGAGCCAACACGAGCACATGACATTCCAAGCCCTGCTCTGAGTCTACAGATGATTCGTATTAGAGTTTGCACAGCATGCAGAACCGATTTCAGTTGCAGTATTGACGTCTTTCATTTTAATGGATAACAAACCAGAAGTAGGCAGCCCATTCGGCCAAGTTTATCTAAATCAACTCAAACCATTGAACTTTCTGGAAAAGAAAAGAAATTTGAGGATCTAATTGATAGCAGTTTTTGAGCGCAGTAATCTAAAACTTTCTTTCTCGTCATCCTGTTCACATTTAAATACACATGGCCCATGTGTGCAACTTTTATTTCTTGCATTTTGTGGAATCTCGTTTGAACCTTGCAATGCTCCCCGTCCCCTCCGGCCAATCTGCTCTCTAAGCTCCCACCTGTAAAATCAAACTCGATATAGGATGACTGCATTTATGTTACATCACTTGCCATGTTTGTCCTCATGGTCCTTTGAAGGGGTGTTCGGAATAGGCTGCTTATTACTCTTGACGTCCTTCTAATCTACGTTTCTCCTCTCTGTTTATTGTTTCTCTGCTTAGTCGAAGACCTTTGTCAGCATGCTGCAGGTGTCTTCACTTTCATCCACATCACAACCCAAACTAGACACGGATGTAGATCTGGAGCCAGTCCAGTCACACAGGTGAGCGCCTACTTACTGGCAATATACAGGTGCGCCCTTGACAGATGTGCAGGCTGGCGTGACTGGATCAAAGCAATAGAAGAATAATCTGACAACCTGATAAACTTATCGCTAGATACTTCCTCAACCCTTTCATCGCATTTAGACTTAATTCACACTCCAATCTAATTCATTTTGCATTGCCTTTAATTCTGTTTGCATCCCCTCTATAAATATGTTAGTCTAATACCTTTTAATATTAGCTGCTCTTGCTTTGTCAATACATATTATAACCAGCCAAGATTAACCCAACCCAGCATCTTCTTGCATTTGTTTCTTTTCCTTTACTTTTCATTGCATTGTATACGTTTTCAACGCTGACTATGTTCACATCTCCAACTTGCTTGTCCATCACTCCTTTCCCTCCATGCTTGCATTCCAATACATGTGTGTTTATCCTGTGTAGTGATGCAGTGCATCAGGAGCCAAGTCAGTCGCAGGAGCCGGTGATTAGTACCAGTCTGGAGTGAGTATGTTCGAGTTGCAAAAAGGGGAGGTTTCGGTAGTTTATCAGAAATCATCCCCTGGTTTGCAACCTGTTTGGAGTTTTTGTTTAAATACATGAAATTATGGTCTGCTGATAAGCAAAAGGTGTTTTTGCTGGACCATAATGTAAAAGAGATGAATCTGTTTTGTTTTCGTTTACGGTTGGTGTTAAGTAGCTCATCTCGTCAGGAATGGTTTGGAAAAATTAATAAAAATTACTATTTGCTGATGAATTGCTTAAATATCCAATGCCCTGTTTAATCAGAAATAATTTACCTTGGGAAGAAATTTGGTGATAGGGAGCACTTACACCTCCAGGGTCTGGGTTTGAGTCCCACCTCTGTGTGCATGGAGTTTGCATGTTCTCCCTGTGCTTGGTGGGTTTCCTCTGGGTACTCAGGTTTCCTCCCACAGTCCAAAGACATGCAGATTAGTCTAACTGGCACAAATTGCCTGTAGTGTGTGAATGAGTGTGTGCTCTGCGATGGATTGGCACCCTGTCCAGGGTGTACCCCGCCTTGTGCGGATTCTGGGATAGGCTCCAGGCCCCCGTGACCCTGTATACACAATTAAGCGGTATAGACGATGAGTGAGAAATTTGGCGATAACTTGTTGATTTCAAAGACCAGTCAACAGTAGCCAAGTTTTCATGTAATTGACCTCTTTGATGATTCCTGTTTCAATGTATGTTCCCAGGATCACGTGCATTACATGGGGAAAAAAAGGAAATGGTAGCTTGTCTGTTTTTATAGCTGGAACAGCTGTAATTCTGGAGTAGTTATAAATAAACTCTGTACGGCCATGTTGTCGAGAGTCACACCTTTCTTTAATTGATCAGTCTGTGGTAATTTGGCCATTTTGCGATCATACTTAAAAACAAAAAAAAAAACTTTTGGCTGTGAGGCACTGATTCAAATAGACTTTTTCTTGCAGAAATGTGGACGTCCCTAAATCTAGCAGCCTGAGCAAACTGGACAGCAGCACTAGTGAAAAGGTGGAGTTTGTTTCATTTTGATAAAAATACAAATTTTAACTTTACAGTTAGGACTGTATAATCATTAAAGTGTATGTGTCTCAGTAAAGCTTCATAATTAAATATCCATATTTATTTAAACCCTTTTTTCTTTCTTTCTTGTTAATTCCCAGAGGCCTTTGGCAGTTGGAAAGAGTCCAGCAGAAGTAGGTTTTGCTCATCATCATTTTCTCACCTTTTAATAACTGTTATTTTGTAAGACCCTAATGAAATAATGCATCTTATCACTGTAGAGTCGTGCTTTTGATGAGTTCGACAAGATCACAACCTTACCCCCGAAGTCCACCAGCGGCACCCGTGCTGTCGAATATGACGCTTTTGGCACAAAGAAGGCGCGATCGTCTTTTGGTCGAGGTTTCTTTAAGCTCAGAGGAGGCAAGAGGACAGCCAGTGCTCCGAATCTTGGTAAGCCTGCCGTGTTTTTGAGGAGAATTGTGTACCTGAGAAATTCCTCATCAGCAACACTCTCAAAGGTCCTTTACAATTAACCAAAATAATAAAAATAATTGAAGCTAGATACAATTCTTGGAAAAAATGTAATGTAGGGGTACAAGGACTCTCCGCTTTTCTGCTTTTCGCCTGAGAAAAATGCTGAAAACTGTCTCGTTTCCAGCCCATACGGTTACAAACAAATGGGTCTGTATACTGCCTGTAATGCCAGTGTGTGTGTGAGATCCAGGGGGGTGCAGTTGCCCCTCCCCTTACACGCAAAACTCACAGACATAGAGAATGTAACAAACTTTAAAGGACTCCTGTAATGCTTTTACTTATATCAGAGGAACCATAGCTGCTAGAGCTTTGCTAGATTGTGTGAGAGACGAGGATTTGAAGTTGCAGGATGTCAAGTTTCATGTGTGTATTTAAAAAATTGAGTGCAGGCATTTTTTCAAAAGTGGACCAAAAGCTTTTTATTTCCAGTGTTTGTCTACTGTACAAACCCCATTAAAGTCTATGAAGAGATTTTTACAGTGATTTCAGGGCCATTTTTGATCAACATGATTTTCACCATGTAGTTGAGTTTTTCGACCCATGTAAAATCCCGGGCGATACGGCCGCCCAGTCTCAAATCAGAAAAACAGGAATTTTTGGAAAACTGGTGGTTGGATCCTTAGAAATGTAATAACCCGCTAATTCCCAGCAGGGAAGATCGGGCCGAGCACTCCTCCGGTATGATTCGCATTAATCTGCAAAGTTTTTGCACTTTCAAAAGTATAATAATAATAATAATAGGGATACAAATTTTAGAAAGTTTCATTGTCATTTAACATAAAAAGAATTATCTGTCCAGCATATTTGTCCAAAGAGACAGTGTGTTATACTTAATTGCCTACGTTTGCCCTTTTCTCCCTTTGACATTACTTTGCTGATGTGTGAAAGCTGCAGTTGCTCTCGCACTAGATAAAGTGAAGCCCCGGCACTAGGCATGATAATCTGCTCGAGGCGCACAGCAAATCCTTCCTTCAAAGAAAACTCGACCCTGAAACACGATAAATGTGTTTGTATTGTAATATTTCTGTTGTTGTTTTTTAATTTGTTGATTGTTGGTTAAATTTGCATCATACCTGTGAGAAGCTAGTGATGGTGTGTCGCTCTGACACCACTGAGAGACATTGCAACTCCTAGTGTTTGTAATAAGGGAAGAATTCCCTTATTACATCTCAGACATCAATGACAGCAGTTAGGTTTCACTGTTAATTTTGATATACAGTTTATTTAACGGTGGTATTTGCATGTCATTATGATTTGTCAAAATGCAACACAAGGATGCATGCAGTTAAAGTATCATATCGTATGTATAGCTATACACATTATTGAAATCACCCAAACTTGCATGCATTTTACAATCCATCTCGTCATGCACGCTTTTTCTTCCACAATTCTGAGCAAGCACAACAGAGGAATACTGGTAAATTAAGTTCTCTGCTCAATTTTCTGACGTTTTTGGTGTATTTAGTCATTCCACTCATGCTAATCCACCAGAAGGAGCCGGCGGCATTCCTGCACTTATCCAGTCTCACCACATTTGCGCAACTGTGATCCCATGCATGTGGACCCGACTAGGGCTGATTTGTGCAGCAGAACTGGCTTTGAAGTCGAACCATCACCTAATCAATATGTGCTTTTTATGAAAATCTCCCCTTATGTGTTCATCCTTTTCAAATCACATCCGTCAGCTTTTGTTGTTCTTTAATTCTGGCATATTTATTTATTTTTATCTATTATTATTATTATATCCTTTTTTACTTTCCCACAACTCTTTAAATCACTTACATTATAACATAATACCATATTGATTCGAATAAACCAGCTTAATATTTGATATGAAGCTTCCATGAGAAGCTGATATGGCAATAAATCCTAATACAAACAAACAAATCTTTAATTCTGGCCAGATGTTATTTTCATTCATTGTCCTGTAGCAGTGTTTCTAGTATTTCCTTGTTGTTGTTTTTTCACTTGGCTTTGTGAATGCATTTGTGTTTTCATTCTGAATTAGCATCAAGTTTGGAAATGTGTTGGTCAGTTTGCAGCAGAACGTGAATTGTTGGTTATGTGTGTGTTTGAACAGCTGAGACAGAGCGTGACGGTATGGATCATCTGGATCTTGCAGGGATGCCACAGAAATCTAGCACCAGTGACAGCACAAATACTCTCTCCAGCTGTTTAGAGGGCAAGAAGAAGTCTAAGGGAATCAAAGCCTTCTTAGGAAAGTGAGTAGACATGTTTTTATATATATATATATATGTATGTGTGTGTATATTTCTGATATATAGCAGAATAATTCCCTAACTGTAACCAATCCATTGTACACTACTTATCACTAAAGGCTTACAAGAAGTCAGTCAACCACATTCACCTTGGATGACAACATATCAGAGAACGAGTTCAAGCGGGGCGGAGTCAGAGCCACAGCTGGTCCAAGGCTGGGATGGTCACGTGATCTACACAATACTAGCAGGTCAGTCAGGGTTCATATGCAGGAGTGGGCTGCGCTTGTAGATGGAGTAAACAATGTCACAGTAACATATGTGAAAAGAGCACCCCCTGGTGGTGCTCCAAAGCTTTCACATGACAACCACACATTCCCCTTGTTCAAATTGCTGATGTTTCAGATTAATGTGTAGTTGCCTGAGTTTTGGCAAGGATGAAAAAGTTGAGTTTTCTGTCAATAATATACTTTGACACCTGAACATTGCTTTGGCTGTCTTACTATCAAAACTCATTTTGGGTAGGACGCCAGTTTAATAAACACAGTGGTAAAAAAAATTTAAAAACAGCCTAATGTTTTCCAAAACCTTGCTAGCTTGCATGATTTCCTCACAGCGGTTTTGGTTTAGCCATAGCTAAACTCATATTACTTTATGGGATAGTGGTAGCTTAGAAGGTTAATGCACTGAGTTACTGATCGGAAGGTCAGCGGTTCGAGCCTCAGCTCCACCAGGTTGCCATTGTTGGGTTTTTGAGCAAGACACTGGGATATGTGAAGAAAACTAATTCACTGTACTGTAATGTAAAGGGTGGGCCATAGGTTTCCATACATAGGAAAAAATTAGTTTTTTTTTTTTTGTAATAAACCACTTATTCATATAATGTGCTTTACATGGTTACCATTGTTTTGAAAACGCGTTGTAATACGTTTCACCCACTGTTGATGAACATGCATCAGCACATCTGGAGATAGTGCAGTGGTGGTGTCGGTGATCATCAGTATAATTTTAATTTGTTGCTCATTTGTCAAACACATTTTTCCAAGGTATCTGAAACATAAAAAAATATTTTTAAATATTTTATTTTTAAATGTTTTTTTCCTATGTATGGAAATGAATGGCCCACACTGTATATGTTAGAAAAAAAGACTTAACCAGTTCAGAAACTGACTGTGAAAATGTGCATAATGCTCCCGTGCTGCACTCCAGATGGAAACTGATATTGTCTTACTTTTTTCTCTTGTGGGCTACAGGATTTTTAAAATGCTATAACTGTACTTGTGATTGAGTTGCATACAAAAGAGCAGCTTTTACGCATTTCATTTTCAGAGCTCAGTGAGATGAAAAATCCCCTAAAGGAGCATTCTGCTCTCATCTCCACCTGACATGAATCTAGAACAATTGACATTTGTCTTTTTGTCTTAAGCTCATTTGGGTATTCATTGACAATTTTAAGCGATACCCCTTCCTTTGTCTCACATTAATAAGATTTGCTCTGTTTTTGACTCTAAATTTCAGTCAAAAATTGTGCTGATCCATTATTCCAAAGTTAATGGAGAAAGGTTTATATTTATTTAATGTGAAATACAGTACATCATGTTTGAGTTTTACATTTAGGGTAAAGATCAGCTAAATGTTCAGGTAGAAAATGGAAAGAAAAAGCCTTTTATTTTTGATCAAAGGGGGAACGAATAAAAATATTGGTTGAGTTGCCCGACACCAAAGTGTTAAATCTAACAAAAAACTGAGGAAAATGTCAGCTATGTGGAAAGATTTCACGGTTTCTACAACAGATGTTAGACAAATAATTGTGTAAGACAGCTCCATGTGTGTGTGTGAGTGTGGTGTTTATCCTTTTTTATTTTTTTTCCTGTTTTTTGCATTTTTACTTTTACATCCGTTAGAGGTTGGCAGTTCTGGAAAGACATTTCAGGTCAGGAGAGTCTGCATAACATGTCTGTACAATATAATAGAAATATCACACTGTGAAGTGTTTTCCCAGACCAACACACCACACGACGGGCTTCAGTATTCAAATTTCAGACTTGCACTTTGCTTACACTTGCCTGACTTGGATTGTGAAATTGTGTGCGGTTCTGTGTGTCAGTGAGGTGGATGCTCCGTTTGCACGCTGGTCCCGGGAGCAGGTGTGTGACTGGATGCAGGAACAAGGACTGGGTCTGTACGTAAATCATGCCAAACAGTGGATTTCCTCAGGACAGACTCTCTTGCAGGCTTCTCCACAGAACTTAGAAAAGGTAGGTATTACTGTAGAGCACCAACTAATGATTATTTTAATAACAGAATAATCATACAGTATTATGAATTGTGCAATTATGTAATACCTCTTACTTGGCTTTAATTTTTTTAGCTTTTAAATCAAGCTTGAGTTTGATTCAAAGACAATTAAGATGAATGCTTCATTCAGAAATATGTGTTTTAAGGAAACGTCTTGCTGATACAAAAGATAAAATTATGCAACAGTTCCAACAGAGTAATCTGATTGGATGAGAGGTAGGGATGCACCGATACCGATACCGGTATCGGGTATCGGCCTTTTCTAAAGTACTCGTACTCGTTAAAAGTCCCCCGATACCGGGAACCGATACCATGCTCTGAGAAATGTCTATTTT
>JAQMYL010000037.1:12965787-12981164 GCA_030014365.1 Clarias pachynema | reverse complement strand
GTATCGGCGAGTACTGAAATGCAAGTACTCGTACTCGTACTCGTTTTCCAAAAAAGTGGTATCGGTGCATCCCTAATGAGAGGCATTCCACGAGTGGTGATATAGAGCATAACAGCACTGGGGCATTTAACTATATGTGTCACTCCACATCCAAGGTGTCCTAACAGTCATTACTTACACTAACTGTTGGTCTGTAAATTAAAAAAATAATGATGAAAGAATTATTGAAAGTGTCCATCGCAGTCGGATACACTTACCCAAAAAAAACATGCACACCACATGCACAAAGCACACAGAAACACACAGCAAAAGCCAGATTTTTATATCTTTGGCCAAACGCCTGAACATTTGTTACATCAAAGAACATAAACCATTTTAACATGTCTCGGTGAATTCCAGGGGAACAAAGAGTGAATGTTGTATAGATGTCTGTCCAGAGACAAACCAGGAAGTGTTAGCTCAAAGAAGGGGATTGTTTTATAGACATATGACGGAGAACAAAGAGATAGGCAAGGGATAGAGGCAGAGGAAAGTTTATAAGTCAGAATAATGCAGGAAAAGTTCACCCAATCAAAGCAGTACTGGAAAGCGGAGAGAGCAGCTGCCTGCCAAAACCGACATTCAATTCTGATAACGTTATGTCAGCTCAGGCTCTTTAGTAATTGCTTCATACTCACAGTAATCATAGTTGTCCTGAATGGTGTTCTGTTCATGGCTGACCTAAGCTACAAAGCTAACTAGTTTCTAACAGAAGGCTGAATTCCAAATTCCATCTAATCCCTGAGCAAGGAAGGATATGTGTCGGGGGAGCAAAATAAAAAAACAAATCATAATACGTTGATAATAAATGTTTTTTTTGTGAAACTGTTATATAAAAGCAATGTTACACACAAGATTGTGCTGTTGTGCTGGATATCAGCACAGCTGTCCACAACTTTTGCTGTTGCACTGAGTAAAATGTAGTCAGGATTCTCAGATACGTTCTCCATACATTCTTGGGCTGCGTCCTCGTGCCTACAACTGCATCACAGTCATGCCGATATCCAGCATAACAGCGCTCCAACTAGTGCGATATTGCTTAAATACAACCAATGGTCAATCTTTAATTGAATGCCTTACTTTTAAAACTATCTGCATTAACGGTAAAAGGTTTGCTTTACTGTAGAAAGTTGTTTACATTCACAAAACCTTTGTGGTTCTGAAATTAAACGCTGTGATGTATTTTATATTTTAAAAAGCACTCTAAGGTGTGATAGTATTTAAAGTGTGTGTGTGTGTGTGTGTGTGTGTGTGTGTGTGTGTGTGAAGGAGCTGGGTATCAAGCATCCTCTCCACAGGAAGAAACTGCAACTGGCTCTACAAGCACTGGGATCTGAGGAGGATGACAACAAGGGGAAGCTCGACTACCAGTGGGTGACAAGTAAGGAATGGCTTTTCTAATTTCCTGTATACAGTTTTACTGATTTTATGAAAGCTTTATTAAGTCATTTTGAGATTGCCCTTCTTTATATTTATTTCCGGTCTCTCTGCCTAGGATGGCTTGATGATATTGGACTTCCTCAGTACAAAACTCAGTTTGATGAGGCAAGAGTGGACGGGCGAATGCTACACTACATGACCGTGGTGAGTTTTCTGTCTGTCACAGCTTTTACACCTGTTGTGCTTTGTAAATGTGCACATTTCCTGCATGGATGTTACCATAAATATACATTACAAAGTTGACAAACCCAGTAGCCTGAATGCACTTCACAAGCAGATTTCATGTATTATTAGAGTTCTGTTGCATACTCCATGCAGTTAAACCTTCAGACAGAAAAGAAAATGCTAGCCAGACTTGAATTCTTGCAAAGATGGAATTCTGCATTTATAGCGCAAATGTTGATTGACGACTTACTGACTCCTTGTCTAGGGCACTAAAAACAGTATGCTTTAAAAAATTATGTAGGGAAGTATATGTTAATTATAAACTTTCCTATTATTCGAATTAGAATATAACTAGTTTATAATTAATAGCAAATTATACGACCCGGCCCAAAAAAAAAAGGTTTCATTCATTCACACAGTGTGTTCATGTGAGAAAATGATTCCTCGTGCTCCCAAAACCACTCTTTTACAGTTTGAATGCTGTAATATGCCCGTGTCCTTAGGGAAGAAAAACGTCCACTGATGTAATAACCTGGTCATTCAGTACATTCAGGTCATCAACTGATTTAATTTTATTGCCAAATAACGTTGCTGAGCCTGTACCTGACCAACCGAAACAAACCATCTGAACAAACCAACTGAAGCAGATCATAACACCGCCTCCAGGGGCTTGTATAGTGGACAATATGCATGATGTCTGCATCGCTTCATTCCCTTCTTACCCTGACGCACTCATCACTCTGGAATCGGTTCGATCTGGATTCAACAGACCACATGACCATTTTTCCATTGCTCCAAATTTATTTAGTTTTTTTCTTGATTATTCTCACTAACAAATGATTTTCTTATGGCTACACCGCTCTTGAGTTCTCATCACATTGTGTTCATATGGAAATGGTCTTACTTTCACTCTTAAATATACTGTAGTTTAGTTACATTTTTTTACCATGCTTAATTTATTTTCAGTAATTGATTTCAATCCTTTTAACACTTGTACCTCTGTTGTGCTGGTCAGGATGATCTGCTGTCCCTGAAAGTGGGCAGTGTGCTGCATCACCTCAGCATTAAGCGAGCAATCCAAGTGCTCCGTCTCAGCAATTACGAGCCCAACTGTCTCCGCCGTAGACCTTCAGATGAGGTATGTGTACTTCCAAAACTTCCCATAAAAGTTTATTCCATCAATGCTTCATATAAGTAGTGACATTCTTATCGTCTGTCTGTCTTGATAGAACAACATCACTCCGGCTGAGATCTCTCAGTGGACCAATCACCGTGTGATGGAGTGGCTGCGTTCTGTAGATCTGGCAGAATATGCGCCCAATCTGAGGGGCAGTGGTGTCCATGGAGGACTGATGGTAAGCTATTCGGACAAGGATAACTCTCCCACATGTTTGAGATTTGAGCCTTAAATGGACATGCATCTGTGTGTTTAGGTTCTGGAGCCTCGCTTTAATGTGGGGTCAATGGCACTCCTTCTGAACATTCCTCCCAACAAGACCTTGCTCCGAAGACACCTGGCTACACATTTTACCCTGCTGGTGGGTTCAGAGGCCCAGCAGACGAAGCAGGAGTGTTTTGAGAATCCCGACTACACTTTACTCACTGCAACTGCAAAAGTCAAGGTACGGCTCAACATCCATACTACAAGACTTAAGCATTGTCTTTCATTTTACTCTTGGAACGTTTAATATGACTCGACTCTTGTTTTGTGTTGCATTTAGCCACGAAAACTGGCATTCGGAAGCTTTGGGACTTTGAAGAAGAAGAGGCAGGAGGAAAACGAGGAGTATGTGTGTCCCATGGATGTGGAAATGCCAAAAGGTCACAGTTTCCAGAAGAACTTCCGGGGCATGGAGCTGCACATTTATGAGGACGATCTGGACCGACTAGAACAGGTGGAGTTATTTGGACCCAAGGACACCACAAGGCAACATTGTCCTTGACTATTTCCATTTCATCTTTTTCTTTACTGTTCTTTTTTTTTTTTCCATTTGGCTCGCATGTTTTGCTTCTATTATTTACAATTGTTTGTAGCTGTTGGCCAAATTTGTTTGTTGGTTGCATGTTGTGGAGAAGCTCCAGACCACTGGCCCTCCAGGACTGGATTTGGAGACCCCTGGTCTACGGCATCAGTTTGATTGGTCATATTGCTCTGGTTATGTTTGAGGCAACTCGGCCCGCTGTGCCAAAATGTGATTCAACAGTACAGTGCAGAGTAGGTGTCACTTTCTAAGCTAAAGTATCTCATGTATGTCAACGTGCATTGAGATCAGTAGTGCCATTCTTGGCAGCCACCATGAGTGGGACTGTGTCATTGAAACATGGCATTGATCACAGCAAAAGCGTTTGGATGTAATGTTTTGTTCATTTTTGTACTTTTCATGAGATTGTAACTTGTCCCTGAGTGTCAGAAAGGCAGGAATTAAACGTTGTATTTCATGTCATTTCTTACCTAATTTAGACGTTTTTATTGATTTCATTTTGCGTGTGTGTGTGTTTTCACAGATGGACGACTCTGAGGGAACTGTGCGACAAATCGGAGCTTTCTCAGAAGGCATCAACAACTTGACGGTAAAAAAAAATACAACAGTGTTATTAAAACATTTTTATTTAACATTTTAGAATGTGTAATGAGTGCGAATATTGTGTGATTCAGAGTATGCTGAAAGATGACGAGTTCTTTAAGGAGATTGTAACCTCGTCCCCGAACCCCAGCGTGACTGATGACGACTCCAATATTTGAGGATGTTTTATGGGCATAACTCCCCATAGTGGTGCTGCTGTGATCAGAACTGACTGTGCCAACCTCTCTGCACATCTCTCTCTCTCTCCGTCTCTCTCTGTCTCAGTCTGTCAGTGCTCGCTACACTTTAAGTGTATTCACTTACCTTACATAAACTCTATATACAGTGTTTGCCACAGTACAGTGCAGAGTAGGTGTCACTTTTTAAGCTAAAGTATCTCAAGTATGTCAAGGTTGTAATTACGTCTCCCTGGAGCAGATGTAAGTGCATATTGAATACCCGGTCTCGTCTTCGCTTGGAAATGTATGATTATAATGTAGTTACACTTCAGTGATGTATTTTTAAAGAGAATTTTTAAGGGACAAAAATGGCAGCCCTACTGTAGTTTGCCTCCCAACTGGGGACTGGAGATTTTATGCACAGTTTATTTGTCGACTGGCCTTCCACTCCCATCTGTTGTGTCCATTATGGCAAACAGAGCACAATGACACTTTTAGCCTCGAAATAATAGAATTTATTTTAGGAAGTGACGGCCATTTTTTACAGTGATTTAAAAAAAAAAAAAAAAAAAAGGACAGTCCTGTTACACACTCCTAGTAAGAATTGCCAAATTCCGCAATGACCACAAGAATTCTGCCATATTTACATTTTTCTTAAGAACTTTTCAGTATTTGATATATTTATACAAGGTCAATTTGACCCTGAACTCTGTGTATGCTAATTGATGCCTGTGTTTGCATGCAATACCCTTAACACTCATGAAACTCAGTGTGTGCCTTGTTTTCCATCCTACCTTGTGTCCACCGTTTAAACCAGGATAAAGAGATTATTGAAGATAAAATGCAATAAATACTCAGTACAGTGTATTGGATTCCTTATTTGTACAGTTGCATGTTATTTAAGCTTTTCTCCTTTTTTATTATTGTGCATCAATTAACATATCAAAACTGTTTGTATTACTCATCAAAGCAGTGATCTTCTGGCAGCCATGCTTGTGTGTCGTTTTATTATTATGCTCATTTGTAAAAGGTCAATAAATTACAGTGTACCACATACTCCTTTATTGATAACTTGTACTGTTTTTTTTTTTCTTTCTTTTTTACAAGTTCACATAGAGAATTATTTAGATTTTCTACTACTTTACCACTTTTTTTTTTTTTTTTTGGAGTTACTGCTTCTCTCTCAGATCTATCATTGATTGGCCTGGATTAAGCCATAGATTAATCCAAATCAGAGTAAAGCAGAAAATCTTCTCTAAAAAGGATTAAACATCAGTATAAGTATATATGTGGTATAATCTGTGCCCCAGGTTTACTACTTTACTATCGGTAAGGTAACATCAACATGCACTCAGAAAAAAAGCTCTAACACTGAAATAGGCCACAAGTAGCATATACACTACCTGGCCGAAACAATTATTACAAACTTTAAGATTTCATTCAGTCACCTTTAGCTTTGATTACAGTACACTATGTGGTGGGCAGTTTGTGTGTGAAAATGATTCCTTATGCTCTCAGAACCGCCATGTGCCATCAGGGTTGTCCATTATCCATTGATGTGATAACCTGGTCATTCAGTACATTAGATTACTTCTTTTTTTTTTTTTTACTGCCATATAACGATGCTGAGCCTAGACCTGACCCAGTGAAGCAACCCCAGATTATAACACTGCCTCCAGAGGCTTGTGCAGTGGGCACTATGCATGATAGGTGGCATCGCTTCATTCACTTCCCTTCTTACCCTGATGCACCCATCACTCTGGAATAGACTCAATCTGGACTCATCAGACCACATGACCTTTTTCCAATCTTCATGCTCACTACCAAATTGAGGACTTTTCTGAATATTCTCACCAACAAGTCGTTTTCTCATGAACACACAGCTGTTTAGTTCCAATCCTGTGTGTTCTGATCACATTGTGTGCATAAAGAAATACCTCAAAAGGTAATTGCAAAAGAAGTTGGATATTCCCAACGTGCTGTATCAAAGCACATTAATAGAAAGTTATGTGGAATAAAAAGATGCAGAAGCAGCAGGGATGACTGCAGCCTGGAGAGGACTGTCAGGAAAAGGCCATTCAAAAGTGTTGGGGACTTTCTCAAGGAGTGGACTGAGGCTGGAGTCAGTGCATCAAGAGCCACCACACAGACAGATCCTGAACGTGGGCTTCAAATGTCGTATTCCTCTTGTCAAGCCGCTCCTGAACAACAAACAATGTCAGAACTGTCTTACCTGAGCTAAAGAAAGAACTGGTCTGTTGCTCAGTGGTCCAAAGTCCTCTTTTCTGATGAGAGCAACTTTTGCAAAGGACCCAGAGTCTGGAGGAAGAATGGAGAGGCACACACTGCATGATGCTTGAAGTCCAGTGTGAAGTTTCCACAGTCTGTGTTGATTTGGGGAGTCATGTCATCTGCTGGTGTTGGTCCACTGTGCTTCATTAAGTCCAGGGTCAACACAGCCGTCTACCAGGAGATATTGGAGCACTTCATGCTTCCTTCCGCAGACGAGCTTTATGGGGATGCTGACTTCATTTTCCAGCAGACCTTGGCACCACCACACTGCCAAAAGCACCAAAACCTGCCTCAATGACCGTGAGATTACTGTTTGGCCAGCAAACTCACCCAATCCAAGTACTGAGTACATATGCATACTTATACTTTTCAAAGGTCTGATATGTTTTACAGTATTTACAATCCTTGTTTTATTGATTGCATGTGTCAGAGATTGTAGTGGGTCACGATACCATGCATCTTGCTGGGGAATTATAAACTTGTAATTGCCTCACTTAAGACTGTGGCTTCTACTGGATTAAAGGCCACTAAGGTTAGTAATATCACTATAACTAATTGTAAAATTCTAACTGTTCATTTCAGTGTAAACAGGCAGCTACATTTATGAGGATATTAATAAGTACTAGTCAGGTTTATGCTGAGCGGCACCATTAAATGATTAGAGTTCTGTGTTTAGCTACCTTAACATACCTGTATATATTACTGTACATATAGCGAATAGGAGATTTACTAGCTATTTAATTTAATATAATGCTACAGGTATACATATTCAAATTATATTTGGACAAGACCCACCTACCAGATAGTAGGATATACACTATATATAACCTATATATTTACCCTACTATAATTTCTATAACACACACTACGGGCAATTTGTAAACGCCAGATAGATTAATCTGCATGTCTTCAGACTGTTGGAGAAACCTGGAGGAAAGGCACCAAGCACTGGGAGAACATGCAAACTCCATGCACATAGACCCAACGTGGGAATCAAACCCATACCCTAGAGGTGCAAGGCGACAGTGCTAACCACTAAGCCACCTGTTGTTTAGTAATTTGGATTTAAAGGTGTTATTTGTGGTGCACACCATTTGCAAAAGCAATACATATACATTTACTGTACTAGCATCAGGAACACCTGTGGATAGTGCTCAGCTCTCTTATTGTAGAGACCAGTGTTCCAGTCATCATTCTGGCATCTGTGGAGAAAGAAAGAAAAAGCTACCAGTACCTATATAACCAGTTCAAGAACATGTTTCAATCAAGGCATAAACATAATTTCTATTTATAAATGGTGTTTTGAAGTCATATTTGTAGCATTCTGCTTAGGTCATTTGTTCATTGT
Source organism: Clarias pachynema (assembly GCA_030014365.1). Lineage (NCBI taxonomy): Eukaryota > Metazoa > Chordata > Actinopteri > Siluriformes > Clariidae > Clarias > Clarias pachynema. The sequence continues at coordinate 12,973,137 of JAQMYL010000037.1, read as the reverse complement.
TCATGTATCATTATTCATCAAAGAACAAAAGCAATCTAATACTAAGGTACACAACATTGCCTTATAAACATTGCAGTTTACTGTTTAGACATCGACAATAATCCACATTAATGCTCTTGTACTAAATAAGTTCGAAAAGAAGGACAATCCATATTGTGCTTTTAAGTCAGCTGACTTGCTCTCTTAAATGAGTCATTCTACGGAAAAAAAAAAAAAAAAAAAACCTTGCCCACCCTTTTTGGATTTGGGGCGTATTATGTAAGTAAGTGCTGTGGGTGTTTAGATTGTGAGCAGCAGTCTGTGTTTCAGCCGAGGAAGAGAAACTGTAACTTCATCTCTGCTGCACAGGGAAACAAAGAGCAATGTCTATCAGGTAAGATATGTATGCTTTTTTTATTATGTTTTTCATTCTTGTCTCACACTGATTTATGTCGATACACTACTGTATAAGCTATGTGCTTGGAATTCTTTCATAGGCACTGGAGCAGTATGTACCCCGAATAGACAGTTTAATGGTGTTGTTCATACATTATATGTGTCTGTTTATTAATTTCGCATCCACTTTCAGGCAACTACAGGGATGTCTTATGCTCTTGGCCATCTTTGGACATTTTAATGAAGCAGCGTAAGATGATCTTTTTCTCTAGATGCTTGTTTCACACAATATACAATATTTTAATAAAGACTTTGCTGAAATGCTTTTAAATTCTATAGGAAAACTGTAAACGAGGAGCTGTCTAACATAATCGGTGAGCTCTGGAAGTTGGACAACAATCGCTTAAATCCAGGGACAGACTACAAGATCTCACTGCAGGTATGGTGTCATATTTTTTGTTGTTGTTGTTTTTTTATAATATATGAAAAATGATGACATAGAGATGAGATATTAGAGATAAGCATTTTCTTCACTGTCAGTGATTTCTCTTATTTCATTTCTGTTTTGTAGTGCCTTAAGAAATAATATATAAAATAAAATTTTCCATGCATTTTATAATATTATAAACCTTCAGTACTTGTGTACATGCTTTTTTCTTTTTTAAACAAACGATAAAGGGTCGAGCCGGGTTCATACCTAAAGGAAGCAAAGTTGCAGTCGATTATGCTTCATCTCCTCTTTTCTCCTATGTGAACGAAGACAAACTGAAATCCATCACTACATATGCAAGTAAGAGAAAAGCCAGTTTGGAATAGGTTTGGAATTTGTCAGCTGTGTTTCTCAAAAATGTTCTACTTCTTAAAATGCATGGTGTAAAAATCTGCATGGGTTGCACAAAAGCTTCAATTTTCCCAGGAGCGGATCTGGACATGCCTTTCTCACAGGGCGTGCCAGGATTCTTTATCCAACTGTGAAGCTTCCATTTTACATGCTTGGCTCCAAAGAACCATTAATGCAGTGTGAAAGATTTATTTACTGCAGCAACTGCACCAGAATAGGAACATAAATGAAATGAGAATTTTTTTTTTCGTTTCTGATCTAAAATCATACTATAATGCTATAAATTATGATTATAATTAATAATGACATAATCAGAGATCTTCAGATCAAATTATTTGTTCGAAAAGCAGTAATTACAAAGTTTGGTCAACATACTGTAAGACTTACTTCCTTCTAGGGTTCATGAAGCTGCTGGATAACTATGAAAGGTCCACTGGTGTAGCTGAGAAGGTGACTGCTGATGAGATAGCTGAGAATAACTCTTTTCTGGATGCCATCCTAGAGACAGCCGTAATGAAGGTATAAACACCACTGTGCGATGTGTATGACAGTCTATAATTGTTCTAATTGTTAAAAATCCATCAGTCAATTGCAATTTTTGTACACCATAACAATAAAACTGCACATGTAGTTTAGTGTGTATGAATTGTCAGATGTTTCTCCGTTATTAACAGTGTATGTTAGTATGAAAATATGGGGATAAGTTCAATAATATCAGTTTAAATCCTGAACTTGGTTACTGATTCTCCTTGTTCATATTCTGTTTACATTCCTCCCAACTCGTGAAAACATGCTAGGAAGCAGACCCATGACTCTGAATCACCCCAAATCTAAACTCATGTGAATGTAGTGCTGTTAGATGGAATGGAATCCAATCCAGGATATATTCTCTTCCCATAATCAGTATTGCTGGGACACATCTTAGATCCACCACAACCGAGACTAGGATAACACACTTAGTGAAGTTAAATAAAAAGTTTGTCTTTAACTCTATAAATGCATTAAAATTAGAATATGAATCAAAATCATTTTATTTTCCAATATACATTTACAGTCACATAAATAATAGCCAAAATAATCATGTGGGCCTATTCTTCTTTACAACATTACTATTCATTGAGGTTTTTGGGTGTTCGCTTATGAACAACTCTGTTAAGACCCCGCCACAATAGGCCATTCCAAAATCTTGATAAATTTTTCTTTTCATCCATTCTCATGTAGATTCACTGGTGTGCTTTGGTTCATTGTTCTGTTGCATGACCCAATTTCGACCAAGCTTTATCTGTCGGACAGATGGCCTCACATTTCAAGTTCAAGTTCAAGTACATTTGCCTCTAGAATACTTTTATAGTTTACTAGTATACTAGTTTCCTAGTGTACTTTACTAGGTTTAAGGAGGAGTTCATCCTACACTCACTCCAAGGTGCCCAGGTTGTGTGGTTTCAAAATAAGCCCAAATAATCACCCCTCCACCACATGCTTGACAGTGGGCATGAGGTATTTCTGCCGAGATTCAGTGGGCATGAGGTATTTCTGCCGAGATTCAGTTTTTTCAATGCATGGCATTTAAGGCCTAACAACTTTACTTTGGTTCCATCTGTCCATAGGGCGTGATTTGTTCAGATGTAGTTTTACGAACCTCACTCGTGCTTCAATATTCTTTTTAGACAGAGGAGACTTTCTCCTGGCGAACTGTACTTGTTCAGTCTTCTTCTAATTGTGCTATCATGAACTTTAGCAATTAACATGCTCCGTGAAGTCTGTATAGTAAAGTCTGGGCATTGCACAGTCTGACATTGGGGTGAAATTGTTTGTAAAAGCTCCAAATTGTTTGGAAATGATTTTATAACCTTCCCAGATTTATATGCAGCAACAATTGCTTAGAGACCTATGTTTGCCTATGTTTTTCCCTCTTGGCATTGTGTTAACACATACCTGAATGCTCCAGACCAGCAAAGTTTTAGGTCTGCACACCTGCTAATGATCAATTAATCAAGGGCTGATAATTATCAGCACCTGGAGGCAACTTACTCTCTTAAATCCAGTGGAAGCAGTAAGGGGGTATTTAGCATTGTCTGCATGTTATTTTTTACTTTGGCTTATTTTTTGTTAAATAAATAATGGCACAGGTTTTCTATTTAAAAAAAAAAATTTTAAAAAAAGGTTATATGTTTGTAACAACGCGGGTCACGCGAGGGGCAGAAGCGCACATAATCTTTTAACAGGCAAAGGTGCGGCCATTTATACACGCGGTTGCCAGGCAACGCCGCCGTCAGGCAATCAGCCTGAACGAGCCGCACCTGGCGGAGTGTTTATATAAAGGGTCCTGAGTTAAGAAACTCTCTCTCTCCAATAAATCCTCTGTAAGGAGAGGATATAAGTTTTTGTTTCAGTTTTCAGAGCCCCGTCTGTTCTCGCGTAGATGGCGGACCTCTGCTTATTTTGTGTTTTCAGTTTTCTTTTGTTTCCTTCTGAGTTTTCTAATGAATAACCCCACGCCATCTCCAAACAGGAAGGTCTTCCCGTGCCTGTCATAAGCACTTTCACAAACTCCTACTTCACTGACCCCCTATAAAGTCCTGCGTCAGGGCTCTTATCATTTAAAGCATCTCGTGGTGCGGCTCTTCATACTATGACTTGATTTACTATGATATGAGTTTGTTTGTTTTTTACACAAAAAGAGCATAGATTTAAAAGAGAAGGGAATTAACTTTTACATGTATTTTAAAGTGTTTGACTACAATTACAACATAGTTTACAATATTAATATTTTACAGTATATTATTGTCAGTTTCACTGTCTCTATGGCATTTAAGTCCTCTAAACTGAGAAAATTAAAGGGCATGTCCTCTCACAGCTTGTTCATTTGTCTGAACATGTCTGTCCTAACTCTACTCGATCCCTTGGCAGACTTTGCCCTTTCCTTTCCTTTCCTATCAGAGTGTCACTAGTCATTTTTGCACCCATGTTTTAATGTTAATACATCACTATTTTATTAATTCATTCATTTATTATAGTTATAGAGTATACAGTATAGAGTAAATTTCTTTGAAATCGATGCTTTTTTTCAGTCACGTTGTTAACAGTCATATAATATAATGTACAATTAAACATGTAATGGTTGATCTACTGTGAAGTGCACAACCCTGACATCTGCCTAATTCATTTGCAGAAAGCTCACCAATATTTGGTAAAAAAGGGAAAATCGAACTCGGAACTGAGACGGTTTAAGACGCAGCTTTATAACATGTGGTTCCGACTTTACCACAGAGAGAGGAATGGAGGGTGAGTCTCTCTCTCTCTTTATATTGTCTGTAAGCATTTATGTTTAAATATGGACCCATATCTAACAGGTCCAGTGGGGTACAAGTGAATTTGTGACTTGCACATCTAGTAATGGGATACATTCTGCTCTTTCCTTTCTTTCTGTGGCTTTCCTCTGGATACTCCGCTTTCCTCCTACAGTCCATAGACATGCAGATTAGGTGGCTAATTGGCCTTCCAAATTGCCCATAATGTGTCAATGTGTGTGAATGTTGACTGAAGGACCCACCACAGTCGTAAAATGGGAATAAATACAATGGTAATCCCCTCTAATTTGACTATAGAGGTTCCTACATTGATGGATGGAGATGTATTTATTTACAGTGGCAACACGGTGGTTAGCAGTGTGGCCTCATATCTCCAGGGTCAATGGTTCAATTCCCATCCCAGGTTTGTTTATGTGGAGTTTGCATGTTCTCTCTGGTGGGTTTCCTCCAGGTATTCCAGTTTCCTCCCACAATCCAAAGACATGCAGATTAATCTAACTGGCATTTCAAAATTGTGCATGCTTGTGCCCTGTGATGGATAGGGATGGAAGTCCCCAGGGATAGGCTTCATACCTCCGATGACCCTTTACAGGATAAGCAGTATAGAGAATGAGTGAGAGAGTAAGTTGTATTTTTGTATTTAAGTATTTTTCTGTATTCACCTGACCAGGGAGGACTCTAGTGGCTTTGAACATGTCTTTGTTGGTGAAACAAAATCCGGCAGTGATATTATGGGTCTCCACAACTGGGTCCAGTTTTACCTCCAGGAAAAGCAGAATCATCTTGATTATAAGGGCTACAAGGCAACAAGAAATGATCTGGTTTGTCCATCACATTTACTGTACACCATACATTGAAAGATATTGCCGACAAGTTACACATATTTAAAGTAAATGTAGATTTCATTAAAACAAAAATGTTCAACGTTAATTTGTGCAGAAAATGTGAATGTTTCATTAAGTACAAAAAAAAGTCAGCAAAATAACACCAAATTAGAAATAAGTCTGAAATAACTGTTTATTGTTAAACCTGACTTCAAACATTAATTAGAAGGGAAAACTTGCTGCAGCACACACAAAAAGGTTAATTTAGTGTTAAGGGAACTAAAACATCAGTGATTTAGAATATTATTATTAAACTCATTAACGTAGACAAATGGACAATGCAAATTGGAATTACTGTAACCTTGAAGTTGATTAGTTTCCGATAACAGCATGTGCTGAAGTGTTTTATTCCTCCCATACCACAGCAATTTGTCATAAAAAATGTTAGAAAGTAAAGAATGTACAACTTTTAACAAATCTTGTTGTTCTCTTTCCATTAGCCGGATGCAGACGATCACGTCTTGAACGTGCAGTTCAGCTGGCATGGTCTGCTCAAGCCAGTGGGCAGTGCTTTCATTGGTGTCAGTCCTGAGTTTGAGATGGCCGTGTTTACCATCTTATTCCTGTCGTCCAACGAGAAAACCAGCACCGCGGTGGTGAATATGGACCAGTACCAACTGGAGCTTGTTGTAAGCAGACATGGATATTCCATCGGCACTTCCTACCCCAAGCTCCTGAGCAGCAACAACAGACACAAGCAGAGCAACTAAGCTTTACATTTAAATGGCTGATTTGTCTGCGTCTAGTGTTTGACATTCAGCCTTTTTTATAGCAATAAAATAGTCATTAAGTAGATGTAACATTACATTTTAGAATGAGCTGGCATTATTTAAAGACCAGTTCACGTAGCAAGTGTCTGAGCAATAAAAATGCATTTGTATTTGACATTTAACTAAACTTTTAAAAGTTTGTCCTTGCATTTAGGCTGAAAAAAAAAATACAAATTGAAAAGAAGTCTTATAATTGAAGAGCATGCAGTTTAAAAAGATATTGCATAACCTGGACTTATTCTGCAATCTTCTGTTAAAAACCATTTGTTTAATAAATGAATAGCAAATCAAAATGTTGGCTTTATTAATTAATAATTCCAGCACAGTTTTCACCCACCGTATAGTCGTACATATTCTTCCCTTTGCAGAAGCACAACTGCTGATTGCAGTAGCCTGTCTGTTATTAGTTACCAGTCATCATCTACCACATCCAATAGTAGAGAGGGACTGCCACTATGCAGATATCACCACAGACTAAAGTAACTTATTCCTATAAAGTGACCTAAAATTATAAAAATGAACTTACTTCAGATGTATTGAAAGGCCTTTATATGCCATTTTTAGTTCTTTGTGTGGTAAGGTTTTTAATTTCAGCAAAATAAATGTTTTGTTAAGTTGGAAAGGTGATTAAACAGTTTGTGCTTCTGCTGAATATACTATAACTTTATCTGCATCATCAAGAAGAAAAATAATCACTGGAAACTTTTATTAACTTACCAAAGTTTTTTTTCATGTACATAAATGACAAAACAGTTATACATAGATTTTAATTGTTGTTTTCCCCTTATATTTCTCCACACTTACATAAGGCTTCATGCAACATTGTCAGAATGCTATCGTCTAATCTTATAGTAATGTGTATCATTAAAGTATTTAATATCTTTTAAAGTATCTTGCAATCATGTAATAAGTAAGTAACATCTATTAATCAAAACAGTAATCTGTTGTTTTATGTTTGTTGTGTGAACATTTGTTTAAGGATTTTCTGATTGATTCATTGTAGGTTATATTGTTCATTCATATACACTGTAAATAAATAAATAAATATATATATATATATATATATGTATATATTAGGGCTGGGACTCGATTAAAAAAAATAATCTAATTAATTAGAGGCTTTGTAATTAATTAATCGAAATTAATCGCATTTAAATCGCATATAAATA
>JAQMYL010000037.1:12917923-12946250 GCA_030014365.1 Clarias pachynema | reverse complement strand
ATACCCAGTTTCATCTCCATATGACATATAGCAAGTGAGTTATCAAGGAAAAGAGGATTTCAAAAAGGGGCGTGGCATGTCTCGAGGCGCGTCAAGGCCAAAAATCAAGATGGCTGCCATTTTTTAACGAGCGGGAGTTGGGACAAAAAAATTGGGGGTTTTATTCTCATGCCAATACCAACAATTGGTGAAAAAATCAGCTAAATCTGTGATCATGTGGTGGCACCCACTGGTTGATTTGAGATGGAATCACCCATATGTATTTATGTGTGTGTGTATATACATATGCATGTATGTGTATATACACATGTGTGTGTGTGTTTGTATATATATATGCATGTACATAATCATATATTTTTATTTTTTGTATAAACTCATCCAAATTTTGCTTCTGAAAATCTCTAATCCACATGTCGGGCTCCAAAGCCATGCCTTTGTCAGAGTCACTTAATTATTTTCTTGTGTCGTAGCTACAGAACTGACTGATTTTGCTCAATAATGCAGTTATTCAGACAAAACGTGGGAGGAATTGGACACGACTTAATTAGGGAAGAAATAAAAAAATAATAATGTGGCAAATAAAATTCTTGTTTCACCCAAAGAGTACACAGATTTTAATAGCAATGCCTGTACTTTTAATATTTTTGTCTCAGATATTAGGCACAGTGGCATAGTTGTTAGCACTGTGGCCTCACACCGCCATGGTTGAGGGTTTGATTCCCGCCTTAAGTCTGCGTGTGTGGAGTTAGCATCTTCTCCCTGTGCTTCTTGGGTTTTCTTCAAATACTCTGGTTTCCTCCCACAGTCCAAAGACATGCAGATTAAGCTAATTTGCATTACCAAATTGCCCGTAGTGTATGAACGGGTGTGTGTGTGCGCCTGTGTGCCCTGAGATGGATTCTCCTGGCATGGACTCCAGGCTTCCCCTAACCCGATACAGTGTGAAGTGGTGAATGAATGAATGCCTCACACTAGTGACTAGGTATTAAATGCATATGTTGAATATTTGTGGCTCAGGCTTGTGGTCTGGTGAAGAATCTTGCTCTGATGACGCACATCACCACCGACATGGAGGATGGCCCCATTGTCAAGCTGGCTTTTAACCTGGGGGTGGAGGATGTCAACCTGCTCTGTGGAGAGGAACTGTCCTACCCCAGTGTCTTCCTCGTCTTTCTAAATGGTATCACCATCTTCCACATGCAGCCGTGTCTTTTTAATAAATTTTTTAAAAATATTTGTAAAAGCTGAAATGTTTCTTTAAAAAAAATTAAATAAATGGTGTTACTTCTTAATTTCAAGATTTAAACACAGTTTTGTTTATGTGCACTATTGAGACGTGTGTAATTGCGCAGGTAACATCTTGGGAGTGATTCGAGACCATCACAAGCTCATCAACACATTCAGACTGATGAGAAGAGCCGGGTTCATTAACGAGTTCGTGTCCATCTCCACCAATGTCGCGGACCGCTGCGTGTACGTCTCCTCCGATGGAGGACGTCTCTGCAGGTACAGGGTCTTGTTGTTTCATCGTACAGTGGAACCTTGGATTGTGAGCATTATTCGTTCCGGAAGCATACTTGTGTATGTCAAAGTGAATTTTTTATTTATTTATTTATTTATTTTAAAGAAATATTAGAAACTCCGGCGATTCGTTGTACAACCCAAAAATTTTCATCTAAAAATAATTCATACAAAATATAAAAAATAAAACAAATTAACCTGCATTTTATCTTTGAAAGAAAACGAAAAGAATCATGGCTGTAGTGATTGAGACCAGAGAGAGGAGAGGAGGAAGGGGCGAAGGCGTGCGTGTCTGTGAGAAAATCATCCTAGTCATGTGGATGGGTTCCCTGTTGAGTTTGGTTCCTCTCAAGGTTTCTTCCTATTACCATCTCAGGGAGTTTTTTCTTCCCGCCGTCGTCCTCAGGGACAAAATCTTATCATTTTTGATTCTTACACGTTCACATCTCGTACAAACTTTAATAATTCTTTTGATTGTGTGAAGCTGCTTTGCGACAATGTCAATTGTTAAACGCGCTAAACAAATAAAATTGAATTGAACACAAACACAAAATGAAGGATGCTTTACACGCACACACGTGGTCAGTGTTGAAGTAAACAGTACACACGCGCACAGATGTTGAATATACGAGTGACGCACACGCACTGGGACCGAACAGGGGAGACGGTTATTCGCAATTCCGCAGCTCGAGAAAGAGACTCACTATTGGCTCAGTTATGATCATATGACGTCAAAACAAGAAGCGCACGTGTGCTACATGATATATTTGGTAAATCAAGACTCGCTCGTTTATCAGGTCAGAATTTATTTATAAAATTTTGCTCATCTTGCGGGACGCTTTCAATCCGAGTTCTATTGTATTTTATTTTATTTACACTGAGACGTGCGTGGGATAAATATTTTAATCCCAATGGAACGTTTTCTTTTTGTCTGTAGCTGCCTCTAAAATCATGAATACAGTTAATTCTATACTATACTGTATCGTCTCACTTGCCCACATTCAGTCCGTGTGATTTTCAACAGTAAAAAAATTTACAGTTTGTGTCAGCCAAGTTGAACAATAACGATAATCACAAGAAGTCATAGTCTTGTGTCCTGGTTTTCAAGAGAAGGAGAAACTATTTCTGGTATTTGCGTTCTGATATTAAATAGCGCTAAAATTTTCGACATCATCCTCCATGGTACATTTGTGGCTTTTCTGCATTTCTTTATTCATGTATATATATTTTTATTCTGTATTTAGCCTTGTTTCCTAGATAATGGTGAACGCTTCATTCAGTGCAGATTGTGTTGTGCTTTGCCAGACCCTACATCATTGTGAAGAACGGGCAGCCGGCTGTGAAGAACAAACACATCGAGGAGCTGTCTCAGGGCTACAGGTGCACTTCAGTGGGATCAATAGTTGAAACACTCATTGATTCTGAAAAGAGGCTCAAACAAGCCTTCTTTCTGTTCTTCCTCTTTTTTTTTTTTCTTTTCTTTTTTTTTTGGTTGTTGTCTTGCTGTTTTAAAAATGCAGCGTACGGCAAACGTTTGTGTATTCGGGTTGCTTTTATCCACCACGTTATTCCTTGTTTAAACAAACGAACCTCTTAATTTCCATGCAGGAGCTTTGAAGACTTTCTACACGAAAGTCTGGTGGAGTATCTGGATGTCAATGAGGAGAACGACTGCAGCATTGCTCTGTATGAACACATGATCACCAAGTGAGTCTCTTTAACATTATTGTATGTGGCTTGCTTTCTAATATGATTTTGTAGGATGGTGGATAAGTATATGAAATGCGTTCGGATAAAATAAATGCATGTATGCGTAATGCAGTGATGCGATAGTTCAATCCAGAATCTTGACAGTGTTTGAAAAAAATTTTAATTAACCAATTGGGGATTAGACAGTCTCGCTTTGTATGGTTGTATTTTATTTGCATCTAAGGAAGTCCTTCCTCTGTCTGTCTCTGTTTTGATCCAAGCATTTCAAATACAAGATTTTTCAGTACCTGTGCAAATGCACAAAAACAAAATAGATCAGATTAACTGTATATATGTACTGAATACATTGTTAATCATATTTATTATTGTCCTGAATACATGAGCATTTGGAGGCAGACAACAGTTCTCACATACTCTCTAAAAATTCCACATTATGTCTAATGGTGTGTTTCAGGGGCACCACTCATTTGGAGATTGAGCCGTTCACTCTGCTGGGGGTTTGTGCCGGTTTGATTCCTTATCCCCATCATAACCAGTCCCCCAGGAACACTTACCAGTGTGCTATGGGCAAGCAGGCGATGGGTAAGAGCTGTGTGTCCAACCTTATCGTTTTTCACAAGCAAATATCTTACACACACAGACTCACATGCACCCACTCTGAAGCATATTCATGTTCACATTGGTATTCACTCAGTTAGAAACACTAAAGTAAGTGTAGGTGTTTGTATGTACAGCAAACATCCCCTCTGTGTGTGTGTGTGTGTGTGTGTGTGTGTGTGTGTGTGTGTGTGTGTGTGTGTGTGTGTGTGTGTGTGTGTGTGGCAGGGAAAAGGGCTGCTACACATGGTCTCCCCAAGTGTCATTAGCCATTCATTGTGACTTGCTCAGTGTGTGTGTAGAGGGTTAGTGTGCTCAGCTGCACCAGAGAGCGGGAGAGAATACACACACCGCTCCCTGGTTACCAGAACTACTCCGGCGCACCCTCTAAACCCCCCCAACCCGCCCCCCCCACTCTTTACAAAACCAACGAGACTGCATCTACGTTTGCCCTGATATCCTCGCTCTTGTCTCTTGTGTTTTTTTTTTTTTTTTTTTTTCCCCCCATACATGTGCAAATCTCTCTGTGTGGCCCCGAACCTATTTTCACACTCTGTGTGCTTGTACCCTGATTGTGAAGTAATAGCATCTGACAAATGTCAAGGCCTCAAGGGACGGCTGCTATTCTTTCATAACTTTGCCCGGCTGGATTAGGGAGACAGTCGTTTGTCAGACCGCTTCATGCCGGAACACTGTGAGCTAAAGATACTGTCACTTTAAATGCGTCCACATTCACCGGCCTGAAGTTAGTTAAGCATGAAGAGGTTTATTTAGGGGACGTTTTGGGGAACGCATTATAATTGAGATTCATCTGGTTCAGAGTAAATTCAAAGTGTTTGCATTTCTAAGTTGTAGTAATTCAAACTGATTATACTTTAGTTTTATAGTTGTTTTACTGCTCGAGTGTAGGACCATATAAGGAGGTCGTACTCACTCGCTAGTGTGAGAGATTTGTGCAAATCAAAACAAATATTTCCCACCAGACATGAACAGTTATTGAACTTGTACTTTTTTTTTTTCTCTCATTCGCCCGTATTTTTGCAAATGTGATTCTTTTTCCACAGGCACAATTGGTTATAACCAGAGAAATCGTATCGACACTCTGATGTACTTGTTGGCTTATCCACAAAGACCCATGGTTAAGACCAAGACCATTGAACTGATCGACTTTGAGAAGCTACCCGCAGGTCAGAACGCTACGGTGGCCGTGATGAGCTACAGCGGTTACGATATAGAGGATGCGCTGGTACTCAATAAGGCCTCACTGGACAGAGGTAAGAGTGCAAAGCCGAACATGAAGCAACTTTTTAACACGTAAAAGTGTAATACGGGGTGTCCCAAAAAATGTGACGGTATTTGAAATAAGAATATCTCAGTAACTACGTGTCCTAGGCATGTATTTATCAAAATTCCAACAACATATTTAAACGGATATAGATTTTATAACCAATTTCACAAAGCTACACAAATGTTCGACACACGTCAAGTCGGTAGTCCACACATTGACTTTGTGCGAGTCTCTCATTCTGCTTTAAGACTTTGCGATTCGTTCGAAATGTGGCCTCATCACACACAAAAAAGAGAGAGAGAGAGAGAGGGACACTTTTCAATCTCAACTTTCTGTTGCATAGCAACTTAGAAATGTATTGTTAAACATTTGACTTGATTAGCTTTTACACATCTCGTTAGAATGTGAGATCATTTGAGTTAGAATTGGCTGTGTTGTTGGTCTACGAAAATTTTTGGGACACTGTTGTACCGTCTCACTAATGATCAGACAATCTACTGATCTATCTCCATTCATTTCCATTTTTATTTCCATTTAAATTTGCTATTTCATCTTTTGTACAGAAGTTTTTATATTTCTTATATATTTTTTGAAAATTTATCTATTTTGTTCTGTTTTCTTATGTTTCAGCTAAATTTACTCTTATTCCACTATTTATTTCTTATTAATTGTTTATAAATTTTTAAGGTCACGGGCGGTCGTATAAGCATTTCACTGCATATCGTACTGTGTATGTGACAAATAAAAATTTTAATTTGAATACTATATGAAGATGAAAATTTAAGTAAAATGCTATTAAATGAGAGTTACTCTATATAATAAGAATTTTACCTTTTTTGTTTCTAAAGCAATTCATCCAGATGCTTTAAATACCAAACAGCTATTGTATTAGAGAATTATTTATTTTATTTTATTTTTTTCCATTATCTACCATCCTCCCTGTGCTTTACTCTTCCTTCACCTCAGGTTTTGGCAGGTGTCTGGTATACAAGAACGCAAAGTGCACACTAAGACGTTACACTAATCAGACCTTCGACAAGGTCATGGGTCCCATGTTGGATGCAGAAACACGGAAGCCCATTTGGAGACACAGCATCTTGGATGCTGATGGCATTTGCTCTCCTGGTGAGTAAGGCACAGATTTACTCTAATAGAGGCACCGCACAGAAGGGGGGTAACAAAGCCGGTGCCTGTGTTCAGTATTATACATACGCTGCCCGTCATTGTTTTCCCCTGTTTAAAGAGTACTGTATCTATATCAGAGGATTGGGAACTAGGATAGGAGTTGTTGTGAGATTGTTGGCCATGTGGATTGATATATATGTGTGTATGTGTTTGTGTGTGTGTGTGTGTGTGTGTGTGCGCGTGTGTGTGCGCTCTGTACCAGGAGAGAGAGTGGAGAATAAACAAGTTCTGGTGAATAAATCCATGCCCACAGTCACTCAGACACCACTGGAGGGCAGTACCCAGCCAGGCCAGCCACAGTACAGAGACGTGCCAATCACGTGAGTTTGTGTGTTCCTGATCAGGCACAGACTACAACAAAAATATGTTTACAGTATAAGGACTGTAATGGTTAGAATAACCTGATTAGAAACATTAACATCGTAATAAGAATAATAAATCTTAGGCTCTGATACAGAGATCATACCTGGAATAAATGCAAGCTGGTTTGCTAGTAATTTACCCACCAGCAACACATTTCTCCCAAATATTAATTATTAACCGGATGTGCCTGCGACTTGGTTTGCATGGAATTTAGTTTCACACTCGCTGCGTTTATGTTTTCGGTATTTTTCATAGTTAGAATGAACTAAATTTTTACGTTTTACCGTGAAGTGAGCGGAATGAAGGAGTTGATCTCGCGTTTATTAACTAGATTTCACTTCGTCACTCGTAGGCGTGTATTAGAAAAATGTACAGTGCCATCTATTGTATTTTAAGATAAAAATTTTAGATTTTTGACTTATTTTTTTATTTATTTATTTTTTACAAGGTAAATTTATCAATTTATTTATTATCGTATCTTCTTTTCCCGTGGACTGATTGTGTTAAAGGTTATGTGTTATCTTAAGCTCGGCCAAATACACCTGTGAAAACCTCATTAAACTTCGTTCGGTGGTTTTTACGTGATGCGTGCACAAACAGACAATAATTCCAAAAAACATCTTGGAGTCTACCAAAGTATTTTTTTCGCAGATATTTTCAGTGTACTGAGAGAAAGACACGGCAACCTTGAAGCACAAGAGAGACATGAAAAACACTAAAACTAAGGAAAAGACTGAAAATATTTCCAATGTTGTTGTTGTTGTTGTTTTTTTAACTTGAATTAGTGGTCTAATGTTATTTTGTAATGAATAACCTTTGGACTAAATCAGAAATGCATGCACAATACACATTTTTACTAGTGGGCTTAGATTTATGTTCATTTAAACTTCCTAAGAACATGCAGGTAGGCGGATGCCAAACCATAAATCGCCCCTAGTTTTGCATATTTGTGCAAATATCGGTACCTGATGTGGACTGGCGTCCCATCCAGGATCTGTTCCTACCTCACATCCAGTGTTCCTGTTATAGGCTCTGGATTCTCCTCGATCATGATAGTGTTTACTGAAGAACATGAGCATGACCTGTAATGGCTGTGCATAACTTTTATACTTATAATATGCTCATTGTTATGAAGACTTCTGCTTTATTTATGCAGTCACATAAATCCGACTACACTGTTTTAAGGTCGTGACCTTGACTTTCCTGTACGCACAGATACAAGGGTTCAACGGACTCGTACATCGAGAAGGTGATGATCTCTTCAAATGCAGAAGACGCATTTCTGGTCAAGATCCTGCTCCGGCAGACACGTCGTCCTGAGATCGGAGACAAATTCAGCAGCAGGCACGGCCAGAAAGGTACACCGGTATTCGGGACTCTGTTCCATCACTCGCTTTTAGTAGATGATGATGATGATGATGATGATGGTTAAAATATTTATTTGTTTAAGGCGATACATCACTTCCACTTATTCACGTGCAAGAAAATGTGTGTGCTCTGCATGTGCATTCACACACATGAACGTACAAGTGTCTCCCCTTTTTTTTTTTCCTTCTTCTTCTTCTCCTGTCCCCCTACCCTGCTTGTTCCCAACATGTATTCAGATTCAGAATCCTGCTCTCCACTTTTTTCTTTTTTTTTTGAGGGCTGCTTTTCAATTAATTAGCCCTTTGTCCCGAAGCAGCGTATGCAAATTTATCACAGCCGTGCTGCTCCTGGGAAAAAAATGTTTACAGGCGCTATTGTTTCTGCGCACCTCTGCTGAGAGCCCAGGCCACGATGATGGTTTAATCAGCACGCTAACTGGCGCCATGCATAATTCACTCATTTCATTAACCGAGGTTGTCCTTGGGCGCTCATCACAGCCCATGAGAGTGAGCAGAGGTCAGGGAGGGGTTAGCTGCAAACAGCCCGAGATGCTATTTACTGCTCTTTTTACTGGGCCTTTGGTATTTAAAGGAGTGGCACAGAGCTGCTAGACTGGGCTAACACCAGGACAGTTATTGTTTGAGAGGGTCAGTGTAGTTCTCTCTCTCTCTCTCTCTCTCTCTCAAATGCCTTTATTTCTCTGGTGCTTTTGGATTCTAGTTGCTTATTTGGTGTAATTTTATGTGGTTTAGGGATGAAGTTAAGCATATTTCCATGCCGTGTGCTGCTGAAAGGCTTTGAATCTGTAAACTTTGCATGCTCGGATTTTAATTTAATATATATTTAAATAATGTAACTATATAGAAGCGAAATGAAGGGAAAATCTAAACCACGACCCAATCTTTTCTTCATTTTATGTAGAATAACTGTGAGCAGTAGAGGGTGCATGTACAGATTGAGAATCGTGTTTGTTTGTTTATTTATTTATTTGGATATTTTTGCATGGTAGGTAGGAAAGTAAACTCACACAGAAAATTTCAAGACATGGGAGCAAGACTTTTTTTTCTTTTTTTTTTAAACAAGGAAAGAAAGAGAAACCTGGGTTACCCGTGATTTATTTATCTATTTATTTTTGTAGTAGTAGTAGGTGAATAATTTCTTACATTTAGTTTTAACAGTAAGTGTAAACATATAGATTTTTGGAGATTATTTCAAATGGATGCACGGGTGACCTTTACTTAGAAAAGCGTTATTCTTGCCACTACTATTAAAAAGTTATAACATATCAGAAAATTAAATAATGGTATGGTGGTTAAAAAAAAAAGCAACAGATGAATTTATCATTACTTTGCACTACTTTCTTTTCTTTGTACTTTTTTTTTTTTTCCTTAATGATTGGGGAATAAGGGCATTTTAGCGGGGGGGGGGATAACCAGTTACAGGAAGACAGTTACATGTTTTACGCAAATTACTGTATGTATGTGATGTATGTGGGGGGAAAAAAAGAATTGGCAGCTTTATTGGTACCGAGAGCCAACCGAGGATATCCCACAGTGCACTGGTGCCAGTTATAGTGCGGCAAGTTTGACTGGGGTTTTGTGTGGTGCTGTTTACTTACATCCCCCTTCACAGATCCTGCTTACTCTGACTGGTCTCATAAGCTCTGGTCAACAGAGCAAAATTGGTTAATTATTCACCGGTGACCCAAACACACAGACATAAACACACACACACATTGGCTGAGCTGTGTTGGTGGGGCTCATTGTGTGAGCTGCCAGTGCGAGGCTGTATGGGGTGTGATGGAGGGCCGTGGACTCTTAATGCTGTTCTCCTTTTCTCTGCTGATTTCATGCCTCTTTTATCATTCACTCACACACACACCAAATAAATAACGGGGAATGTGATGAGAATTATTTTTTTTTTGAAAATATATATATTTTCTTTATGCATTACTCGTCTACTCTACTGGTTCCTTAGTTTGCTCTCTGCCTTTTCAGTATGAAGTTAAGCCTCTGTGTTGTACTTTATCTTTACTAATCTATTACTTGTTCGAACTAAGGTAAACCGTTTTATGCTGTATTATAGTGATGGGAAGTTTGAATCATTTTAGTGACTCGGTTCTTTGAATCTTGTTCATCAAAATGAACTAATCGTTTTTTGAATCATTTAGTTCAATTCGTTCTTTTGATAAATAAAATAAAATGTTGCATTTTCAATAAAAATACCCCCAATACGTCTACATACACAAATCTTGGCTATAGTTCCAGTAATGAAAATATTACAATGCAGCTAAGGACATATTATAATAAACAGAATGAGTAGCTCACCTCTCATATCTTCCAGTCTGAGTCGTTTGTTCTTTTGAATCTATTGCACTGCATAGCGTCTATGGGAGTCACGTGACAAAAGAACGAACGATAAAGAAAGAATCGCTTAATTCTGTTTCCTGTACATAACCTACGGAGGTTTTGCGATGATTTGCACACATGCGCGCCCAGTAGAAAATTAACGAATCACTCTCCGAGACTATTCGTTCTTCTGAGTAAAAAAAAAAGAACAAATCGTTCATGAACGACCCATCGTTACTGTATTATAGCGAGTGTATGAGAAAATACATTAATTGACAGCAGGGTGTGATCCATTTACCACCCTAAAATTGATTAGTTTCCTATAACGGCACATTCCCGAAGTGTGGGGTTCCTCTTACATCACAGCAGTTTTTTTCACACTAGTCATCCTTAAACAAATAAAACAACCTTCCTATCCTGTTTGTACAGTAGTTCATTTTAATGTTGTGGAACATCCATGAAACAAATTCACGTTATATATTTCCTTGCTCAGTTTTTCCCTCTTGTAGTCAATACCCACAGAAATGCACATGCAGAAGTCCCTAAAATTTAACTGTTACTATAGAAACGACAACTTATTTGTGAAAGAACATTAATAATCTGTGATTTGACCTACAGCGAGCGCCACCATTGCTCATGCTGTTATAAAAAAGAAATCAACAAAAGTATTTATTACAATACAACAACACTGTGGTGTGCGTGTATATATAAAATATAAAGCTCATGACGTCAACATTTTGTACGTAGTCACTTGATCTTTACACATTGGACGTATTCCATTCCTCTCACGGACTGATCCTGTCTTTGTGTGTGGCACGACCAGGGGAAGTTACAGAAGTCTAATCCCTCTCACTGTCCGGCTGAGCACCTCTCCTCACTTCCTGCTCCTGCCCACTCTCTTTTTACAACTTGCAAATGGCCCAATAATGTGTTTGCTCTAACAGACGGAAGAGTGTGGAGCAAACATTTGCGCTCACACTCGGAGCACCGCTTCCCTGGCCCACCGTGTGACTGAATAATGCCAGTGCCTTTTTTTCTTTTCTTTTCTTTTCTTTGAAGCCAGCAGACCTGATCACCATCGTACACGTATATCCATACAGCATGTCGGATAATAAAGCGGTGATTTAAGTTGTGGGACAGATATGTTGTTAAACCTTTTTTAATGCGTTTGTGTACGAGACTGCACTTAAGAAAAAAAACTACATTTATTATAGTTTATTTCATATGTACAACCAAATTCCACATCCTATTAGTTTATAGTATTTACATCTGTGGCACAATTTGGCATTTGTATTAAGCATTTTGTAATGTTACCAAGAATCTACAAAGCCTTCCATGATGAACTTCCCATGTCAAATGCAGCTTCCCTTTTTACTGTTACAAGCACTGACCCTTTAAAAAATGCTACGTAAACATCTAACAAAAAACTTCCCCAATATCAAAAGTTCTACTTATATAATATTTAAAGGTTTATGTGGAGCAGCCATCATAAAATTACCTGTAAATAAACACCAACATAACAACGTGGGCGCTAATATATAAACCTGTGATTTGTCTTTCATCAGTTACTGTCCTGAGTTGCACTGTTATAGAATACTAATCATGTTAGATTAGTATTCTATAACATGTTGGAACAGTAATCTCATAATCACGTTTGAGAATACTATAATTTTATCATGCAGGACCATTTGTACCTAAAATGCTTCTGTATTTGTCATGGTTTTTTTTATTTTTTTTTTATAAAGATTTTGTCCTAACAAACCAAGCTGAT
This sequence comes from Clarias pachynema, assembly GCA_030014365.1. Taxonomy (NCBI): domain Eukaryota; kingdom Metazoa; phylum Chordata; class Actinopteri; order Siluriformes; family Clariidae; genus Clarias; species Clarias pachynema. Next base: position 12,934,099 of record JAQMYL010000037.1, on the reverse strand, counting down.
GAAATACTTTATGTTGTGCTCAGAAACAAATATGGTGACAAAAATGAGCTCCCAGATACAATCCACATAAAATACAGGGCTTCAATCATTGTTTAACCATCTCTCTCAATTTACGTTTTTCCTTTTTTTGATGCCTTCAATGATGTATGTTTCTCCTACTACAGGTGTGTGTGGCCTGATCGTTCCTCAGGAGGACATGCCGTTCTGCGACTCAGGGATCTGCCCGGACATCATCATGAACCCTCATGGATACCCCTCCAGAATGACTGTAAGCTCCTCCCCAGTGAGAATGAATCATTTTATTTTACTGGTTATCCACTTTCAATGGGTAATGCCACACTGAATCCAAAATCAAATTTAAAGAAATATTTAATTAATTTAAAAATTGTTAATCAATAAATGTTTGCTTTGAAGGGGTAAGATGTTGCCGATCCTATTTAATTCTGCAGGTGATGCACTCTAAACTATTCATACTTCACAGCATCCTGTGTGGTAGGATATAATTATTTGCCAAGATTGTTTAGACTTGTACCAAAAACTGAAGAAAAAAAAAGATTAATCTGATTGAATCAGAATATTTATAAAAATCGTTACACAGTGCAAATCGATTGAACACCTACGTAGCGTGATATCGCATCGACTGATACCTGGTGATTACTTACTTACTTGTTAGTGCTAGAGTGTGAATCGCCTGGCAATAAACTTACCTTCACTACTTTGCATGTTTAAATTTTTTATTTCATTTTTTTATTTGATGAAAGTTGTATGTTTTTTGTTCTTTAAGTCATTTCACACAAGTGTGTTTTGGTCCTACATCCAATCTGAAGTGTGTGTTTGGGTGCACCCAGCAGGCTCTCTGATGGAAACCGGTGTAAATAGAATAAAAGGATTCACCCTTTCAGCATCGGGAGGTCGAAGGCCATTCAGCCCTTTTTGTGCGAATCCACTGTGGTGCAGCAGACCGCGACCGTATCCATGATGTCACATTCTCCAGCTGCAAAAGCACTGACGTCATATATGTTGTTTTGCATTTAGCATGTTTATACTCTGATCATAACTGGAACAGACTAATAATCACCGGCTTGTGTAGAAATGGTATTTAAGAGTGAGCTGCTTGAAACATGGCAGCATGAGGGTACTTACACTGTCTGCATCATGTTTGTTGTTGTGCTAGGTCGGGAAGCTGATCGAGCTCTTAGCTGGAAAAGCAGGCGTGCTGGACGGGCGTTTTCACTATGGCACGGCTTTTGGGGGAAGTAAAGTGAAGGATGTGTGTGAGGATCTTATTCGCTATGGGTACAACTACCAGGGCAAAGATTTCGTCACATCAGGCATCACAGGGTAATAAAGTCATTTAGATTTCAAATTATTGTTTTAGTTTTGTTTTTTTGATCAGTTATCCATTATAAGAGCTTAGACAAATACATTATGCATTTATCGATATAAAAAAATCTTGGTGTTTTGCTTTTCTTCTCCATCCCTCAAGTAGTTCAATATTTACGTTTTAGTGTTTTTGTTTATCGCGTTTTTTTTTTAATTGTCCTGCTAATATGTCTAGTCCTGTGTTCTTTGTGTTTAAACAGGGAACCCCTGGAAGCTTATATCTACTTTGGCCCAGTGTACTACCAGAAACTGAAGCACATGGTGTTGGATAAGATGCACGCAAGAGCACGCGGCCCTCGAGCAGTCCTCACAAGGTATAATCATAAGTGTCGTCATGTGGCCAGCGGCCATATTTCACCAATCAGGAAGGACGTCATGAAACATTTGGTGGAAAGTGCTTTCTGTTGTTTTGCACATACGTTGAGCTCAGAGATGCCCCTAATTTGCTAGTGTTGCTGGAGGAGGAAGTATACCTTTTATTTTTTTTCCATCTGGAGAGCACAGTCAATTTCGCTCCTGGTCACAGCTGGCCATGGCATTGTCCCAAACTCTGGGCGGTTTGGTAATGGCTTTCTTTCGCTCCATCCGGTGTTTTATGAAAGAATTAATAAAAGATTAAAAACCCAATGTTGATAATGTCGTAATGAACATGTCATATTTCTTTGAGTGAGAAATTAGATTAGATTAGATTCACCTTTGCCCAAGTTCAAAGTACATATACAAAGCCTGAGAAATGCAGTTAGTTTTTAATCAGGAGTGCACAAGTGGCCTATTTACAATAAATAACGTGGTAAATGAGGGTGTAGGTCCATACGTACAGGGATTATATGTGAGAGTGATTAATGTACAGAAGGTGCAGTATGTAATAAGAATATGGTATATGTGGTAATAAATATGCAAATATTGTGCAGTGGATAAGACATGACAAGAAGATAACAATCTCAACACGATGTATATACAATATATTGCCAAAAGTATTTGCTTGTCTCCATTCGCATGCATATGAACTTAAGTAACATCCAGTGAGTTTATGGGAATTCTTTGACCAATCCTCCAGAAGCGCATTTGTGAGGTGATGTTGGACATGAAGACCTGGCTCGCAGTCTCTGCTCTATTTCATACCAAAGGTGTTGTTCAAGTTCTTCCACACAAAACTCGCCCATCCATGTCTTTATGGACCCGATGTCACAATGTTGGGAGCATGAAATTTTCCAAAATGTCTTGGTGTGCTGAAGCGTTAAGAGTTCCTTTCACTGGAAATAAGGGGCTGAGACCAACTCCTGAAAAACAAGCCCACAGCTTCTGAAAGAATGCACAAAAGTTCCCATAAACTCACTCCTGAACCGTGTGGAAAGCCTTCTCAGAAGAGTTGAAGCTGTTATAGCTGCAAAGGGTGGGCCAACAGTTCATATTAAACCCTATGAATCAAGATTTGGATGTTGCTTAAGTTCATATGAATGTGAAGGCAGACGAGTGAATACTTTTGACAATATATCTGTGAAGATTGTCAGTCATCCAGGTGAGATTAACTGGAAACTCTTCAGTCTCAAAGAAGCTACTTGGACGAGTAGTGAAACGCTTCTACTAAACTAAGAAGTCGTCCAGTTGACATGACTCAACTTCCAGATTTTTTGGAAATATAGTGTCTGTCTGAAGTTTTAACCCACACCATCAGTGAAATATTGAGTAAAAGCGATGTTCTGTAACAGTTATGTGGCTGGTTTAATAAGGTACTAAAATAAGATACTTGTTCAATGTAAACAAACACCTGCACCGACGGATATTAATTAATGTTTTCACCGCTGAAATAGCAGCGCTGCAGTGATAAAAGACAAAACTTCCATCTTTGGCCGATCTACTTTTTTCAATGTCTCATCTGTTACTCTCTCTTCGATTATCGAACAGGGAGTATTTTTGACTGATGACGAGAAAGTACAACTTTAAACATAAACAAGACATGAGATACTCAACCTTACAAAATTTTAGTCAGAGTTCTGCCGTACAGAAAGACTGATTACTTTAAAGCTGCTCAGCTTATTTTAATTGAACTCTTCCTACAAATTGTTTACATGTCAACGATGGGTGCTTACACCAGTACAGAATAATTAGGGTGAAATATACAGTAGTGCAATGATGAACAGCTCTGAGGGGTATCTTTTGATAATGCCTTTCATTTTGCAGACAGCATTTATAGTAATAAGCATTAGTGGACATGAATTCTAATTGGGAATAATTATTACTGTTCTATAGTAGCTGTCGTATGTCCTACATTAGTCACAACTTGTACAATCGCATGTGTGTGCACGGTTACGCAGACAGCCTACAGAAGGTCGTTCCCGGGACGGAGGTCTGCGTCTGGGTGAGATGGAGAGGGACTGTCTGATTGGCTACGGGGCCAGCATGCTGCTGCTAGAGCGTCTCATGATCTCCAGTGACGCTTTCGAAGTGGATGTGTGCGGCCAGTGTGGCCTGCTCGGATACTCTGGATGGTCAGTACTAAATTATAAGGTTTTGTGTGTAAAGAATATCCTGATCATATGTCTTGTTTTTTTTCAATCGTGCTGTTTGTGTGCTGCAGGTGCCACTACTGCAAGTCCTCATGCCATGTGTCCTCTCTCCGCATTCCCTACGCCTGCAAGCTGCTCTTCCAGGAGCTGCAGTCCATGAACATCATACCACGCCTGAAACTGGCTCGATACAATGAGTGAGCTGATTTGGACACTGCTAACGCTCAAGCCAAGAAAACACTGTACTGTATTCGAAAAACTGCAGAGTCATGTCTCAGTCTGCATATCCATGACGTGCTGTCGCAGTGGTTTCTGTGCATGTCGGTGTGTTGTATAAACCATTAGTGGTTACATTGAGCCTAAATTAGAGGATTCAAACATCATTTGAAAATCTCTACATTAGAATATTATCCAGGTTGTAATTTAAATAGGATATCATGATATTGCCAAATGTTGGCAAATTTTGTTTGCATGTATAAAAAAGTGCCTACTTTACAGATTTTTTTTTTCAGTGAAAAAAAAAAATTATTGCTGCTTGCCTATTTGTTTGTTTTTTTCCTTGTTTGTTTTTTGGAAAGTGATATTTTCTGTATGTATATGTAAGTAATAAATCATTCTATAAATTATTTACAAATGTATTGATGTTTCATACATTTTGTCACTGCTTTATTAGTAAACCAGTGAACAGAAAATGGAAATGTATTTACACAAGAAATTATTTTAAAAATTATAATAATTATTAGCTTTTACAATCAAAAGCTGCAGACATTACTATTTCTTTAGCAACTTAACATAGGTCTTAGATCTCCCCCAAAGTCTTTCACAAATATAATACAAATCTGGAGCTTTTAATCTAAAAATCCCACTACTCTTTCCACAAATGTAACAAATCCTTGCAAATTAATTAGCTATGACATTTGTAGGGCTATTTCGTTTGTGAGAAATGTATCATTTTGTGGGATTATTGCATTAAAAGTTGGATTTGTATTACGTTATCTTATTACTATCTTCTTATATGATGTCACAATAGGAGGAACATTTTACTGGCTTGTATTAAGCCTGGCCAATACAAAAGTTTATTTATTTATTTATTTTGTAAACCTGAATCTCTAAATCCTCTAAATGTTCAAAAATAACTAAAGTGTATTTTGCATAATAGCTATCCTTTACGTAAACGAAGAATAAATAGCAGTATAAACGATCACAATGTTTTCATCAACCCCCTTTATGCCATGCTATTATTCACATTTTTATTACAGCACCAGAGATCAGACCTGCTTGCTGCATCTTAAACCAACTGTCCCAGAGCGGTGCTGCCCTGCACACCCACCCAATTTAACCTCTGCCAGTGATTAAGGGTCAATGAAAAAGGAAGTGTTTATCCCAACTGGCCTGATGGCGGGGACGGAGGTGAAAGTATTGTGTGTGTCCTTGATTAAGTGCTAATGTGACAACACTGACAGGGGAAAAGTGCTTGTTATGTTGGCCACCTTCCTTCTCAGATGCTTTTTACACTAATAAAATGTCCACCATTCAAAGCTTGCCGCCACCCACTAAGCCGTTCTGGAAGCTTTTGATTGGGAGAATGCTGGAGAAAGGGCACTGACAGTGACTCGCTGATAAAGGCTGGAGGGAGGTGGAGTGTGCTGTTGTCTCTTTTAGGCGACTGCACCTGTCCTAACTAATGAGGGCCTAATGAGAGGCCGAGAGTAATAAAACAGAAAAGGGATGTGTCTTGAGGGTGGGAACAGAAGCTCCTCCTAACATCTTACTATCTTTACACCTTGAAAACTGGAATTAATCAGCCAATCACAAGTCCCGATCCTCAATGCTGTTAGCTCATATTCAATCCTTCACCTGCAAGTTATGTTAAGATCTGGCAACATGTAAAAAACGAAAAGGATTTCGATATTGTTTAAAAGTTCTATACCTGTCCTGCACACTTTCTCTTGAGTTTTTTTTAAAAGAAGCAACAGTTATAAGGCAACGCCAGTAAACTATACTTGGGCACACGGAGTGCTGAAGAGTCTTCCTCCTCTGTCCACCATGTGGGGAGCAGTTCAGCCATAATCCCCCTTTCTCTTGCTCCTTCTCCTCTCTCCTTCTATCTCTCCCCTGTGGTTCCATTCATATTCTAATCACAGCTTTCCCCTCTGCAGTTCGCAGGCACTCCATCAGAGCCTCCCTGCCTCAGGCTCTACACTTTTACTTCCCCCTTTTGTGACCAACGCTCTCCTCCCAGCACACTAAAATAAGGTTGGTACAAGGAGAGAGTGAGAGAGACAGAAGGGGAGGGGTGGGGTGGTGGTGTCAGCCAGTTCTGTTTGCGCAAGAGCGGATTTGACCAAATTCTTAAACTTTCTCTTTTTTCCCATTTCAAGATTTGGTGCTGTTCTATGATTTTTTTTTTTTTTTTAAGAGCGATACAAGTAATGCTAGATTAAAACAAAAAAACTAGCAAGAATAATTCAAACTTTAATAAATTTTTAAATGATGTATCAATAAAATGTTACAACTTTGTCTTCACTCCACGCAGTTTGTTTGCTTGCTTCACAAAATGCCATTCGGGGTTTCCGAATGAAGACGCAGACATGAAGAAAGTTCTGTAACTGGCCAAAAAGTGGCCCTTGGATCAAGAACTTTAAAACGGAGGCAGTGGGGGCAGTGTGTGTATGTGTGTGTAGGGAGGGGGGTATGAAAACGTATTAAATGCTATAATGGGAGACGGGGAGGCCACAGTGCTGGGATTGCGTAGATCTAAGCCTCTTTTTTTCTGGGGAGGGAGCTTTTCTTATTCAAAACAGCCCCACAAAAGACTTCCAGTGAGCCTTGCCACATCCCCATCTGACTCGAAGCCATTCATCAGCCTGCCGAGCCTATCAATGACATGTCCCCCATCAGGGCTCCTATAAAATCAGCCCCTTTCCCATGAAACATCAGCAAACATTTTGACGGCTCTGGCTTTTCCCCCCTCTGGATTTCTGGAGTCTCTGACCCTCGCACCCCCCCACCGCTTCAACCCTCACCCCCGCCACCTCTCCTCCACTATCACCACCTCCACCACCACCACCATCTTCTCTCTCTCTCTCTCTCTCTTTTGCACTCTCTCTGTTAAGCCAGCACATCGAATGCGTCTCAGTGACAGGCAGTGCTCTCGGAGAGTCGGAGGGAGCTGAGGAGGGGGAATCCTGCTCGGAGCCATTTTCTCAGAGGAGCCCTGGGGACATTGGATGGGAAGAGGATGCACTGTGGGCTGCTCGAAGAGCCTGATATGGAATCCACAGGTTGGTTCTTTGCTGCGCCGCCCTGGCTTTCGAGATGCTTGGGGAGCCTGGGCGGTTTTTGGGACGCAGGACTTGGAAATGTGTGACCTCAACCTTACTTTAGAGATTTTTTTTTTTTTAAGCAAAAAAAAAAAAAAAAACCTTTAGTACTTTTATCCTTCAGCAGGACAGCTTGGTGGCCTTAACTTACCTAGACATGAACAGCTGGTGGGCTATTTTCACCTTTCTTGTTGCTTCAAAGGATGCATGCTCTTCTCGTGCATACAAATTAATTCTCAACTTTTGCGCCATAGTGAACTTTTAGTGACATGTTTCTGCTGATTGTGTAAAAGTCGCGCTGCTTTCTCGAGGCCCAGAGCTGCACCTGCCTCGGGCTCGAGCTGCGTGTTTTCTGTGCGCTGTTTAAAAGTAGCCCGAAGAGAAAAGTATTGTTACACAAGTGTGTGTTTTTATACTGCCCGTTATATTTATTACTATAATAGCAACCTAATTACTGCTGAATCTAATCGGACCACGTTTTATTTCGTTCATTTAAAATATGGTCCGCATATATCTCGTCTAAGGTTAGGCCTAATATTTTAACACGAAATGCATCAAGATTTTTTTAAAGCTCGGGATTAACTGTATGTTTATTTTAAATATTTTATAGTATTCTAATAAAAGCGAATATATTACCGTACCATGCAGTTTTGTAGATGTTCTCTCTGATATTTAGTGCCACACAAGAAACGATCTCTGATCCGTCCCGCATTTAGATTGGATTTAATCCAATTATTGTGACCTACTCAAGCTGCGCACTGAACAAACCGTTCAATTACAGCAACCTGGCTCTAGGAGAACTTTTAACTTCATTTTAAACTTTAAACTTTTACTGTTTATAAACGAGCACGGTGTTTTTTGTTTTTTATGAGATAAACAGAATACTTGGAAATTTCCGAGAAGTCGTGTTTTATTGTGTTTTAATTAAGAACCCATTAGGCCCAACTGCTTGTCGGCACCGTCGCAAATATCTTACAGGGATTTATCTTTATTAGTGCTTGTTTTGCTTGATTTTTTTTTCTACCGAAATTTCCAGTAAAATGACCAAATAAACAAAAATATATATAATGATTTTTAAATGTTAAAAAATATTTAAGTAAATATTTTTTACACTCTTTTATTAAGCTGTTTCTATTAAGTTCATATTTCCACATGATATTTTTTTTATTAAATATAAACTAATAGTGTCTCAATACCACTAACTAACACCACCCCATACTCCTCCTTGTCATTGTGCATGCATGTTAAACAATTGCACTTCTATTGAACGTTCTGGAGAACGTTTCTCAGCTTTAAACTCTTCTCATCAGTCGGAACTGGAGTCCTTGCCGACGCGCATCCTTGGCAACCGCTGCTATGGTGATGGTAGTCACGACCCGTGCCGGAAACGGTGCAGGCCCAGCGCTGTCTGTCCTAAAAACAGGCCTGAACAGCGTACATGCAAAATTATCCAACATAAACGTGTATATAGGGCGCGTGCTTAAACACATGATTATCAGCATCAAATGGAAAAACCGGTTAAGTCCAGCGCGGGTGACGCCGAGCGCGCGCGGACTCAAGTCGAGGTGACAACGCGCGCGAGTTTAACATAAACAGCTGACCGTAAAAATTCTCGCAGTTGCTGCGCATGCGCACTTCATTGCGATCCATTGAGTCATATTTCTTCATGGATTTTAGAGATATTTTCTGAGCGTAAGATAACCTGTCAGAATGTAGTTTTAATAGTTGTATAATGGTGGTGTTTTCTCATCAGACGATTTAGCTCACGCCTTCAATCTATGCCAATTTCCTGCTGGGGTTAGACTATTAAAACAATTCTTATGGCATTGTCATACAAATATGTATAAATGCTTATTTACTAAGGCAGAGTGGTTTGTTTAAACAAGACAAATCATTACCATGACAAGCAGTGTCCATGGAAGAAACCCACACCTCTCTCAGAGTGGTCCCGACTGCTGTTGTTGTTGCTCTTGATGCTAAAAATTATTGTTTTCCTCTTGTACTGTATGTCCAATAAATCATCCAGGGTTATTTTTCTACAGAATTTGAAAAAATCTGCAGACTAAAAAAAACATTAACTTATTTTGTATTCAGCCTGTTGCTTTATGCATTTTAAAAGTGGAAAAAATATAGATAATTTTTCTTTGATGAAAACTAGTTGAGTGAAAAGACCATTTTGACTTTAACAGAGAGCTGGATTGAAAGGTGTCTTAATGAAAGTGAGAGCAAACCCTATTCCAGCCACACGTCCCTGGGGAACATGTCCACGGATGAAAGTAAGCCATGGCATTTCAATCCACAACCTGTTGTACACTCAGGTTTTAGGATTATCTCTTCTTACAAGAAAATATTTTTAAAGTTGCATGAAGACATTTTATGATTTAAATTCATAGGCTTTTAATTGTGATTTTAAGCATGTTTATTATTTAAAATTATGATCATATTTTTATTTCCTTAATTATTTGGTTTTTATATTTTGTCAAAGATGAAGAGAAGGAAAATAACCGGGCGTCTAAACGGCATTCGACCCCGGCGACTTTACAATGGTGAGTTTGCATCTTACTCAACCTTATTCACCCTTAAGACTGTTCATTTCCATTATATCAATTTCATGTTATGGATTAATAAAACATGTCTGCTTCAATTTTAATCATGACAGTTAATGAGGCAGAGCGAGTTTCATTCACAGCCAAAAGCCCAGTGTTGATTTCGTAAGCTTTGAAAGCTGGACATAACTGGACTCTGTAACAGTTTCTGCAGTACTGTAGCTCTTAATTTGACCCTGGGGATTTTGCTGTGTACACAGGATTTATGTTGTTTACATTCTGGTCCAAAGGCTGACATAGCTGTGCCAATGACAATTAATATCATATAAATCCGTACAATATTCATTGCTTTTTTGCTCAGAATTGAAGTTCAGTATAATGTCAACTTTTTCTTCCAAGATGCTGAGAGTACTCGATATTAAAAAAAGTAATGGGAAAAAAATGGAGGAGCTCCGGGTGTACTGTACATCTACTAAGCTTTCTTCACCCTTTGCTGTTTGTTTTATTGTCAGTTTTTGAAAAGTGTATTAGTGCTGTATAAACTCCGTAAGTCGTAAATAGGGTAAATGTTACATAGAAATTTAAAACTAAATTACAGAATATAAGTGAAATTTTATTTGTTCAACAACCCTCATTTAGACTTGAATAGGGTTTCTGAACATTTTCATGTCAATAATGTAATGCTTATTGGATGTTATATGTTATATTTGTTATATAACAATAAAATCTAATGCTTATTGGATATTGGATGTCATATGTTATATTGGATGTTATAAATTAGTTATAAAAACAAATACTACACATTCATCAAAAGCATTTATAATATGACCCTTTTGTGGTCTGAACCAGAAAGGAAAAAGATTTATGTTGGAAAAAGATTAATGTGATTGATTATTATTTAGATACAGCAACCTTATTCGTAACATATTAATAAATAAACTAATAATAATAATGATGATAATAATAATAAAGTAGGATAATTAAACCTGTCAATGTGGATTTGCAGAGTTCTGTATTTTCTGCACCATTTTGATGCAACTTAAAATAAACAATAAGTTACGTTATTTTATTAATTTTATTTAACTTCTGTACATATATATGGCTCACTATGAACACAGATTTGCTATCATGTTAAATTGACGGCATAATAATAAAAATAATAATAACAATAATAATAATAATATATTATTTGTTTCATTGTTTTGATTTGTTGCATTTTTTAATACATTTATCACCTGTATACTCAGTGATGTTTTACTGTACAAACTCCGGCTAGAACTACCTTCATTGCAGCCGCTTCATTACTTGCTGTTGAAATACAAGCATGTTTCTAAAGTAGTTAATCAATATTGAATTATGCCAAAATGATTCGAAACATAGCTGTAGTGTTATTACCTACCTCGGTTTATACAAACTTAGCCTTTATTGCTTCAATACAATGTCATTATATTTTTCCTCGGAAATGTTCAGCAGCAAAATGTTTGAACCTCTGTGTTGATAAGATGGTTTTCACCAGGTTGGAGGAGAACTACGAGATTGCTGAGGGAGTGTGTGTCCCTCGCAGTGCACTGTACATGCACTATCTAGACTTCTGTGAGAAGCATGGCACTCAGCCTGTCAATGCTGCCAGTTTTGGGAAGGTAAGCTTTTACAAACCAGCTATTCTGAGCATTACAACTGATTCGTGTCATTGGGTCATTTCTTAGATACATGCAATACGTCCACCAGAATCAGGTGATAAATGCATTTAGATCGCTTTAATGATTTCCTAATGGTAAAAGTGTATTACAAGGTGAAGTTGAGGCATATGATATGCCTGTAGCTGAACAGGTGAGAGTTAAAGGTCTTGCTCTAGATATTTGAACAAAACCACTACCCTTAAGTAGAAGGGAAAAAATATCACTGTCACCATTTTTTTTTTTAGCAAAATAACGAACTAAACCTCTAGTCATGCTTCCTCTTGTTCCCACAATCTGTCCGAGTGCCTCCTTACGTCGACACCACCTGACATCCCTACCCCATTCCCCAGCTCCTGTCTGAGGATATTGAAAAAGAGAGGGGGCCTGGATTAATGTGTAATTAAAGGAAATTTGGAAGGGTGAGATGTTGCGGAATGTTAGATCAGTGGCTAAAGCAGCGTGGGGTGTCCTTTAGGAAGGCTTCATTGATTCGGGACAAAAAAGAGAGAGAGAGCTGGGGCTGCCTCCCTGTCTGCTCATTTATCAAGCCGAGCCTGACAGAAACTTCACAGCTTGGCCCCTTTTTTCATCCCACACAATGGAGAGCTCCACTGTTTGCTAAAGTTTCTGCACCGGGAGCTGGACCAAGGAGCCAATCTCATGGACAAAAACAGAACAGAGAGAGAGAGAGACAGACACTCAGACAGAGACATAGGAAAAGGGGAAAAGAAAAAAGATGGAAAGAAGAGCTGTTGGATATGAATTTTGTGAATGTGACAACTGGCAAGAACTTCAGTGGTCAAACGGAGAGCCGTCTTTCATGCACTGCAGAAGTTCTCCTCCTTTTATGTTGCACATGTCCAGTAGATTTAAGTAAACTGTCTAGCTTGTAAGCGTCTAGATTGTAAATGTGAAGGAAGGACAATGTGTGATCTTCAGCAAATGCTCTTTTGTGTCCTGTCCTTTATAGATAATAAGACAACAGTTCCCTCAATTAACAACACGAAGGCTGGGAACCAGGGGCCAATCAAAGTAAGTCTTACCAGACTGATTCTGTCTGTGCAATTTTTTCTTTTCTCATCTTATGTGCCTCATCTTATTCTCATTACATTCCTAAAGTGACGATAATTCTACTGATGTCTGTTTATTATTAGGAACTTCAGATATACATTCATTTTATTTACTTAACCTGCATCTTCATTGGTCCTCTCTTGATCACTCTTTTCCTCAGGTACCACTACTACGGCCTAGCAGTGAAGGAGAGCTCCCAGTACTACGATGTGATGTACTCCAAGAAGGGTGGCGCCTGGGTAAACGAGACAGGCAAGAAAGAGGTTACCAAGCAGACAGTGGCGTATTCACCCCGCTCCAAACTGGGCACTCTGCTGCCAGAATTTCCAAATGTCAAAGACCTAAATCTGCCTGCCATTCTGCCAGAACAGAAGGTAAATAGAGCACTAAAAAACCCAGTGACTATCTTCTTCTTTAGCCAGCCTACCCCCCCACCACCACCACCACCACCACCCATCTCTTCTCATACATCCACCCCTCCTGCTTCCCCTTTCATCTGCCCCCTGCACCTTCTCTGGGTTGGGATTTAAACAAGGGCCCTGAGGATTTATATGCTGGGTCCTAGCGAACTCTTAATCTTTCAAGTAGATAATAAGATCTCACACACAACAAAGTACAGACTCTAGCTGTCCTGCTTTAAAAAGCCGCTTTAATTTGAAATAGTTTACGGCTTGCTGATCTCCAAAGCCACTTTTTATACAACGCGTTTGACTAAAATTTGCAGCCAGGGTTATTGACGCAAGTATTTCAATGTGCCATTTATTTTCTTATAAAGGAGGAGGAACGAGAGGTCTTATTGATGTGTGAATGATTATTTCAGTAAGTCTTAGTAAAACGGCCTTTTTTATTTTCAGGTTTCAACGTTTATCATGATGTACAGAACACACTGCCAGAGAATACTTGACACCGTCATACGAGCTAATTTCGATGAGGTTTGTTTTTTCTTTTTTCTTTTTTTTTGGATGAACTAAATATGTCTGGCTTTTACACCTTTTTGACACCTGTAGTCTTTTATCAAAACTTAGTACAGTCTTTAAGATGTGTCCACGCAGTGTAGACCAGGTGTTAATCATTGCCTTACTGTTTTGTGTGTGTTTGTGTGTAGGTCCAAAGTTTCCTGTTGCATTTTTGGCAAGGGATGCCACCACACATGCTGCCTGTCTTGGGCTCATCCACTGTGGTAAACATTGTAGGGGTGTGTGATTCCATCTTATACAAAGCCATTTCAGGAGTCCTCATGCCCACAGTCCTACAGGCCCTACCTGATAGGTGAGTGCTGTCCCTAATGTCCCTAATGTCCCTAATGCTAATAGATTAAGAAAGAAAAAAAGAGACACAGACAGACAGACATTAGGTCATATAACTATTCTTATTTGTTAGCTCTGAATGGAAAATGTTGACTTATGAGCAACTCTAACTCTTCTGGTTTATTATGTTTATTTATTTTTATTAATAACCATTATTTCCTTATCTATGTAATAAAGCATAGAGATAAGTCAAATGATCACCTTATGATTTTTACTTTAGAAGAGGTGGCGTAGTGGTTAGCACTGTGGCCTTGCACCTCCAGGGTGGAGGGTTGTGCATTGAGTTTGCGTGTTCTTGGTTGCTTTTCTTCAGATGCTCTGGTTTCCTCCTACAGGAGGCAGATTAGGCTAATTGGCATTCCCAATTTGCCCGTAGTGTGTGTGTGTGTGTGTGTGTGTGTGTGTGTGTGTGCGTGCATTTACCTTGTCCAAGGTGTATCCGCAATATGCCCTAAGTCCCTTGGGATAGGCTCCATGCCCCTGCGACCCCAGGATAAAGCGGTATAAAAGATGAATGAATGAATGAATGAGTTATTCAGATGATGCTGATTATTAAACACCTTTTGTGCTGTAACTTTATAATTCTTTTAATAAATGTATCAGTTTAATTGTTTTTGATAAACTCATTAGATCATAAAACATAGAGGTAAGCTGTGCATTGTTGGAATGAAAACTTAAAATGTTAGTAGGAAAGGATTTTAAGTAGAAAAGGAAACTAATTCACCTGATTGTTCACTTGATACTGTACAGCAGAAAATGTCCATGTCAAGAGTCATCACATATATTTTCAATCACAAGAACCAGTATGTTTCCCTAGACGCCCTTCAGACCACTTCCATTTTCTCTCCATTAATATTTTCTATTACTGAATTTCCTTTTAACAAAAATGCCATCACCATATTTATTCCCATCATATCTTCTTTATAATTAATTGTGTTTTTTCAATCATTGTCTGAATGATCCACGCAGCCTGACTCAGGTCATCAGGAAATTTGCGAAGCAGCTTGATGAGTGGTTGAGAGTGGCTCTGCACGATCTGCCCGAGAACTTGCGCAACATCAAGTTTGAGTGTAAGTCCTGTGTCCCTACAGTGACTATGTCCTGTTCAGTCCATACTGTGTCTTGAAGCATTGTGAAAGAAATGTGCAACTTTACATTTTTCAGTGTCAAGAAGATTCTCCCAGATCCTCAAGCGGCAAACGTCATTAAATCATCTTTGTCAGGTGAGAAACAATTGAAATTGGATTCAGAAATCATATCCATCTTTAGTTTGTTTCCACATGTTAAAAATTGTGTGATACAGTCAGTAATAAAAGCAGATGGATGGGAAATATTTAAACTGAATGTTTTTTTTTTCATCCTTTTGTACGTGTAGGCCTCACGGACTGTGATCCACAGTGCAGATATCACCTTTCAGATGCTGGAGGACTGGAGGAATGTAGATCTGAACAGCATCACCAAGCAGACACTTTACACAATGGAGGACTCCAGGGAAGACCAGAGACGACTCATAATCCAATGTGAGTGACTGAACAAACGACTCATAGATAAATAAACCCCGTTAGAGACGTGAGGAAAAGGGGGGACGCTGGGCTTTAATTCAAGTAACTTGAAGTTTATTTTCTTCAGTCTTTTGAACGGTTAGCTGCTCATGCCAAAAGTCAATGCTGTAAGGGAAAGTTGTCAACCTCTTGATACTCCGAGCACACACACACACTCTCACACTATGGGCAGTTAGGAAACGGCGATCGGGCTATGACGCACATCCTTGGACTGTGAGTGCAAGGTGACGACTCTTACCACTAAGCCAAAGTGCTGCCGTTTTCTTCAGTAGAGTTTTAAATCTAAATACAAAGGCTCACTGCTTTGAACCTAATGTAAGTAGAATTTTGGCTTTTTACAGCTGCTTTGACTTAATTAATGAGTCATCTCAGCTTCACTCTGCTAGAAAGCGAAGTCGATGTGAATTTATTAGTAGTGAGTAAGAGTGAGTAGCGCGTCTCTGTATAGGAAGTATTGTACTCCGTGGCAAGATTTACATTTCGAATTTTGATGTAACTCTAGTTACCGAGAGCTGAATCATTCCCACGGTCGTGAGAGGCAGTCTTTAATTACAGCCACTGTGAGGTTAACTGAGCTTACCCTCAACACCCAGGGAGAACCTCAGACTCATTTCAGTGGCGAGCCACAAATGACAGAAAAGTTCAAAGTTCAGAAAGTAGCTCCTGCCACTGCATAAGTGATCAGAATTGGATTAAGGGGGGCACTTTCATACTGTAGACATAATAGCACAATACAGTACAGTATGTATAAATATATCTATATACCTGATCTTCAGGTTTTGTTGTGATTATTATTAT
>JAQMYL010000037.1:12876395-12914835 GCA_030014365.1 Clarias pachynema | reverse complement strand
GTGCAAGAAACATATGTGTGGATGTGCAAAATGGATCAGTACTGTGTGGTGTACTGATTAAGAGACCGTATCGCCTGCGGGGAAGAAGCTCCTCCTCAGTCTCTCTGTGTTGGTCTTCAGGGAGCGGAATCACTTTCAGGACCTCAACAGAGAGAACAGTCCATTGCTGGGGTGGCTGAAGTCCTTCACGATTACAAAATAAAATACATCATGTACGTGGTGTTTAGACACCGTCTATTACCTGTATATCTGCTCATTTGGATGGTCTCTGAAATAATGTTATGACACAGTTTTAGCCCTGTGGCTTTGCACCTCCAGGGTCGAGGGTTCGGTTCACGCCTGGGGTCTGTGTGGATGTCCTCCCTGTGCTTGGAAGGTTTCCTCCACAGTCCAAAGACATGCAGATTAGGCTAATTGGCGTTCCCAGATTGTCCGGAGTGTGTGCGTGTTCAAATCCTTGTGCCGAAAGTCTCCTGAATTGGCTCAAGACCTTGTACAGGATAAGTGGTATAGAAGATGAATGAATAAATGCATCGATTGAAATCAATGCAGTGGTCAAAGTTTCTTCCTCTTGCTGATATTTGACTTGATTTGCTGTCACATGATTGTCTTAATGGATGATTGCATGACCATCCGGGCTTGTCCTACTAAACCGTTGTTACATATTGACGTTTCCACTGTTGTCTTCCTGCAGCGGACAGTAGTGAGGATATGTTGCTAAGTGAGAGCACCTCCGTGTCCCCTGAACCCTACTCTCCTGCAAAGTCAGTGCCCTCAGTAGGAGCACTCGCCACCAGCACTCCGACTTCAGCCCAGTCCCCAGAATACAGCAGTGTGTCTGTTACCTCAGGTATGAAGGCGTTCAAAAAAAACATCCGCTTAATAATTCATCATGGCAATGTAAAAGGTTACCTCTATAATTTATGTAATTTAAACGAGGCCCAAGGGAGAAACGTGTGTTTTGTATATGTGTGTATTATACTAGGAGCGCTTCAGTCATATACATGGTCCCTTACATACACAGTGACCACGTCAGGAGGCAATCCCCCCGACGGAGGATCCCAGCTGTCTTGCATGCGTACCAGCGCCCCTGTGCACCCTACCTCGTCCGCACACCGGATGCAAGTCTACCCCTACAGAGACGAGCACGGGTGAGTCCATAATAAGAGATACAGGAGAACAGTTCCAATAGTCACGATTTTATGAGCTAATTTATTTTTTTTTTTTAATGCTCTTCCCCTTTCTCTTAGATACACGGGCAGCTACAACTACAGCAGCTACACGAACCAGCATCATCACGCCATCCAGAGCCAGTATCCGAGTCTGCCCCATGACGCAGGCCTCCCAACCCCACTGCACTATTCCTCCTACCACCGTTCCTCCGCACAGGTCAGCCGTCCACTCATTTTACTCTAAACCAGCTCTGATATGCCAGCAATGTTAAAGTTCTTTAAAGTAATAAAGGCAGTGTCTTCACATCTGTTGGGTTTGTGTTTCGTTTAGTCCAATATACATCCTTATGCAACTGTAATGACTTCCACTGTTTCATAACAGTTGCATAATAGTAGTGTATTCCCCTTCATTGAAATGGAAATGGTAATGGAAGTGTATTCCACTCCTGCCTGTTTAATAGCATCTTACAAGGTCTGTAACTCAGACAGGAATGCTAATATGAATAAGAATGGTGAATGACACACTGCGGTCATTAGCATGTGAAATGGAGAAAAGGTCCGTAGTAATGGACCACTTAGCCTGCGGGTGAACTCTCTGCCATCCCATGAAATTAAGTATTAATTTGGTTGTACGACCGAGAATTCTATTCCTTCTTCACCACCCTTAAACAGAAGATGTGCATCCGAAATAAATAAATGTATTGGTTATAGGATATGTAGAAATTGCGCTTTTTCTTTTTCTGTATCAAGCGAAAAAACGTAGATAACTGGTTTATATTTAAGCTCTCACGGAAGTAGGCTGCGAGCTTGGTGCCATCATACTGTATATTGTAAGCCAAAGCAGACATAATAGTAGTAGTAATTTCCTGTAAAGAGATCTTTGACCCAGCCTCAGTTCTGCCGAAGCAGCCGGGGGTGAATCGCGCTCTCTACAGCGGATGCAGACACTGACAGGTGGCCTGGTCACAGCTTTGACAGCCGCCTCCACTCGACACCCCCTCCACCCAACGCTCAATAGCCGCCTCACAGAGCCTCAGCCAGCGAGCGGCAAACCAGACCGAGCACGCCTTTATTAAAATATTGTTATTCAATGGTCTCTTTTCTCTGCACGAACAAGAGGTCACTAAGCCTCATATCTTGGTCTCTGACCCCGGCTGACTTTCTTTTTCCACTCCGCAGCACTCCATAATGGTATTGACTGTGGACCAGTTTCTATTTAGAGAGGAGAGAGATTTTTATTTCCACTTTTCCTCCGTGTGTTAAAAACAGGCACAATGTCTGATCTTTGTCCGAGTGGATGCACTCAGTAGGAAGTGATTTAGATGACTCAAATGGAACACTATGCTGGTTTCCTATTTGAAGACAGAAAGGGTGTTTGAGAAGCACACGTGTTGACATGTATGATTTGATTTGGTTTATGATCACTTGAGTTATCCATGGCAACAACAAAAAGAAATGGCTGTAGAGCCCCTAATTAGTGTGCCTGCTTACACATTATTTCCTTAAACTCAGTTGTATGTGTAAAAAAAAAAATGTAAAAGTGACATGTTATGTCAGGAAAAAAACATTTCAGCATGTGTTGGTTTTGCAAAAATATTAAACACCTTCTGGATTTTTTTTTCATAACAGTAAATCCTGAAGTTTTTATTCGTTTTTTTTTTTTTAAATACAAAAACATGTATAACAATAAAAAAACAACAACCTTGCAGCGAGGAACACTGTCTAATCTAGTGTCATAAAAATAACAATATTTTTGACACCACCTGACCAATCATAATCAAGCATTTGATTAAGTAACTTTTAAGTAAAATTTTTTTTAAATAAATTTTAATATCTTCTTTTTGTTTGTATTTTTGTATTATTTTATTTTTAAAACTGATATACCATATTTCTGAGTGACTTAATAAAACATTCTATATAAAATATGACTTTATCCAACTTGTTGTCTTGCAAAATGCAAAATGCTTGCATGATGGTTAGACAGTAATCATGTCTTTGTCTTTACTTCTTCAGTACTCGCTGAACAGCCCGATGTCCCGCATGGAGCCATGTCTGATGGGTGGCACTCCTCGGCTGCATGCGACCCCAGTGACCCCACGCTGGCCAGATGTTCCCTCAGCCAACAGCTACTCCAGCACTCCTATGCACTCGACACGCTATGCCTCTACAGGGGACATGTACTCGTCTTTAACACCACGCAGGAACTCTGAATATGAGCATGCACAACACTTTCCTGGCTTTGCCTATATTAGTGGAGAAGCTACTACAGGCTGGGCCAAATAGCCCAATCTTTATCCTTTTTAGAAATATCCCCAGAGATGTGCATCAACATGAAACAAGTATGAGAAAAAGGAAGAACTCCAGCAAGGCCAAGCGTCATCTTTACAACACGGAGGGGTTTCCAGAAAACGAGCTGGTATCAGAGGGGTGTCTACAGTGACAGCTGTCAGACTGACTCTTTCTCACCAAGCAGAATCATTGTGACGTGATGATGTTGCAGGTCTTGCCTAAGTGTGCCTTTTAATTATCTTTCAGTTTGTTATGTTTCATTCCTTCTCTGAACAGTCTTGGATTATGGCCTAATTCGATTCTGAAAGTATGCATCTAACACGCTTCTGTCCTGCTGCTTGACGTCAACGCGGCTCTTTAACAACACTAAAGAATTCATTACGTCCCTCCGTAGAGCGTTCGCCCTTGTGTTGACTGCTTTCCTGTGTTTTCTCTCTTGCGCTTTGCGGTAACTGATCCAGGAAGCATAAAAACCTTTTGGCGCTCTGCCATCATACGCGCGTAAAAGGAAGGGAGTTTACTGCTGATTTGAATTACATCTAATATATGACGGCTGACTGCATACGTGACAGTGGGGCGGTTTACGTGCTGAGACGGCAGTTTCGCGCCATGCTTTGCCTAACAGGCCCTGCTGCTGTCATTGTGGGAGAGCATAACCGCAAGCTTTGTTTTCTTTTAGTAACATGATGTCTTTTGGCTTTGTTTATATATGTTTGTTTTGTAAATTGCATTTTTTTTTTTTTTTAGAAAAGTGTTAACTTAGATTTGTGTGTTTTTAAATGCACTCAAAGGTACAGTGGACCTATTACCCTATGGGTAGAAATAAAAAAAGGAAAGAATATCAAAATGTAACATTTATCGTTAGCCACTTTCTCTTGTAAATAAAAGCACTCAATAACGTCTGTGGTGACAGCTGTTACCGTGTAAATGATATATGTGGAATTATTTGTTGCCACATAAACATTTTTTAAAACCCAATATCAAGCGTGATTTTTTGCCTATTTAAATGATGCGTTTTATTCCAACTTGTTCCCTTAATTGTGAACTAACTTCCTTTTTCATCCCCCCAGCAGAGTCTACTAATTCTAAGTCATCTAACTGATTTAACCTCTTATAACCTCAAGTAGTCTGTGTTTCTCCTCAGTGTGTACAAGGATTCAGGTCAATCTTGTCATGAGTCACGCTGGTGCGTCATTTTCGGACCTCATGCCTCTTCTATTGCATGTTTCTGATGAGTCTAAATCGTGTCAACAGCCACTCCCTCAGAAATAAGTTCAAACACAGAACCAGTCCAGCCACATTGTGTAACAGGAGGAGATTTATAAGAAGCTTACTTAATTGTTTATGGGATAACATTATTTATGCAAATGAACATTATTTCAATATGTATAGCAAAAATATATTCTTGGGCATGCTAGTGTTATAAATGAGTGCTACATTAAATGTTGTTTGGATTTGAAACCCCCTACTGTTAAGTTCTACAAAAAGAATTCTTCTGCAAGTACAAACTCAAGAACCCTCTATGCGTATCCTTAACGCTACACAAAGTAAACATGGACATTTTACTGCAGCTATTTATTTTAATTGTATTAAAATTTTAATAAATAATTCAACATATTTTGGACAAGATAAGCATTCATGTTCTGTTTGCATTTTACGTTAGTAATCTCTACTTAATAGTTTAAAAATAATGGGATGATGATACAGTATGCATGTTGAAAGTCACTGTCTTGGTGTTAATCTTATCTTTGCTTTATGCATTAACACACAGGTCAAGACATTAAAAGCAATGTAAGTGCAATAAAAATCACATGCATCAAAATAAATCACTATTCATTTGTGAATGTGCAGAAGGGAAAACTGATGCAAATAAAAATATTCAATAATCTTTGTCGACAGTTTGCCTTACTTAAACACTCTCACTTTCAGAGACTATAAGTATACTACTCTGTTAACTCAATAATTTGTACTCACTAGATCTTCCACATTCTCGCTAAGCATATACACCAACTGTCCACTTTATTAGGAACACCTGCAATTTCATTTTAAACGTTAAGGCAATCATGTGAAAATGAGGCAGTCATCTCAAAAATAAAACTCAGGCTGGCGTTATGTTATGTCTGTGCATAGCCTGTGGACAGGCTAGTTTGTGGATTGCAGGAACTGTGGCTCTTCTGTGATTTTTATGCACAAACGTCTCCCATGGTTACCCAGAATCGTGCTAAACACCTGTTAAGGAGAGAGATCACAGGAGAACTAGTTTAAGCTGACACAAACCGACTGTGTTGTTTTTTTTTTTAACCCCAATTTTCTTCTTCTTCAGTACTCACTGAACAGCCCGATGTCCCGCATGGAGCCATGTCTGATGGGAAGTACTCCTCAGGTGCTTGGATCCCCAGTGGCCCTCATCCCCTGGCCAGATGTTCCATCAGCCAACAGCTACTCCAGCACTCCTACAGTATGCACTCAATACTCTAATGCCTCTACAGGAGACATGTACTCTTCTTTGACACCATGCAGAACTGAATATGAGCATGCATAACACTTTCCTGGCTTTGCCTATATTAGTGGAGAAGCTACTACAGGCTACAAATAGCCGAATCTTTATCATGAAACAACATGAAGCAACATGAAACAAGTATGAAACAAGTATGAAAAAAGGAAGAACTCCAGCAAGGCCAAGAAACATTTTTACAGCATATGTGTTCGTGGAAGATGGAGAGGGGTTTCAGAGGGTGTCTACCACTGTCAGATCTTGCCTAAGCGTGCCTTTTAATTATCTTTACATTCATTATTTTTATTCCTTCTCTGAACAGATCTCTTGGATCGTGACCTATTTTATTCCGAAAGTATGCATCTTTGACGCTTCTCTCCTGCTGCTTGACGTCAAAGAAGCTCTTTAACCACATTAAAGATTTCATTATGCCACTATGTAGGGCACTCGCCCTTGTGTTGACTGCTTTCCTGTGTTTTCGCTTTGCAGTAAACAATCCAGGAAGCATAATACTTTGTCAAAGGCCCTTTGGCCACTTGCCATCATGCGCATGTAAATGGAAGGGAGTTTACTGCTGCTTCGAATTACATCTCATATACGATTGCTGACTGTATACGTGAAGATGTGGGTTCTGGCGATTTCACAGTGAAGTGTTATAAATAAAAACTTGCATAAATAAAAACTTTTTTCTTTTAGTAACATGGTGTCCTTTGGCTTTGTTTTTTTTTCTCGAAACGTGTTAACGTAGTTTTTGTGTTTTTAAGTGCATTCAAAGGTACAGTGGAACTATTACCCTATGGGTAGAAATAAAAAAGAGGAAGTGTGATTATTTTTATTAACTTCCGTTTTTCCAGCATAGTGGCTGAGTCTACTATTCCAAGTGATGTAACTGATAACTCTTTTAATAGGGCTGCCAACTTTTCAGGAAAGCTTGGAGCACGGTCCTGAAAATAAGGCCATTGCTCTGCGCATGCACACACACACATACAACGCCCCCATTGCAAACTGTATACCCAGCTGTTTGTTTTTTTTAAACACTAATTATACACCTTGCCCTGCATGACTCAGGTTTTAGCATTGCAGTGTTAAACAACAGATGCATGTGACTGTATTTACTACAGTTGGTACAACGAACATAGGAAAAAAAGGATCTATCTTACCCACCAGTCAAATCACCCAAATACTCTATGTAGGGGAGCAGAGGCGTAGCAGAGAACTCTGGCCCCAATACATAAGCGATGTCATTTTGTTGCCCCCTTCCTTTCTTGATCTACAGTATATCTCTCATAATTCATTCCAGACTTACAAGGGTCCTCTCGTCATTGTTGCCCTAGGCAGTTAGTGCCACCACTCCCTCCCTCCATGATGCCCCAGAGGGCAGTAAAATTATTGACACACAGGAAAAAGAGAAACTTACAATGTTTGAGTGTAAGCACACCCAAAACAATGTCTGACTATTTGTATTCATAACATTCAAGGACTAACAAATTTCATAATGAGAGAATACAACAAGAGGGCAGAGAGAAAACTTGGACCATGAAGAAGCCGAAAGAAAGAATCAAAGATTCAAATGGCGCTTTATTGGCATGACAAATATGAATTTTATGACATTTGTATTGCCTAATCTCAGAATCAAGTCACAAAGTAACAACATAAATAAATAGTCACATGACAGCCATCGGGAACATTAATGAAAAGCTTGCATATAACATTTCTTTTTGGGTACATTTGTTTGGCCGGATTTGTCATGTAATACAAATTGTTTAAACTAAATATTAAATAAATTCATTTTTAAATAATCGTTTTAACTTATATCATTTAAATATGAAACATGAAAAAATGTGGTTGCACGGTAGCACTGTGGCCTTGCAGGTTGAGGGATTGAGTCCTGCCTCGAGTCTGTGTGTCTGGAGTCTGTACGTTCTTCCCATGCTTGGTGTGTCTTCTCAGGGTACTCTATTTTCCTCCCACAGTCCAAAAACATGCAGGTTAGGCTAATTGGCATTCCCAAATTGCCTGTACTGAAAAGTGTGAATGTGTGTTTGTGTGCTTGAAGTTTCCTGGGATAGGCTGCAGGCTTCCTGGGACCCTGTATACAGAATAAACGGTATAGAAGATGAATGAAAAAAAGGAAAAGATCAATCAAAAAATTACATAAAATGGATTTTATTATAAAATAAACAATAGAAAAATACCCATGATGTTTTTGAAAACTGTTGCATAAACACACACTATTTCATAAAACATTCATACGAATTTAGTCGTTTAGTTCAGAGTCATCAGATCAAAATATACACTATATTGCCAAATGTATTCGCTCGCCTCCCTTAACATTTATATGAACTTGAGTAACATCCAATTAGTAATCCATAGGGTTTAATATGATGTTGGCCCACCATTTGCAGCTATAACAGCTTCGACTCTTCTGGGAAGGCTTTCCACAAGGTTTAGGAGTGTGTTAATGGGAACTTTTGACTAGGTCAAACACTGATGTTGGACAAGATGTAGGCCTGATTCATCCTGAAGGAATTCTATCAGGTTGAGGTCAGGACTGGCAGGCCAGTCAAGTTCTTCCACACCAAACTCGCTCATCCAAGGTCTTTATGGACCTTGCTGCGTGCACTGGTATGCAGTCATGTTAGAACTGGTGTGGGGTTGTTTTTGAGAAGTGGGACTTACTTCCAGTGAAAGGAACTCTTAATGTTTCAACACACCAAGACATTTTGGACATTTTCCCATTTCCCATTTTTTGTGGGAACAGTTTGGGGATGGCCCCTTTCTGTTCCCACATGACTTCGCACCAGTGCCCACAGCAAGGTCCTGACCTCAACCCGAGAGAACACCTTTGGGATGAATTACAGCGGAGATTGTGAGCCAGGTCTTCACATCAGCGTCTGACCTCACAAATGCGTTTCTGGAAGAATGGTCATAAATTCCCAAAAACACACTCCTGAACCTTGTGGAAAACCTTCTCAGAAGAGTTGAAGCTGTTATGGCTGCAAAGGGTGGGCCAACATCACATTAAACCCTATGGATTAAGAATTGGATGTTATTCAAGTTCATATGCATGTGAAGGCAGGCGAGCGAATACTTTTGGCAATTTAGTGTAAACAAAAATTTTTTTTCATTAATGTTCAGAAAGTCTGTCACATGACTAGCTCTCATTGGAGTTTAATATTTGATTATGATAAAACTATACAATTATATTGTAATATACTATTTAATAGACATTATGTGTATGTTGAGGGGGCAATTCCCACATTGAATCGACTCCAACATATAAGCCGTTTATTGCTGACTCGTCAGAATGAGGCTAGAGCTCTGGGATTTTGCTTGCGTCTTCCACAAACAATTGTTTTGGATGCGAAAACGTGAGAAATTGGAAATGTGGCGTGAGAGTGTGTGCAGACGAGTGTTTGCGTGAGTCTCACGCTCAGTACATGAGATTTGGCAGCTCTGCTTCTAACCTCAAGTGGTCTGTGTTTCTCCCCAGTGTGTAACAGGACTCAGGTCTGTTTTGTCATGGGTCATGCTGCTGCGTCATTTTCAGATCTCCTGTCTGCCTCTTCTGTTGCATGTTCCT
Source organism: Clarias pachynema (assembly GCA_030014365.1). Lineage (NCBI taxonomy): Eukaryota > Metazoa > Chordata > Actinopteri > Siluriformes > Clariidae > Clarias > Clarias pachynema. The sequence goes on along the minus strand of JAQMYL010000037.1, from coordinate 12,905,297 downwards.
CATGAGAAAAGCTCCTGATCTTTTTAAATTATATCAACAGCCACTCCCTGTCCTTTTGACCAGAGTTCTACAAAGAGGGTTCTCCCAAAAATCCCTAATGCCACACATTGTAAACATGGACATTTTACTGCAACCATCAAATTATTTATTTTAATTGCATTACACTGCATTTTTCTAAATAATTTAACATATTTTTAACAAGATAAGCATTACTGTTCTGTTTGCATTTTGCATTTTACAGTAAGTCTACACATGATAGTTGGAAGATAGTGGGATGATCACATACTAAGCCATGTACTGTAAGTTGAAAGTTACTGTCTTGTCAATCTTTGCTTTATCAACACAAAGGTCAAGACATTAAAAGCAATAGATAACAAAAGTGCAATAGATAAAAACTTGGTTCGTCCGTGTGCCATCCGGCGACGGATACTCCCTACATTGGAGACTCATACAATTTCCCTTTGGGATTAATGGGCAATTTGGGAACGCCAATTAGCCTAACCTGCATGTCTTTGGACGGTGGGAGAAAACCAGAGCACCCGAAGGAAACCCACCAACCCAGAGGAGAACATATAAACTCCCTGCACGCAGATCCGAGGAAGGAATTAAACCTAGACCTTGGAGATGCGAGGCAACAGTGCTAACCACTATGTTACTTTGCTGGCGCAATAGATGACACATGGTTCAAAATAAATCACAATTTACTGAACGCGTAGAAGGGAAAACTGAAACAATTTTTAAGAATTAAATAATCTTTGTCATCAGAGATCATAACATATAATTACTCTGTTAAATCTGTAAAGTCACTAATTGTAACAATTCTCGATAAGCATATACACCCTGTCCACTTTATTAGGAACACCTGTCCACATGCACATTCTTGTGCAGTAGTATCGTTATTAAGTTGGGCAATCATTTGACTGTTAACACAATGCAGAAAAAAACTATGCTCACAAATGTTTGCATGGGAAGGGGAGCTTGTGATGGTCTCCCAAGGTTACCCAGAATCATGCTAAAAATCTGTTAACAAGAGATGTCACAGGAGAACATCTAGACTAGTTGGTATAAGTTAGATTAGATTACTTAGTTAGATTACTAGTTAGATTAGTAGATGACAGGAAGCCTATGGTAACTCAAATAACCACTTGTTATACATTTGTGAAGTGGAAGAGCATCACATCACATCTTTAGGTGAATGGGCTACATAAGAGACACTTTGAGTTCCACTCCTGTCAGCAAGGACAAGAATCTAAAGCTACAGGTCCACCTGGATGAGAAGCAAGAATTTCACCGGTAGTTAAATCTGTGCTCACTGTAGCCTTCATGACTTTGTGTATTGGTGTATTGCACTGCCCCTAAATATGTACATGCATGGGAATGAGCAGGTGTACAGGTGTTCCTATTAAACCTTTTATATTTCTAAACGATGTAATTAATATAATTATACAATTAATTCCAAATGACAGTATTAAATACTGTAGTGACAACAATGACAGTGAGAGAACCTGTTGCTGGAAAGTCCAGCTTGGTCTGACGATCTACAAGCTGGTAAAAACCCAAGGCAAGCTGGTCAGACTGGTAAATCACTGTGGTTTCATCAAACCAGTCACATGTCTATGGGAGAACAATAGGGAGGAAATACACACTTTTTAGTGTGCTAACTCAGGTCATATATAGACTTTAGCGATACAGTGTAGTATGTATGCCTGCATATGTAGTGGCTTAGTGGTTAGCACTGTCGCCTTGCACCTTCAGGGACCGGGTGCAATTCATAGCTCAGGGCCTGTATGCATGGAGTTTGCTTGTTTTCCCTGTGCTTGGTGGGTTTCCTCCGGGTTGTCCAGTTTCCTCCTGCAGTTCAAAGACAAGGAGATTAGGCGCCTAATTTGCGTTCTCAAATTGCCCGTATTGTGTGAATAAGCGTGAGTGTTTGGATGTGTGTGCCAGGCAATGGACTGACACCCTGTCCAGGATGTACCCCGCTCTGTGCCCTAAATCTGTGAGTGAGTGTTCCAAACTTTTTCACAATTAAACTGATAACTCAGTGGGTATGTAGACTTTAGGGACACCCTGTAGTATGTATAGCGACATGGTGGCCTTGCACCTTCAGGGTCCAGGTTCAATTCCCACCTCAGGGTCCGTGTGTGTGGAGTTTGCCTATTCTCCCCGGTTTCCTCCTACAGTCCAAACACATGCAGATTACAATAACCGACGTTCCCAAATTGCCCGTAGCGTGTGAATGCACTTGTGAACGTCCTATCGTGGTGTCAAATGGGAATAAATACATTGGTCACCACCACACTCAGTCCCTAGTTGGACTACAGAGGCTCATGGATGGATGGATATGTATAGTCAGGTATCATGCTAGCTATCATTTAAAGAATATTTCGACTTAAATGCGTTCACATATGATTTATTTATTTTAATTAATTAATTTTATTTTCCCATATCAAAATAATATGCCATAATAATCTGGCATACTACAATATGTAGCAAGGTTGCTTAGCACGCTTGTGTGTGCAGTCATTGCTGGAACCCGGAAGTCACGTGACTCTCCACGAGATGACGTTTCTCAATGAAAAGTTGAAAAGAGAGGTTTGTGGAGGCAGAACCAAAACAATCAGCTGCTGCTTGTGTGTAACACTTCAGTTGGGTTAATCGGTGGTAGTAGAGGTACTTCCAGCTATGGATCTGAGCGGAATTCTGATGCAGATTGAAAACGGGAACGATGAGGAAGTCGAACAGCATTTGCAGAAATACAACGCAGAGGTAGGCTTCTGGAACATGCTAGTAGCATGCTAGCTGTAGCTGAGTGACAGCACTGATTAGCTGTGTTACTGGACTCTATAGTCACCTGTGCAGACTCAGTATTTTAACTAAAACACAACATTTGATTGTAAAGGATATCAAGCGAGCCTTAATCCATTCTTGACGTTCTCTAGTTTTATCCAGTTAGCCTGGTTTGCTGTTTTCAGTCTGTATGTATTAGCTGTTTGCTATCTACTGTAGCTCTCTAATTCTATTTACATCATCACAGTCCTGTCTAAATCTTTCTAAAACCATATAACATTTAGAAATAAAACGCTATATGTCTCTCATAAAGAGACAAATGTTCATGAAATAAACCTGTACTGATGTTTATATTATGTTTATTGTGATAGAGAGTTGTTGTGCCCCTGAGCTTGATATACTACTGTATACACCTGATTTAACTAAACTGTATTTGCACTACAGCCAGAAAATAAGTGACATGTTGTAAATACAGTGTGCATTTAAATGGTATATATTTACTTCAGTCAGCTCGTGTCCTTCTTTGGTATTTTATTTTGGAGTTTAAGGCTAATCTTAAGTAAAAAATGACAGGTCATGATTTTATCCTTCAAATTGTTCCAAGTATCTTGCTGTTATTAAAGGATTGATGTGTTGTCAGAGTGTGTACAAGTAAAACAAATGAATCATCGTTTATTTATCGTTCAGCTTAGAGAGAGACGTCATTAAAAACCCGGTAATGCTGTGCCACCTGATACACTCATGGGCGTACCATACATATCATCATTTCTGTGCCAGCACCTGTATAATAGCAGGTCAGCAGTGATCCCACGGTGGTCGCAGTACAGTGATGGAGAAACCCTGGGTGAAACTGTATATGGCAGATGCAAATAAGTAATAAAGTTTTTACATAGGAAGAAAGATACTGTAAAAACAGCAATTAATGAAACGGAATCGATAACTGTTGTGATGACCCTTTGGTTAAAATATAGTCTCGCATACAATATGTGCAGTTTTATAAGGAAATCAGCTGCTTAGTTTTACATGGATGCAAAGCTCAAACTTTTTGTTTTGTTCCATAAGATTATTTATTTATTTATTTATTTATGTATTCATTTTTCTGCTGGAATACTATTGTTTGGAAATCAGGAATGTGTTTGAGTATTATTTTAATATATGCATAACAACGTTTTGGTGTATATGTAGAAAAAATATATAGCACAGTATATATTTCAATATATAATATACATGTACACACTACTGCTCAAGTTTGGGATCACTTTCTAACTTCGTTGTATTTCCTGATTTTTATTTTTTTACTACATTGTAAAGCAATGCTGAAGGCATCCAAAATATGCAATGATCTCCTTTGAACAGTTGATATTGAGATGTGTCCGCTACTTATGCTCTGTATAAGTCCGAGGTGCTGTTCATTTCTGAGGGTGGTAACTCTAAATGAACCTCTCTGCAGCAGACTTAAGTTTTGCTCTTGCTTTCTTAGGAAGGTCTTCATGAGAGTTGGTTTCATCATGAAGGTTTTGCAAATGCACTTGATAATACTGTTCTTGTTATTTTAAGACACAGACACCAGCTGTTCTGGAACAGTTCCCAGAACAGCTGGTGTCTGTGTCTTAAAATAACAAATGAGGATTATTATTATTGTTATTACTTAATTTCCCAATTCCATATGTGTTATGTCATAGTCTTGAAATCAATGTGTCAAAATTTGTGACTGGTACTATGTTTTACTTATAAAATATTTTTAAAATAATGTCCGCTGAAGTAATGTGAATGTAGACTTTTTTATGCAATGCTGTATGTATTGAAAGTTGTCCATCCTTTTTTTTTCTTTTTTTTTTTTCTCCCCATTATTGAATTATTATACCTCAGTATTTCATATTGACTCTCACTGTTGTTTTTGTTTTGTTTTTTTCACAGAACTGTAAGACATTTTCCTTTGACCGCAAACAAGAGCAGGCTCGAATAGTGAGTATAGAATTGATGTTTTTGCTTAAGGTAACCTATTTAGTAAGAATGAAAATGAAAAAGGGCATTTTGAACAATAATGTTAATTTTCCTGTGTGAAATTTATTTGGTCTCTCACCTGATACTTTGAAGCAGGCCACAAACAGGATGTATTGAATGAGGTTCAGAAATCTTTTCTTCAAAATTGCCAACACCAATAAATGATAACTCAGAAAAAACAGTGTTTGTGAGGGTGGTGAAGCAGATAGTGTTGCTGCCTCACAGCTCCAGCTTCTCACGATTCTCTTGTTTCCTTCCTCCTCCTAAAAACACGCAAGAATTTTCTCAAGTTATTACACTGAAGCCTAAACCACATAGTAATATGAGTGTGTCACTATTCCTCTGCTTTTGTGTTTCTTCTTGCAGAATCTGTGTCAGGGCATACTCACAGTGCTTAACCAGCCTGTGCAGCCTCAATGTCAGAGCACCTGTCTGGAGACCATGCGCATCCTGTCTCGCGATAAGCGTGTCCTTGGGCCCGTGGGCACCCACGACGGCATCGTCACTCTTGCCCGTCTGGCGCGCATCCCGGTGCCTGACGTCGATGTGAAACCTCTGCAGAAAACATCGACTGCTGAGGAGCGGGTAGTGGTGGAGGCGCTGAAATGCCTGTGTAACGTGGTGTTCAACAGCGTGCCAGCACAGCAGATTGGTGCAGACGTGCAGCTGGCACAGGGTTTGTGTGACTATCTGCGCTCGCTGACTTCCGTCCGCCATGATGTGGAGCTCTTCTCTTTGCGTTTGCTCTTCCTGCTCTCTGCCCTGAGGGTGGACATCCGGAGAGGCCTGCAGCAGGATTCGGACGCCGTGGAGCTGCTCACTGGTCTACTCGAGCGCTCGTTGGACGTGCGATGGGTGGGGCCGTACGAAGTCGCGTGTCCTGACCCACAGGCTCCACCCATTTCCCTGGAGAGGAACGATCGGGCAATGGAGTCACTCAAAGCTCTGTTTAACATCACCATGGGTGATTCCAGCGATGAGGTGAGAAGCGTGAGATTAGGAACACCTGCTCCAGCTGCCTACTCCCAGTACTTTTTAACTAATTTGGGCTAAAATGTTTATTTAAAAATGAGGTAGTAGGAAACAGTAACCCAGGTGTGCACCACTAGAATTTGAATAAAAACTTACACCAACATTAGGGAGGTCAGCAGATGAACTCTTTAAAGCCACACTATCTTGTGAAAAAATGTATCCACACAGACAAGACACTAATTTACCTTGTCTTGTCTTGCTGATATTCAATTCAGTTTTATTTAATTTTATTTATATAGCCTTTTATCAATGGTCATTGTTGCAAAGCAGCCTTACAGAATCAAAAGAAAAATAATAATAATAATAAAAAAAATCAATCAATCAAAATAATGTCAAGGAAAAACTCCCTGAGATGTCAGTAGGAAGAAACCTTGAGAGGAACCAGACTCAACAGGGACTCCATCCTCATTTGGGTAATAACGGCTAACAGGGATTATTTTGTACTCATACTGTGTGTTAGTAGGCTGGACGTTTAATATAACAAATGTGTTGAACTTAATATGTTTTAATGAGTCCAGTTTTGTTATTGGAGGCTCTGGTAAAAAAATAAATAAATAAAATTCAGTCCTGAACCATTGAGCGACCGTAGTCACAAATCCTCAGGGAACTGCTGTACAAAGCATAACAAATGGGCTCTCCATGCTACAAGATCTACAACCAGAAGCTGGTGCCAGGATGAGTTAGACAGGTCCAGAGGGCATGAGATGATGGCAACCATATACAGGCTGAAATTGTGATCTCGGAGACTTTGACCCTGGCATTGTTGTGGGTGCAGCACAAGAGAGAGAAAAACCTTTCGCTCAGTTGTGATCACGTGACGCTCGGCGTCAAAACAAGAAGTGAATGCGTGATACATGATACTCGGTACTCGTAAACCTAGACTTGTTCGTTTTTGCTCGTTTTGCTCGCAAACCGCGTTACTCACAATCCGAGGTTTCACTGTAAATGGAAAAACATCCAGTCAACAGCAGTGCTACAGGCAGAAGTGTCTTGTTGATGAGAGAGTGGCAAGCCTGGTGATGACAGGAAAGAGAATGGTATTTCAAATGACCATTGTGTACCAGTGTGGAGACCAGAAAACGTCCCTTTTCCATATGTCGGGTCTTTTGTAGAGCGTGGGCTACAACAGCAGAAGCATTAACTGATGCTCGTTGTCTGGTTCTACATGATTGTGTCCATACATCCATTTTATAGGCATACAGTTAGTATTTATAAATCTTTAGAGCTACACTGGCCTTTATGCAAATAAATTTAATCATTATTCATTCATTCCTTGTTTTTAAAAGTATGACAAGTGAGAATATTGCGCATGAAGTCAGAGAGAAACATCTGATTGATTGATTGATTGATTTTGTGGTGTGATATCGGAATAGGGTCATTGGATCGCACCTCCAGGATTAGGGGTTCAAATCTCGTCTCCGATCTGTGCGTGTAAAGTTTGCATGTTCTACTGCCTTGCTCAGTGCGTTCCTCCGGGTACTCCGGTTATTTCCCACAGTCCAAAGGCAAGCGATGTAGAATGATTGGTGTTTTCAAATTGCCCGTCGTATAGGATTTGGTGTGCGAGTGTGTTCTTGAGCCCTGAGATGGCCGAGTGTACCCTGGCATGCACCCTGACTTTTACTGGCATTGGCTGTTTGTGACTGCGCACAGGATAAGCAGTATATTAATAATGGATGGAAAGGTGATCTCAGAATCTGGATCCAATCACTGTGAAAACGTTAATCGTTTCAGTCTATAAATGTAAATTATAGATAAAAAAAAAAATCTAGCACATGCTTCAGTTTTTTTTATTTTTGTTCCTTTTTGGATAAATATATCTTTCTACATATGAATGTAGTTATGTTCAAGGTAAGTTAGCTCACCTTGTTCTTGTGTCTTTGTTTCAACAGCATCATGATCACCAGCTGAGGCGTATAGTAGCCATACTGCGTCATTATCTAATGCTGAGGGTTCAGACTGAGGAGAAAACCGAGGAAGCTCACAGGTCAGTGCTCATGAAATCCCAGACGTCCGAGTTCACGTGTTTTAAGTGAATTATTGTAACAACATGATTTTAATCAGACTAATCCAACCTATGTTTCAGTTTGGGTGCCTTCGAGAAGTGTATACTGTATACACACATGAATTTAATGTTCATTTAAAGAATATCAGTGAATATCAAGTGGTGTTATTTTTACGTGATTGATGGCGCCCCTATTTGCCCTGCACCCAGAAGCCAGTGCACTCTACAAAACCCCCCTCGCCCTGTTTGTGTGGGTTTGACTCATTGTGTGCCCCACAGCTCAGTCACCGGCCCTTTTCACACCTCTGGAATGTCTTGCTTTTCTTAACACAAACACAATGCATTCTAGCACTTTCTGGCCTCGCTGACTATATTCTTTGACTTGGGCACCAGTAGCTGGGCTTTTGTTATTCAAATAGGCTAAGGAGCTGATTTCTTTCCGTCATCCTTTTCTGGCTTTGCAAACTGCCCAGACCTATACATATGAGACAGCAGTGTTAGCAAGACATGTGAGTGTCTGTCTCATGGCTCATGCATCGGGTAGACACTTTTATAAAGAGGATTGCAAATATTTACTGGATCTGTATATCGGGTGCAGTTTGCAGGAAGTCATTATGGCAGAGACAAATGTCAAATAAATTTTTCTGTCCATTGTTATTAAAGGGTCAGGATAAATTACTTGCACTCATGCATGAAATATGAAGGAGATCCAACTTAAAACCCTTCATTAAAATAAGTAATAATTTAAGCTGGTTTAAACACTATTCTTCATACTCAATTATTATTATTATTATTATTATGAGTTACAGTTATTTTGACTGAAGACTGTCCGGTTTTAATCCAGATCACATGCTTTTGTGCAGTTACAATTGTGCAGACTGACAATCAGCAATCCATTTTCTTTTGTGATTATGGGTGACAACTGGTATAGCATGCATGATTGTTTTTGGCTAATGTCTTAAAAAGGGTTCCAGTAATTCTGGAAGCGACTGTAAATCACTATTAAAATACTTCAATCTCTAATTAATCTATTTCAGTCATGCCATAAATCTCCTGAGCAACCTTCCCGTATCCTGCCTGGATGTACTGATCGACGTGCCTGCACATGGTGGACTTAAGGAATATGGTGGGAAGAACATGGATGTCCTGCAGGTGCTTCTGGACTTCATGGAGAAAAGAATAGACGGGGTACTGAAACACAAAGTCATTTAATACATTTGAAGTTGGAAGTTTACAAGCACTTAGGATGAAGTCATATAAAACTAATATTTTTATTTATTTTTTTAAATTATCCCATTCCACTAATTTCTTGTTAAGACTATTGTTTAGGCAAGTTGGTTAGAACATCTGCTTTACACATGACACAAGTAATTTTTCTAACAGTTGTTTACAGATTGGTTATTTCATTTATAATTTTTTGTATCACAATTCCAGTGGGTCAGAAGTTTACATACACTCAGTCGACTGGGCTTTTAGACGGCTTGGAAAATTCCAGAAAATGATGTCATGTCTTTTGGAAGCCTTCATAAGGCTATTTGCCGTCAATTGGATGTCTGCATTTTAAAACGTATCTTCAAACTCCTTTTGACCTCATGGGAAAATCAAAAGAAATCAGCCAGGACCTCCACAAGTCTGGTTCATCATTGGGAACAATTTCTAAATGCATAAAGGTACTTCATTGATCTGTACAAACAATGCTATGCAAGTATGAACACCATGGGACGTCCATAGGACACATAGAGGAGCCGATGCCAATCCACAGTAAAAGAAGACCAATATTGAAGTAACCTGAAAAGCTGCTCAACAAACATCTGCTCCAAAACCACCAAGAAAAAAAAAGAAGCATGTTTTGCAGGCGACAAAGGTCTTTCTTTTTGAAGGATTGTTCTCAGGTCTTATGAAACAAAAAATTGTTTGGCCATGAAGACCATTGTGTCTGGAGGAAAAAGGGAAAAGTCTTAAACTGAAGAACAACGGTGAAGCACGGGGATGGCAGCATCATGTTGTGGAGGTGATTTGCTCCAGGACTGGTGCACTTTACAAAATATGTGGCATCATGAAAGGAAGGTTCAAGCTTGGTTGCAGATGGTTCTTCCAAAGTTGTGGCAATATGTCTTAAAGACAAGTTTGAGGTGTTTGCGTGGCCATCACAAAGCCTTGATGCCAAGAAAATTGCCCGGCAGAACTGGAAAAACATATTCGTGTAAGGAAGCCTACAAAACTGACTCGGTTACATCAGTTCTGTCGGGAGTGGACTACAATTCCAGCAAATCATTGTAAGAAGCTCGTGAAAGGATGTCTTAAAACATTTGACACAATTTAAAGGCAGCATTACTAAATACTAACCAAGTGTATGTAAACTTCTGGCTCACTGAGAATGTGATGAAAGAAATAAAAGCTTGAAATAAATCTTTCTACTACTACTACTATTATTCTGACATTTTACATTCTTAGAATAAAGTAGTGATCCTTGCTGACCTAATTCAGGGACTGCTTATTAGGATTAAATGTCAGGAATTGTGGAAAAACTGTAAGAACATCAGGGGTACTGAATAAAAAGTTTAGGAGGTTCGGTCAATAAAATTTACTTCGAGGCCAAGGTCCGAATTTCAAGTTCATGTTAGTATTCAGATCTCTATATATGCAGTCATTTGAAGTCTATAATGTGGAAAATGTAATCTTGGATATTTGTATGGAGTACAAACGAGATTTAGTCAGTCTTCGGTTGATCTTCATTTGCACGCTACTGGGCTGAATATGAATGGACTTTGGTCATACTGTGCTCTCAGCTCGAGTATTTTACACGCCCTCACTTCAAACTGCCGCAGTTATGTTTTGCTATAATGTCCTGTGGTTTTATTAATTTTTTTTAATTTTTATTTTATTTTTATAAAGGTTTTATTTTATTAATTACAGTATAATTATTTTTTCTTTTTCTTTTTTCATAGTGGTGCGTCACGTTATTTATGTTTTTATTACCGCCACAGTTTCGCAGCATATGTGACAAACTGGTTTGATCTGTCCATTCATCTTTGAAGGTTTAGTTTTCATAGTTTACTTTCCTTTTCTTGGAGTAAGCCATGCTCCGTCACACTTTTGTTTCTGCACAAACTATTGCGTCGATTGTCTCTGTTATAGCCGCGCCCACCTCGAAGGAAAAGGCGCTAGATTGGTATTGGTATTTTAATTATAGTCCTTTATTAGAAAAGCGTCAGGATTTAGATAGAAATTTCACTCTGTCCGGATCGCAGGCCGCGATTTAGTGATGGCTGGTGTGTGTAAACTCCTGACTTTATACTGACTTTATTTTGAGCTGGCTCCATACTTTTTTCCATGATGTGTTTTAGAAATTACTGAGTGTATTTTCCCGCTATTTCAGGGGTCAAACTACAGAGAAGGTCTGACTCCAGTGCTAAGCCTGATGACGGAAAGTTCCAGATACCACAGGGAGATTCGCAGATACTTCAAAGCTAAGGTGTAGTCTGCACACGTGTGTAAAACCCTTCTGTTTATTTAATAGTGGTCCACTAGATTGAATTCATACTTGATGATTGATTTTATTTTAATTTTTTTGTCATCTAGCACATATTATGCCTGTTCTAACAGAAACCGTTTAATGCTCAGGTTTTGCCACCTCTTAAAGATGTGAAAGTGAGACCAGAAATTGGCAGCACAGTCCGCAACAAACTGGTGCGCCTCATGACTCACATAGACATGGGGGTGAAACAGGGGGCTGCGGAGTTCCTTTTCGTCCTCTGCAAGGAAAGTGGTGAGTGTTCCCGCACCTGGAGGCAGATTTTAGGGCTCTGGTTATAAGAATATTTGTACTTCCTGCTTCAAATCAGATGCTGTTTGCTATGATGAATGTCCATGATCGCTTACGTTTTTTTTTTCAAAAACAAATTGACTAAATGCAGGTTTTTAAAAATATTTAAAAAGTCCTTTAAATTATATAAACTTAGAAGCGTTTCCAATTATGTACTGCTTAATTACCCAAGTTCAAAGCTTTCTAGGAAGCAGGTGTATGATTCTTTTCATGGTTCTGTCTTGAGTAATGACTCTTAGATGGTCTTTTTTTCATAATTTTCTTTATCTTTTCATACTATCCTACAGTGGACAATCTTTTGAAGTACACTGGATATGGCAATGCTGCAGGGCTGCTGGTGGCTCGGGGGCTGCTGGCAGGCGGCAGAGGAGATACTGAGTACTCTCCTGATGAGGATTCAGACACTGAGGAGTACAAATCGGCGAAACCATTGTAAGTTATTATAGAAACCTTTTGTCTCATACTGATCGATTTGAAAAAGTGTTGAAATATAAGTTATCTGACAAGTTATCTGACAACACTTTATTATTATTATTATTATTTCACAGAACGAAGTGTGTATTGTCCTGCCAATAGCAAGACATTCGACGCAGTATATTAAGTTGTAGACATCATTATCTACAACATATCAAGTTATTTCAGAAACTGTACTGGTTTATTTATATATAAATATATAACATATGGCCAAAGTCCTGTGGACACCTTAACATCACACCCACCTGTGGCCCCTCCCATGCCAGTTATAGGACTACAATTTCTTTCATTTGAACTAAGGGGTTTAAACCTGTGCCAGCATGCCAAACCCCCTGTGCATGAAGCACAGAGCGCATAACTCAAGCTGAACATCACCGGGACGTCTTGGAATGTTGACGCATCCCTGACATCACTAATGCCCTTGTGGTCGAATTAGCATAAATCCCCATCAACTATCCACAATCTATGTGCACAGTGAAATTATTTCTTTCCATATCCCAGCTTGTTACGAAGCAGGGGTCAGAACGCAGAGTCAGCCATAATATAGCATCTCTGGAGCACACAGTGTTAAGGAACTTTGCTCAAGGCCCCAGAAGTAACATGTTGGTGGAGCTGGGGCTTGAACCGCCAACCTTCTGATTTAGTGACCCAGAGCCTTAATCCAATGACTAATTATATGTAACAGTAAATGGGGACTAAATCTAAAATGGCATGTGAAAAAGGCACACATGGGTGTTTTTGTTAGATGTACTCAAATGTTCTTGTACTGTAGTATATATAAAGAAAACAATTGGATGTAGACTCATAGATCCTCCCGTTCTTGTGTCTTTCAGCATTAACCCGATTACAGGACACATAGAGGAGCCGATGCCGAACCCTATCGAGGACATGACCGAGGAACAGAAGGAATACGAAGCTCAGAAACTTGTAAACATGATCGGGGAGTTGTCAAGGTGGGAATTATAAAGGGAAAGCCCGATAAGCACTGTTACAGATTCCGATATACTGTAGTTGCAGCTGGTTTTCATTTTAAGCAGTTCACTCTCGATCCATTGCATGCATGCCAGAAAGGTAGGTGATTGTGGGTGAGCCAGATGGAGAACTAGATGCAGCATTGCCCTTAAAACTCTCCTGCTATCGGCCTCATTTATCTCAGAACAGTGAACGTTGGTGGAAAAAAAGAAACCATGCACCGTGGAAAGAAAGAAAAAAAAAAACCGTTGAAAGCAAACCATTGTTTGGTGTCTACTTTAAATCATTACAATTAGCAAAACTAAAATAATAATAATGCCTATCTCAGTTCAGTCCAACAGTACTAAAGCAGGTTAACAGAAATATCAGGCATAAATGTGATATCCATTAAAAGCACTTAACTGTTAGGCCACCAGTCAGTTACTAGATCATGCTGATTTATCACTTAAATGTGCTTTGCAACCACTGAAGTTCATTATTTATTTAGATGTTTTCTGCAAACATCCATTCTGGATCCTGTCTATCCATTCTAAATTCTTGCAAGAGAGAGCACTTGTAACCCGAGCAAGTGCATCATATTTCTTCTCCTCGTACCCTCTCTCTCTCTCTCTCTCTCTCTCATTACAGACTTTGGTAAGAGCCGACTGCCTCCATGTTGACCTTTCTGGCAGCAAAGGCTAGTGCGGCTCCAGTATGAGGAGCTGTTGCGTTGCTCCTTACCAACCGCTTCATTAAAGCAAGAATCTCTCGCTGTGTCCTTCTGCCTCATTTACAGCTAGCCTTCCTCTAGACTGCAGCATTCAGCAGAAGTCAATGCGAGACGCTGTCGCACCAGCCGCCACATCAGTCCTGCGGCGTTAATTACCAGCTAATTGGCACACGCGGAGAGCTTTTGGTCCTTTGCGCTCCACGTTCAGATTTTTTTGCTTGTAAATACATATACGTGTCTCTTTTATACACGGCCCTCTGTATTCAACAGGCGTTTCAAACGTTAACGCAAAATAAGAAGTGAACAAGGGCATTCATTCCGTTTGGGGGCTCGCTCTGTGTGGGTTTGTGTGTATGGGTGTGTACAGGTTTTTAAATGTTTGTGAGGACAGAATGCTCAGAAAGTGATGGGATGGTGTCAAATGTCCTCAGAAAAAAATTCCAGATCCTTTTTAAAAAAATTTTTTTAATGAAAACTAAAGACGGTTTTAGATTTTTCAAAAAAAATTTTTATTCTTTTGTAAAGATGTATACTTGTCACACTATGCAATGATCCTAGTTACTGCTGGTTCGACTGTATATCCACGTGTTCCTCATGTCAGAGTACACTATGAAGATCCTCTTTCGATTTTCCAACTACAATGAAAGAAAATGTCCTGCTTACGTCAGTGAGTGTGGCTCGTGATCCAGGCTTGTGCAAAAAAAAAAAAAAGGATTGTGGAAATCGCAACATTATTTTGGAGCTCCTTTAGCATGTTTTTTTATTTTTTATTTTTTGTCATTGCCAATATGTATTTATAGCTGTCCTATAAGTTTCATGTAATTCTACACCATCCTCCTATCGGTGGCTTTTAAGCAAGTATCGTATCAGTCACTTTGAGTATTTCCTGTCATCTGCTGGTCTTAATGGGACTAATTTGCTCAGTTATCACATTTATTTCTTCTAAGAACATTATTTTCCACTTTCACCCAAAGCATTCTTTTAGGATTTGTCAAGAATTCTTAAAAGAGATAGAAAGTGACCTTCTGATCACTGAGGTTAATGTCCCCACAAAGATAGAGAAACGTGAAAGGGAGCGAGGGAGAGAGAGAGTTTGCAAACACGAGAGGACATCATTGTTGTTGTCCATCTATAGGGTGGTTGAGCCATAATGAGCAGCGTGTGCCTGAGTGAAGCAGATTCCTTCCTCGAAAGGATCCTTCTTTCTTCTCACCTATTCTCTTCATTGAGGAGAAAGGAGGTGATGTAGCGAGGGCAGAGGGACAGTCACCAGTCTCCCCCAGTACGGCTGCTCAGGAGACAGCGCAGCTCCCTGCAAGAATGTCTCCCCCACCCTCCTACTGCTTGACTCGCTCCAATTAGCACTGACTCAGGCTCACCCCCAACACACTCGCTCATACTCATACTTCTGCTCACTACTTCATCATCTGTGGAGCTAATTAGTTGGTGTGGATTTTTTAAATTATATTATATTTTAAATGGGCAGGGGATGCAGCTTAGATTTTCTTAAGATGCATTAAGATAAGAATCATTATCCAGCACATACAACCTGACTAAAAATACATCAACTTGAAACAGTTTAACGTTTTAGAGAAATAATTGTGACAACATTGTGGGACGTACACTAAGGAGTTTAATTCGTTTTGAACACCTTTTTAAAAATATTTAACTTGGACATGACCAAAAATTAGTGAGTAACCTGGAAATTGATTACTCCATCATTTATTTGCTCCACATCCCAAAAATGAAGGTAATTGAGCCGTTTTTTTTTTTTTTTTTCTTCCAATCTTTGATTGGATAACGTTGTGATAATCTTAGGTTTTGCTTTGATTGGATAATGCTCTGATGAATCATCTTAGTCTGTGCTAGTGACACATAGTGCAGATATAATTGGATTAGCGTGAAGGAGCAGCCGCGGCTTTGAAGAGATTAGAATGAGTACTGATCCTGTAATTAAACTGCAAAGCGGGGGGAAGGTAGGGCGTGCACAGCTAAAGGGCTGGGTTCAGGGTGTGTGTTTGAAGGGCTGTCTTTGGGGCCATGATTCCAAGGGCTCTTATGTAGCCGGATGTGAAGGAAAAGAAAGATGTCCTACACATCAACAGGCCTCTTAAGAGGAAAGACCTCAATGGTATTACAATGGCTGACACAATGGCTTGCTTTCAAAGAGCAGGTGGATTGTAGTGACAAATTGGCGGCTTGGAAAACCTACATTCATGAGATGTGAACGCAACAACTGCATCAAATGATTACCTCGAGCAGCCGGTTGCTATTGTCTTGGCGATTGTGTGGTATGCGAGGTAAAAGTTTATTCAAGGAATGCAGCTGGAAGATGTACATCGATCAGCCATGACATTATGATTACAGACAGGTGAAGTTAGATGTTTTGGAGATAAAGTCAGAGAGGCCAGATTGAGGTGGTTTGGAAGCATATTGGTAGAAGGATGCTGAGGTTGGAACTGGCAGGTCTAGAGGAAGACCAAAGAGGAGATTTATGGATGCAGTGAGAGAGGACATGAAGGTAGTTGGTGTGAGGGAAGAGGATGGGGTTAAGATGGAGGCAGATGATTTGCTGTGGCAACCCCTGAAAGGGAACAGCAGAAAGACAAAAAAGAAGCAGGCAGGTGAAGTGAGGAACACTGATTATCTTGTTACAGTGTCACCTGGAACTTGGTGAGATATATTAGGCAGCAAGGGAACAATTTGTCCCTGAAGATGATGTGCTGGAAGTAGTAGCAGGAATGGGCGAGCGTAAGGATTTGAGTGACTGGGTCATGGGTGGCCAAGGCTCACTGATGACAATAGAAGAGACGCTGTAGCTCAAGTTGCTTAAGGTTAAAGCTGGGTTTGATAGAAAGGTGTCAGTCCTAGACACTAACAAACTGAGATGTAATGTGTCTTCTGTGTAGTCACAGACAGGTCACGGTGCCTATGCTGGCCCATGTCCACCGCTAAAATTCACTGCAGTGGGCATCAGAACTGAATTACTTCTTTAACGGACGAATGTAGCTTCGTTTGACGGATCACATTTTCTTTTACATCGTGGATGGCCAAGCACATGTGCATCGCTTACCTGGAGAAGAGATGGCAACACAATTCTCCAGAACTCAATCCATTTGAGAAATCTGAAGTATGTGTTAGAAAAACATGTCAGATCCATGGAGGCCCCAGTTATATGACTTAAAGATGTCAGATACCACAGCACACCTTCCGGCCTCTAGTAGAGTCAAGGCCTCAATGGGTCAGGGCTGTTTTGGTGGCAAAAAGGGGATCTATTCAATATTGCACAAGCGGTCATAATGTTTTATTTCTGATCACTGTATACACATTTATATACACATGATGTGACTGCATCTTTTCCACGTCCTGTCCTCAGATGATGCAGACCGCTGTTTTCTGAGGACTTCAGGAGTTTCCTACAGTCTACCTGAGCCTCCAGTAACGAACTGGACTCAATTTTAACTTAAACACATCTCCTGTTATACCTAACATACATACCTAACTAACAGTCTCACACAGTATGATGCAGATCAAGCCCTGCTATCCGTTTCACCCAAATGAGGATGTGTCCCTGTTGAGTCTGGTTCCTCTCAAGGTTTCTTCCTATTACCATCTCAGGGAGTTTTTCCTTGCCACTCTCGCCGTCGTCCTCGGCTTGCTCATCAGGGACAATCTTATCATTTTCATTAGATTCATACACGTTCACGTCTCATACAAACTTAAATAATTCTTTTGATTGTGTGAAGCTGCTTTGCGACAATGTCAACTGTTAAAAGCTCTATAGAAATAAAATTTAATTGAATCTTTCATATTTGCGAATGTTTGGCATTAACTCATGATTATTGTTCATTGATTTAATTTAAAGTAATTTATAAATGATGATTAACAATCCATGCTCTGAGTAAATTTCTGACTACAGTCTCCTCTTCCTACAGGCAACAACTGATCAGGCCAATGGGAGTCAGGAAGGATGGCACACTAGCTCCCCTAGAGGACGCGATACACAAATGCAACATTCCAAAAAATAGTGATTCAGACTCTGATTAAGACCCAAGTCACACACTCGCCCGCTCACTCACTGAACTGCCACAAAGTCAGCACTCCATATAAACAGGAAAAAAATAGAACTAGTTTGTGTTAGAAACGGTTTGCGTGTGCCTGTTTGATTTTTGAGGCATGATGTGTTTTTAAATGTCAGAATAAGAGTGGAGTCTCAGTTTAGTGAACATGTAAATCACACAGGCACAGACTTTATTTTTGGTGTTATCTAGCATAAACATGACAGTGATTTGATCTGTGATTTGGAGGTTTAATGCTCTGAGACGTCGCTCTCAACCAGAAACTAATAACTACTAATGAAACCTATAGTAGGCCTCTTTTATTATCTCTGAAACCAAACCGGTACAAATGAATGTTTGTTCACATTTTCTTTTTGTGCTGCATTCCCTGAGTTTCTCACTGATGCTCAGGACGAGGCTAGTAAAAGAATCAGATGGAATCCACATCACTTTCAGATCATAAGCAATATTGTCAGGTTGTAATTTTGCTTCACCTTTGGTACTTTTGGTAATCATTCCTGACCTTATTGCAGGAGATGCTGAATGTTAGACTGTTACCATTACTTTGTAGGGGTTAAATAGGATGACCACATTGGTGTATTTCTCTTTATTGAAGCTAGATGAGAAGTAACATGCAGCAAGAAGCAGATTGTAGTTAAATATACAGTAAAGGAAAGTTTGGAAATTACTTAATGTCTCATATCACTAGTATGGCTTTAATGATGCAGGAACACGCATGTAAACATAGTCTTTACAAATCTAGCACAATGTCACTGCTTCAATGTTACATTTGGACAATCGTATTAAGAAACTTTTTTTTTCTTCCCCGTAGCTATAAAGTGATTTTGTAAAATTTTATTTCAATGAATACTTAGGCCATGTGACTATGACTTGAATACTCATTTAATATTATTATTATTATTATTATTATTATTAATAATAATAACTAAAGTGGATTTGTTAATAATACTTAAAAGAATGCTAGAATCACATGCAAGAGGGGAAGCCTTTTTTTTTAATCCATAAATTTAAATCGTGTCACTATGTACAGTGTAACATACTGTATTTATAAGGCAATTCCTTGTGAAAGTCAGCCCCACCATCGTTCCAAACCATACTTATTCACTACTACTTAAAGAAACTCCCCTCATACTGATTAAAACATTTACGTGTAAAATTGAGCAGTAAAGTCTAGGGCTGAGCGTCAAAAACCACAAAGAGGCACGAAAATGATGAAACTAAAAAAAGAACAAAGAGAGAAAAAGAAAGAGATGAAAGGACCAGAAAAACTATTCAGAAATTGTTGATTATTTAATAATTTCCAGTTTTGTTTTTTTATTATTCATAATTACCATTATGATTACTTGCATCTCATGATAAAATTCAATATTCAGGCATGTTCTTTATATAGTTTGTAGAGGACTGATTCAGACTTGCTCTGTCCATAAGTCATTATATTATTAAATCATCCAGTTTATCCTAAATCATTTATTACAAACATTTTCAGTTCTAAACTTCCTAAATGTTCCTTTAGATTTCTTCCATGGTAAAAGTCGAATGTGACCTGCAGTTTTTGCAGAATTGAATTGTAAAATTGTAGACTCTCATAAATGTTTGTCCATTTAATTTCGCATCCATAATACTGATAAAATGCGATATTTTTCTGGATGTAATGATCGTGTGAGTTTTGAGGATTTGTTTGTTTTTAGATGAAGAGATATGCATATTAGTTCACTGATATTAAGCTTGTCTGTGCTCTGAGGCTGTTTGTTTACCAATTTGACTCCAGCTGTCACATCCATAACCCTGGACCCGCCCTATAGAATACTGCTGCACAAATAATCTGTAGTTCTGATTATAGACATTGAATGATGTTCATCGTCTCTTTTGATCAAAAGCCTTACTTATTAACAAGCCTTTTTCATTTGTGCTGAACACAGAAGCTTTTGGCTCAAATTTATAAAAATGGAGGAGGAAAAAGTGTCCCTTTTTTCCACAAAATTCCTCATTCGGCTCCCATAAGATTTTTAGCAAAAATTTAATTCTACAACGGATTTTCTGGTTTCTATTTTTCTGGCAAAAGCAAAAAAAAGTCATTTTTATTTTAGACTGTTTACTAAACATTTATCTACTTGCACATCCACTTCCTTTACCTGCTTCCTCAAAAATATATGGACATGGACTTTCTGTAAATGTACTTAATATAAATAATTATTATTTAAACTGGTCAATCAGGGGTTGCCTGCTGGGAAAATAAATGCTAGAACTAGATTCAGGTGACTCATACTGTATGTTAAAGGTTTGTTCACCTCAGGAATCATCACAGTTTTATTTATTCCTCATAATAAAACAACCTGTAAGGTGACGAACATAAATTGCATGTAAATTAAGCAAAACATTACCCATTATTTAAAAATTTGCTTCCACACGTTAATATTTTTCACTTTGTTTCTTCACCGTCTTTATTGCTACAGTTCAGCTTGTAGATCTAGAGTCTCTCTGACTCTATGCCACCACATTCAGGCAAAAAAAAGAAATAATTCACATTTTTCTCCAATTCTAAACATAACAGGTTGGTATTTTGAATGTGCGTTCTTTTGTAAGGATTGATTATGCACCTGTATGATACACAATGTGTGTAATGTCTTTTTTTTATACTGTAATAAACCAATGTTTAAAATCTGTAACGTCAGTTTGTGTTTCGTGTCAGGATCTTACTGCATTTAAGTGCTTATGTCTGAATGGTGAAATATGCACAGGGTTAGACTTCCAGGAAGTCCTCTGGGCTGTGGGGCTGGAAATGCTAGTATTATTATTATTATTATTATATTTATTAATCTTATTTTTCCAAAACCCTATTTACAGCATGTACATAAATCTAATACAAGCTCTAATAATGATGACCTCTCTAACTTGGCAATTCATTAAAATATCTAAAAACATGGCATCTCATTTATATTAGAAATCAGACACCCTTATCCAGAGCAACTTGAATTATCTTCTCTCTATTTTTTTCATTTCAGGGTTAAGGGCCCAACAGTGGCAACTTGGTGTTCCGATCAGTACTCCAATGCGTTAACTACTGAGCTGCCCCTGCCCCCTACTATGTATCACTCACTCACTCATTATCTTATACGAGGCGGGGTACACCCTGGACAGGGTGCAAATCCATCGCAGGGCACACACACACACACTATGGCAATTAGCCTAATCTGCAGGTCTTTGGACTGTGGGAGGAAACCAGAGTACCCAGAGGAAACCCACCAAGCACGGGGAGAACATGCAAACTCCATGCACACGGAGACGGGAATTGAATCCTTGAGGTGCAAAGCGATAGTGTCAACAACTACACCTACTATGTATCATTTAAAAGAAAAAGCTTAACATCACTGACAGTAATAACAAGCAGGTACAACTTAAATAATTTTATTATCATCAACATTAACAGAAAGTGATAAAAAGATACAAAGCAAAAACAACACAGCAGCATCTGGGAATCCAGAATACAACTTCTGCTCCGATCTAGAGTTTTAATAGTTTTTTTTTAAAAATGCACATTTTAAAACTCAGTCTGAAATTGAACAAATCTGACAGGTTTTAAGACCGACTTGTTGTACGAGTACCTAGAAACACGAACGCAAAACACACATGAGTAGATACGATCAGGATGACGTGATCAACTGTGCAAAATGTAATAATTGCTTTCTCTCAAAGTACACACTAGTAAGCAACATTACGTTCTCCCACATACACACACAACTCTACTGACAGCCGTTTACTCACACTGACACGAAGAAACACACACACACATACACACACATACACACACATACACACACATACACACACATACACACACATACACACACACCAGCAGGATATTGGTTCTTTGTTGCCAAGCAGAGACATTAAGTTTTGGAGGGAGGCCCCAGCTCCGAGACTGCAGTGCCTGTGAAAACACACACAGCGGGACAGTACACACTCAGGAGGTCACGCCTCCCATGCTAATTTAGCACTATCCTCTCTCAGAGCTGGACTCGCTCCAAGTTCCACAGAGTACACTTTGACCCATGCTTATGCCACGTCCATTACACTCCTACTTTCTGTCTTGTAATGGCATCAAGTTGAAAACAGATGGAAGGCAGAAAGGTTCTGCATATGTAGATAATTAAATACTTCATATTAACAATTAGTATTTTAATACCCTTACATTAAAATGTTTACAGATGTAAACAAGTGCCTTTAACATGTCAAGAAAGACACCCACATGATTAAAGAAAAAAGAAAAAAGAAAAAAAAAAAGAAGGGTAATGTGGTCAGTATCAGGAGGGTAGGGGGCGAAGGAAGTTAATCGATCACTCATGTGCTCTTGCTGTCCGTCTCTGACGAGTCGCTCTCTTCACTGTTGCTGCAGGAGCAGGCTATGTGCTGCTGTCCACTGTCTGAGTGGGGGCCAGATATCACCATGGGGACACTCTGCAGATCCTAAAGAAAAAAGAAAACGAAATAGAATGTCAAATTTAACTGCAAATGAACAGTGCAGGACATGGGACACTGAGTTTTTCTGATCAAGATATATATACGCTCTCAATTCTACAGCAGCCTCCAGAAAAGGTCTGTGATTGGCCGCGTGCGGAATCATTCAAGTCACCCCTTTGTGTTAAAGTAGTCCTGCTAATGCAAGAAGTGAATCAGCATGTTACTGATGCAAGACTACTTATTTTCAGACGGCTACGTTCTGGCGATTGGAAAGTGAAATTTATTACGTTTCGCCTTTAAATGTGGAAAAATTAGGCGGCACGGTGGTGTAGTGGTTAGAACTGTCGCCTTGCACCTCAAGAGTCGGGGGTCGATTCCCGTCTCTGTGTTCAGCATGTTCTCCCCGTGCTTGGTGGGTTTCCTCCGGGTATTCCAGTTTCCTCCCACAGTCCAAAGACATGCAGTTTAGGCTAACGGGCGTTCCCTAATTGCCCGTAGAGTGTGTATATGTGTGCGCCCTGTGATGGATTGGCACCCTGTCCAGGGTGTACCCAGCCTCGTGCGCTAAGTCTCCTGGGATAGGCTCCAGGCCCCCCCATGACCCTGTATACAGGATAAAGCGGTATAGACGATGAGTGAGTGGAAAATTATGAATGGGTTTTATTTAGTCAGCTGTCTGCTGAAAAAAAACAACAACAACAACAGACAGTAACCTGAAATCAGCAATCATAGTTAAATGAGCAGAGTTTGTACAGGGTGAAAAAGTGGGTCAAACTCTGATTACAAGAATACTGACTTCAGAGGAAAGACAAATAAATAAATGAAATTTCGAGTGGTGTTATGTCCACTTTGATTCACTTTTAGGTTAAAGCCATGTTAAATAAATAATTTAAAAAATAATAAAATAAAAATTTACATAATGTAAAATGCCTTTGGGCCAAAACTTTTGGATCAAATTAAGCTATTATTTACCTGTAAAATTTAAGCTATTTATTCTTAACGCCATAGTAACAGTGGTGGCCAAAAGAATTGAGTCAAAAGTTAAATTGAATGTTTTAATGACATCGGCAAATTTATAAAATACTGAGGATCAGGATAATAATTTTTTTGTTGTTGTTATTTTAAGCAATGAAATTATACAACAATCAATATTTAATATGAAATCCTTTATTCTTAAAAACCTGCTGGATTCAGCTGGACACAGAGTCAAAAAGATGTCTGCGGTACTCTGGTGTCACCCGCTCAACCCATGCCTGCTTGAATGCTTCCGGCTTGAACGGTTCAGGCTCTGGGTTACTAACCGGAAGGTGCCCCAGCACCACCAAGGTGCTACTCTTGAGCCCTTGAGCAAGTCCCTTAACCCTATCTGCTTCGGGACTGCTGTATCCTGGCTGACCCCGTGTTTTGACCCGATTCCTAACTGGGATATGTGAAATATTTCACTAATAATAATAATTTCACTGTGCTATAAGGTACATGTGAAAAATAAATGAATCTTTATCTTAATTACTGACATCACCTGCTTTAGGATGAGCAGCATTCATCTAGAACTGTAATAACACTTTTGGCTCTGCTTTACAACTGTCCAGTTATTAATAATTAAACCAATCAGAAATGATCATTTTCTAAAGTTGCTACAGCACCCTTTATCGATCGTAACAGATGATGGTGAAATTGCACCAAAAATGATACTAGCTTAAAAAAAAAAAAAAAAAAAAAAAAAAACTCACTACATACCCCGTTCTCACTGCTGTTCATCAGGTGTTGAATCTCTGCGTGCCAGCCCAGGATCTCGGCGAGTCTCCGGACCAAGTCCACCAGGTCTCCCAGCTCCACGTAGTCTCCTCTCCTCAGGGGTTTTCGCTCAAATGGTCCCACTGCGTGTCGATTCAGGAGAAGACGTGGAACTCTGGACTTAACCGTGTTCACCAGGCTAGCAAAGGGCTCAATCTACCACCGGAAATAAATAAATAAACTAACTTTGTGTGTGAAGCGATAAAGCCAAGGCTGTGTTTATATTTGCTGTCATGTGTTAAAGTTAGTACCCCTCTTTTAATTCTGTAGGTTTGTCTTAAAACAATCATCTGATCTGAGCATTAGGCAAATAAACCCTTAGATGAACAACAACATATAACGGCTTTTCACCATGCCATTATATACAGGTATTTAACAAAAATCAAGCAATGAATGAATAAAAAGAGGGAAATTTAAGAGTAAAAATTTAATAATTTAAGATGGAAAGTTGCAGCCAGGTGGCGGCACGGTGGCTTAGTGGTTAGTATTGTCGCCTTGCACCTTAAGGTTCCCAGTTCAAGTCCCACCTCAGGTCCAGGTGCATGAATTCTGCATGTTCTTCATGTGATTGGTGGGTTCCCTATAGGGAGGGATGCCTGGATAATTGACGTTCCCACATTACATATAGTGTGTGAAACAGCATGTGTGCCCTGCGATGGATTGGCACCCTTTACATCCTATACCCCATCTCGTGCCCCAAGTCTCCTGGGATAGGCCTCAGGCCCACCATAACCCTATATACAGGATTAAGTGGTATAGACGACTATGAGTGAGTGAATTAGATGAGTTGCAGCCAGGTGCTGCTAATCATCAGCCCTTTATTAATTGATCATCAGCAGGTTTGCAGGCCTCTATAAAAGAAGTTTTGGCAGTTTGCTGGTCTAGAGCATTCATGTGTGTGGTAACACAATGCCAAAAGTGAAAGACTTAAGACTCAACACCCTTTAAGGAAGCGTTTGTTGCTGCTGCACATCAATATTGAAAGGGTTATAAAATCATTTTCAAACAATTTGGAGTTCAAAGTTCAACAGTGAGAAAAATTATTCACAAGTGGTAACCAATAAAGACAGATAGTCTTCAGACAGTTGCCAATCTCCCCAGAGTCTGAGTACACTTTGTATTACTTTTGTAGTACTTCATTTTTGTAAAAAAAAAAAAAAAAAAAAAAAAAGGCAAGGTGAAAAACGTAATATGTTGTTCGTCTGATGTGGTATTTGCTTCATACTGAGACCCACTACGATTAGATGAATTTTTTTTTTTTACACAGAACAAAACATAGAATTATAAAAGGAAGTACTAACTCTTGCACATGACCGTAACCACCATAATCCAATTCTCATTCTTCCTGCAGGTTTATTTTGATAAGAAGGGTGATGGTGATGGAGTCTGACCTTTAGAGAAGTGCCCATGATGATAAGCAGGTCCGCGTTGGGGAAGTCTGTTTCATGTTGGAAATATTTTTCAGGCAGATCCTCTCCAAAAAACACAACATTCGGCTTGACGGTGGCGGAACAGAAGCTGCACGTGGGGACGCCGTCACTCATGATGGCTTTCTAAAATAAAAAGCAAAAAACAAAACAAAGACAATCTAAGTTATCGTTATTATAATGGCCCTTATAATGTAAAGCAGTTGAAACTTGACGCCGATGCTCTTCACCTTGGCTTCGTCAGCAGGAAACGGTGTGTAGCACAGGTGACAGGACGCCGTCGCGAAACTCCCATGAGCTTCCACCAGTTTCTCATCAGGAATACCGCACACTAAGACGAAAGCAGAAGACAGATGTTTTCTACAAATGCTTTACTTTAAAGAAAAAAATCACATCTGAAAATCTGTTAAAAAATTTTTATTCTACATACTTTTCTCCAAGCCATCGATGTTCTGGGTGTACATGCGGAGCAGCAACCCTTTCTGGTGTAGCATGCGGATAAAATAATGGATGTAATTCGGTCGATGTCTGCCAGGGTACAGCTCTTTGGCCAGCGAGAAAAAAGGACGTGGATCATCAGAGAAGTAGTCGATATTGAAGACGGCTTCGGGGTAGGGAACGTTGTACTTTTCCAAGTTAGCATACAAGCCTGTGCCAGGTGTTCTAATGAGCAAAAAAAACAAAAACAAAACGAAGCACATGAAGGAAGGGCAGAAATTACTGCTCAGGATAAAAACTAAAAACATTCTGAACATAAAATATCACGGGTTGGACATGATGTTATACTGACTTTGATTATTTGATATTAAACAACGTGTTAAAAATATTTGTAATTTGCCTATTCTTACAACTTATTCAAAATGGGAATGGCTTTGTAAGTTTCTAACCGACTTCAACCAAAGCAATAATATATTAATCTCTATTAAATAGTTATAAAATACTCTTATTATTAAGGTTAAATTATGTAAGTGTCTACCATACAAGTCACTCTTTTAGCTGAGACCAGGCCAGGCCTAGATCATTAAATCAATTCCATCTAACCAATCAGATTAGAGAATTTCAACACTCACCTAAAGTCTGGTATGCCACTGGCTGTGCTGATTCCAGCACCAGCCACCACGACCACGTTCCGCAAGCGACCCAGCTTCATCATTCTGCCAACAGTCTCAAGAGCTCCACGAGGGACTGAGCGCCCTGCTGTGCTCTTACTGACATCTGTGGCTGCTTTTAATGTCTTTCCTTTCCTGAAATGATGCATCATATATACAATTCATTGTAATTTGTGTAGTTAAAAAAAACAAACCAAACAAAAAAAAAAGAATAAAATCCACCACAGTATCTGACCTGGCTAACGAGGCCTGCAGCTCGCTCACTTTCATGAGGCTCAAGTCATCGAGTAGGACCGAATCTGAGGGTTTGCCCTGCTGCAAAGAGGATGAGGCGGATTCCTGAGAGGTGATGGAGCTGCGAGTGACTCTCCCGAATCCAGGCTGGTTGATCCATCGCTCTCTGCTCATCTTTGCTTTGCTCATGTCTGCACCTGCACAAGTTTATGTGGTAATCTGTTACATCACATTATACCATAGTACAGTTGCAAAGCAAAATCACAAATTTATATTAATGCTTTCATTCTGCACTGTATGGCCAAAAACAAAGCTGCGGTTTCAGAAGTGTAGGCAGTGTAGTACGTTTCCATTTCTCTATATAAACACGTTTTACTAGAGTACGAGAAGAAAACGGTTTGTGTGCACAATTACAGGGAATTTATTAAGCTTAATGCTAAGGTTGTAACGAGACGGGCCAAATTTTAGATCACATGCTCAAGGTCTATTCTCCTGTAACAGCATAGCCCGACATGATTTACTCCTCATTTTTATCACTGAATTATCTAGGTTTACTTCCAACCTAATATTCCATTTACAGTTTAATTGATGTCTCAACAACAACAACAGAAAATAATACATTTTAATGTATATTTAAATAAAACAAGGCGGCTGAGCGCTTAACAAGCTATTAAATACAATAGTGTTTAACATGACAAGGCTTGAACACTGCTTGTGTGTGGAAATGATGTTGCATGTTAATGTCCAAGTTAAAATAAAACTAAATGAGAATGTAAGATCATTTTATCTCTACAATTCCACCGTTAGATCTAAGCTGCATGAAAAACACTGAGGTAAAAAAAGAATAAGAAAAAAAGTCCATCTAATGTACAGTTTTTATGTATGCCATGTTTATCAAGGTGTTTATGCTACCTATTCCTTTTCTTGATGTGAGCAACACGTCTCTCAATCTGTCTCCGTTCCAGAAGCTTCTGAGGCTATATTTAAACGGCAGTTAAAGCGAAATCACAGTGCGGCTCTTTTGTCTTCTCTCGCTTTGGTTAGTGAAAAGCTTCAATGTTTTAAAACTGTCACCTCGCAAACAAAAGCTAATGGCTGTAATATATTTAGTGTTCCCCCCTCTGTTGGCCAGCTATGCTAATACAGCTCACAGCTGTGGCAGCTTTACTGCACGATGAAGGTAGGAGGAGGAGGAGGAGGAGGAGGGGGTGGGGGTGATGGGCTACCAGGATTGACCGTGTGTCAACAAACCCAGCTGGAACAGAAAGCAGGAAGCCCCTCAGAAGGCCCCTGAAAGACCGCAGAGTGAACGAGATAGATGATTCAGGGGTAGATTTCAATAAAGAGAGTACAGAGGAGGCAACAGGGACGTGGGAGAGTGTTGCCAAAACTAGCAAAAGCTTCAGCCAAATGAGTTCAAGTGTCGACAATGTGCTGAAGCTTGTATCAAATTACCACAGGAGCGCCGACGTTACACATAACTGCCGTTTCAGTGCTTTGAAGGTTTCGAGGCTCACCAGTGAGGACACGTATTGAGAGAGGGGAAAAAAAAACCTTGGCAAGTCCAAGTGAACGCACAACACGTTTTTAATTTTAATTGAAATTATAAAATAAGCTTGTTACTGTGTATTATTTCTTTTGCAGTCTCAAGGTTATGGTTGCCTTTCAAAATGTTCTTCTTCATCTCACCAGATGCCACATACAGCATCATGTGCTTTACACACACACGTAAAGATTAACAAACAAGGACACCCCTACCCCCCGCCCCCCCATGGCGCGTCATAGGTGCATTTACATGGACCCTGATACTGTATATCACTAATATTGAGAATAACGCCTCATTTGGATACCAATCACATCCAACTAAACACTGGACGTCGGATAGACGTGCAGATCATGTCTATATTGGGTCCGTTGGTCCATGACCAATTCTGGACATCTATTCGACGTCCAAACTAGGTCCACTATTTGGACGTCCAACCATGACCC
>JAQMYL010000037.1:12862431-12876295 GCA_030014365.1 Clarias pachynema | reverse complement strand
TCTCGAGTGAATGTGTTTCCCATGCTATATGTGTACTGTGCTGTGGTGAATAAAGTACTCCCAGCCATTTGCATTGGAAAGCAATCAAGCCAACTCGCATCTCCACGATAGCGAGCGCGAGCGACGCAGCGCGACCAAAGCGGAGCGGCGAGATGAAGATCCCGGCACCGGATCTCGGGGCAGAGCCCAACGCTGATGCTGCGCAAGCGCCGGGGCAAGCTACAGCCCCGTGCGCCGTCAGCCGGCGAAGCGACTTGCAGCTCGTTGACTCGCTGGAGTCAACATTAGACGTGCGGTAGACGTTGAAAAAAGACGTCGCCTGGCGTTACAAAACAACCCGATCAATGGACGGAAATCGGACATCCAAAAATGACATGGAAAAGACGTCACTACGACGGTCCCACCGACGTCAAAATTAGACGTGTGGTAGACGTCGAAAAAAGACGTCGCCTGCCGTTACAAAACAACCCCATCAATGGACGGAAATTGGACGTCCAAAATGACATGGAAAAGACGTCACTACGACGTCACATTGCGCAGTGGGATTATATAAATAACTCAACTGGAACAGTCTGACCTGATCTGGGCCAATAGATATTCGTTTTTAATGGAAATGAGAAGGATGGTGTAACCCATTGAACATATCAGCAATGTAAATACTTGATCTGATCGTTTCTCCTGTCAGAATAAACATTTCCTGAACATGGTTACTCAACATGGAGTTAACATTAGGTAATTTAACCAGTTTCCAATGGGGAAAGTTTTGCTTGAAGTTATGATCAGCAAACACTACGGATGGGACGATCATTGATTATAGTTGATCAGCTAATTTCTTGTGAATTTCAAATGATCACGTATGGAAAATTTAAATAAAATTGTGAGAACACCACATGTTCAAAAAACACAGATGCGTAAAATAGTGGATGATGTATCTCGATGTATATAAAATAATAATAGTTAGCCTACAATGACAATGTACTTCTGCTTTGAAAGCGGTAACATTAATGTATTCAGTAATACTTTAACAAGAATTACTCGCAGAAGTAATGTGTGTAATGTACTCTGGGTGGAGTGATCGTGAATGGTGGTGGGATTGATTTAATTGATTTTCAAATATCATGGGGGGAAAAAAAAAAGGAAAAAAAAAAGCATTGAACTGTGCAGGTAAACATTATGAATCGATCATCAATTGGGTTACTCAGTGATTGATTATGGAATGGTTACCAACTGCCATGACTGTGTGAACCTCTCTAATAGTCCAGTCTTTATTCCAGACTTTCAGACACTATGGCTGAGCAAGGGGTATTGATTGGGTCGCCATTTCAGGCGTAATAAAGCATCTAAACAATCATAGATGAGACTTGACTCTTGCAACCAACCATAGTGCTGAAGGTGGGATTTATTCACAATGATGGGAAACTTAACCTAAAAGTTGGAGAAAAAGGAATTCTTAGAATTCTTCTTCTTAGTAAAATATTATAAACTTTACAGCAGTAAGAATCAATTTGCATTCTGCAATAAACACTTAATCAGATCAGTGTTCATGTAAACCGTGAATCTGGAATCGAATGATTTCTGTCAGATTAAAGAAATATTGTCCATGAAAATGGACCAAGTTTTAAAAACAATCCTTATATTTATAATTATTTTAGTTTGACCAATTACTTGAGTCTGTGAAAATGAAGGAACATTGAGTAAAAGAATTTATGCAGTTTTTAAGCAGCTATTGCAACATCTTTGTTAAAGGCCTTGAATTAAAAGCTAAAAGTCTACACTTCACTGAACTGTTTCACATCATATCCGTTGTGCTTGTGCACAGAGGCAATAAATATAAAAACTGTCAATGCCAAATACTTCTGGACCAGTCTGTACTCCCACTCTGACACACTTAGTGCATTGACTGATATTTCTGAAAGATGGGAGGAATCTTTGAATTTTGAATCCAGACGACACTTTCAAGACCCCACACAGAGTAAATCCGAGCTCTGAAATGAAGAGGCAACACGTTTTTAATCACCCTCCTTCAGGGTGAGAAGAAGGTTGCGACCATGGGCTGGTATTTGGGGCTGGTTTACAGTGACCTGAAACTCTTTTAAAACACGATTTTAAGACAAAGAAATGCATCCAATAAAATGTAGTTTGCGTCATGACATAGAAATGAGACAAGTCTGTCCATTTTATAGAAGAATGTTAAACTTATTGCAGAGGGGCCATAATCACATTTAGAGGGACACTGGGTCTACTGGAGCTACTGAGGGTCATTGGAGAGCATCTGACAAATGGTGTCTAAAGTTTAAAAAAGAAAAAAAGAAAAAAAAACCCACACCACCACGATAGGTTAATTTTGTCTAAATCCTTTTTTTTTTTTTTTAAACTCTTTAGTTTTTTTGTTGAAGCATCCAGGCTTACTCCTTATGAGATTAAACCTCCTTGTCTTCATTACTTTAATACCCATTTCTGTGGAGCTATTAAAAACTCCAGGTGGCAAGAGATCACTGCTTTTGTGTCCCGTCCACCCATAGAGACACTGCTGAGCAGAGCCAATATATCACAGCGCATCTTAATACGACTCCACACTGACCGTTCTAGTACATCTCCCCCAAAAAGGAGAACACCAAGAATGAAAACACTGACATGAAGTAAGCTACAGATGACATCAAATAAGACGCTGAATCAGAAGCTCTACATTTGTATTAACGTCTGCACTTCACAAACGCTACTCTGAGTTGACGTATAATCATATCTCAAAGCAACAATCTGATGGGAAACGACTTCAGGAATTCCCCAAAATCTTAGCAGAATAATTACAAATATACAGGATATGAAGAAGGTCAGACTACATGGTTATTTGGAAACCGAAAGGCGAAAAAAAATCCAGTTCATTTTAGTAGAATAAATTAAGCATTTAAGAAGTAACTGCTGATTTATTTCTGCACTAGCCAACATGGAGCAAGCTGTGGAATGAGGGCAGACATATGCCCATCTGCTCCTGAGGTACTTTCCTAAACATGGACAGTTGGAAGTTGGAAGTCATGAGCTGCCTGGAAAACACACACGCAATTACATAGAAGGCACTGATGCAGCACATCTCTCTCTGACAGGAGGGTTTACAAGCCAGTGTTCCTGTACTTTAAAATAATCTTTATGAGGAAGCACTGAAGTGTGTCGTTAACCTGTCAGTTGACACTAACATTTGATTTCTTTTTTTTTTTTTAACCTAGCTTCACAAAACTGCCCATCACATAATAAATAGTATTCACTATAAAAAGCTAAACGTGATCTGTGTTACTCCAAAGGTGTTTCAGTAGCTCGATAAGATTCTCCAAACAGCTGTTGTCATATGCACAAACCACAACCATTTCATGCAGCTACCTTAAATGGCTTGGAACGTCTAAAAACCAAGAAGTCACAAAAATACATATATTAAATACATATCTATAGAAAACACCAGCAAATCAAACATGCCAAAAGAGAACAATAGGAATTATCCAATGGGAAATAAAATGAACAGCCCACACAGACAACAAATCAAAAACTTCAAAAATCAATATGCAACTTAAATGCAACTCCAACAAAAGTGGCAAAACCTTTCCTGTTATACCGAGTCTGGTTCCTCTCTATTGTCGTCTCAAGGAGTTTTTTTTCTTGCCACTGTCACCCTAGACTTGTTCATCAGGGACACTCTGATAATTATGATTTATACATATTTCCTCAACTCATTTCAACTCATTAAATTTTTTTAATTGTGTAAAGCTGCTTTGTGACAATGACAAGTGCTATATAAATAAAACTGAATTAAACAGACATAGGAGAAATTAGGGTCGCAAATTCTTCTTATCCGATAGCTGAACACATTAACAATCAATAATTGATTATTAATGGTAACAAGTCACATTGTTTTATAACTCCACAATCCCAACAAATTAGTTATGGAAGACGAATCAATGGAACCCAATCAATTTAAACAAAAACAATAACGAGTGGTGGTGTAACGGGCTGCAGTTAATGTGAGATCTGTACAGATCCTCCCCATGGTTCGGCACTTATTTGATCCATCACAGTGGGAAATACTCTTTTACTGCCCCTTTATATCATTTTGTAATTGTGCGCACAAATTATATTTTCACTTGTTCACACACTTTCTCTCACAGGAGTTGCCAGATCACAAAGTGTAAAAAAGTCAGCATTGAAAACCCACCTACTCCACAAAAAAAAAATCAAATCCCAAAAATATATAATAATAATAATAATAATACCAGTTCTAGAACTCATAGAGTAGCTCTGTTTCTTTACATACATACAAAATTAGCTTCATTTATTTCCATACAAAGTTATTTTCCTGCAAGAGATGGCTAAAAGTAATCCAGTTGCTATAAAACACCCCAATCTGGCAACACTGCTCGGTCAACTATGCACTAGCTGACAAGATCATTTCTGATTGGTTGTTTCTTTTCTAGCATATCAATACAGTCTACCTTTTTAAATGTTGAACTGCAAGTGCGCCATCTTGTGGTGCACAAGTTAATAGATAATTATAATTACGTGTGTGGAAAAAAGTGAGCTATAAAGCACTATTTAAAAACAACATTATCAGTTAAAACATTTAACCGGTTAAATTAAAGGCAATGAACTGATTATTGATTAATCATTAACATCATGCTAAATAAATTCAAATTGCTGAATACTTACTTGTATGTACATCTAATACCCTGACAGCTCAGTGTAAAAGCTAAAGTATTTCAACACATTGTTTGAGGTAACGGTGCCTCCAGTCTACTTTCATTCCTCAATCAAATAAAGTATTTATGCATGAGACAATAGCAATAGCACTCATTCACCATTTCTCAGAAATTCGTGCAATCCTTACTACAATGTCTCTGCTACATCAATACACCTGACAGCACTCTCTCTCTCTCTCTCTCTCTCTCTAAGCAGCCTGTTCACCATCACATTATCAGGAGTCTCATGTTTTGAGACACATGATGTGTGTAACCCACCGTCAGGAAGTTTACACACAACAGTAAACAGTTAACTACCTCACTAAGCTAACTCACTGATCTTATATAGAGTGGATTAGATGCACATACTGCACTTAAAGTGTTTAAGCCATAGTGCATTAATAAAAATTATGTGAAGGGTCAAATGAAATTGAGACTGAACATTACTTCCATCCATTTAAAAAAAAAAAAAAAAAAAAGCCATTAAATACATTTAAGTATTTAAAAGTGTAGTTGACATCATTGGGGTCAACCTAGCATTAAGAGATGCAGCGAGATATAAAAATAATCTTTTCTCTCTCTTCTTAGAACATCAATAAGTATGCACCTGCACCTTTATCACAAAGTGAGATCTCTCCGGACTGGTTGATTATTATAATAGTCTGATATCTGTAGCATCTCAAAGTACAATGTCTGTAAGCAGCTGGTCTACGACGTTTGCTGCCCTTATTCAAAAGCTCCTGTCACCACGGTGATCACTTCAACACCTAAAAGTTTCCTCTCCTCTTTATTCTCCATCGCGCTAATGATATGTCGCTTTGGGTTGGCTCTTTGTTTAGTCCTCATATGATACAATGCAAGCAATTTGGGTTCAGTGCACTATTTGTCCAGGGTGTGTGTCTGTGTCTACTTAAGAAAGAGCAAACAACTGACTAAAGCTTTTAGTAGACTGGATTAAGTCAACTTACTGATAAGAACACAGACTGTACAGGGAGGATGCTGGGTCATCATTTGGAAAATGGTCTAAAATGTGTGAAGACCACGGAGGTGTGAATTAGGGATTCACTTATTTTTTCAATTGGGGGAAAAACATTTTAGTATGGAGCTCATTGACCTTCCTAGTGCAAAGATTCTTCCACCACTGCTAATTAAAGCCAAGAATTGATAAAACTTATATCCAACAGATTGATGTCCTCTTATAGGAAATGTGGTGAAGACTGACATCTAGTGTTGCACAGCAACATGGGGAAAGTGTAAACTGTTTTGTGGGTTTTAGGGGAGTGGGCTTAGTGACTTTAACTATAGCACGATGGTTAGTACAGGACATGCTGGTCTGTAGAGTTTACACAGACTGATGTGGGTGTGTGTGTGTGTGTGTGCATGTTTGGTGGGGAGGTGGGGAACAAAAACAAACATCTACTGAGCAGCAGCTTGCAGGTATAAATTCTTTGCTGATAAAGGTCAGAGGAGAATGAGCAGACTGGTTTGAGCTGACTGGGAAGCTGCAGTAACCCAAATAATAGGGAGGAAAACTATTCAGATCTGAATCATGATTTTTGTGCGTGCAAATTTTCCAAAATAATTTTATTTATTTATTTATTTATAATTGAGATGCATTAGAGACTGAAACTGACTGTTCTTCTAGTACTGTTTTCATATAATTTTTCCATTTATTTATTTCTTTTAAAAGCAGAGTAGCCATGACCGATCAGTCTTGGACATAACCGATTCTCTGCTGAGCGCATGATCTTTAGAATGATCCAACAGAAGCACATTTTTATGGTGTTTTATTATTAAAAGTTATGCAATGAAGTTGTCCCGAAAACCCACTCATCACACACGCCTACATCACAATGTAAACGGCACAAGTGCAAATTATTCTCGAAACACATGCGTTAGAAACTGCGTGCAGCTGATGCATGCTAGAAACTGCTCACTCGCTCAAAACTTTGTCAGTAAAACATTCTCATTTCTTTATAATCCTACAGGTGGTACACTCTACACTATTCTCACATTGGCATCCTATGTGGTAGGAGGGAATTATTTGCCAAGTTTGTTTAGAAATAATAATTACAGCCAATGACAGATACATGCTTTTTAACTTGAAAAATATTTCAAGTTGAATGTTAAACTCTTGCATTTAAAGTAATTTTCTATTGTTTAAATGCTGCCCATGATAATGTTATAAGGAATGGGCTACATTTAAATACTCATGTTTAATTCAGTTCGAATCTGTTGAATTAAGGTATGAAACTTGCGTATGACAACTTTTTCCTTCATTTTTTTTAAAGGTTCAAGGTAAAATTGTAATAAAATTGAATTTTTAAAAAATATTTCATTAGATAATTATAAAATCGTGATACTTACAGAAGCGCAATAATAATCGAATCGGCAACTAGGTATCGTGATGATATCGTATCGGATGATTACTGGTGATTCCCATCCATACCAAAATAGCCACAAAAGTCATAAAAATTACAGTGCTGGGCCAAAAAACCCACTGGGTAGGGAAGGCTCAGAGACAGTGGTAAAGAAAAATAAAAATGGGTTCTATGGACTGATGGAGCTTGATTTCTGTTGCACCAGATATCATTTTCAGTAGTTAGCATGAACAGCATGAATCCAACCTGCCTTGTTTTAAACAGGTTTTGCCCGGTTATGGTGATGTAATGCTGTGTGGAATGTAGGGGCATCAGTATTAAGATAACTTGCATCATGGAAAATTACTCGTCTCTTAAATGCTTACATCTGGTAGTACCTCTCCTAAAGAAATGTTTTTTAAATGGCCCCTGAAATAAAAGAAAAATAAATGTAAAAATAAATAAATAAAAATGGTTTGTCCCATCCTCTAGAGTGCTGCAAAAATGCATCTTTTGAACTAGATTGCACATGAAACAGATATTAAAACATCCTTAATATTTATGGTCTGCCTTTAATGAAATGCATGAATTGCATTAACCTGCATGATTTTGTATTCTACTTTTCCAGAGGTTTTAATGCCCACCTTACAAAATGAATGCTATGAAATCCTTAAAGATGTATTTGGCTTAGCTTATCAAGATTTAACTCCAAGATTTTTCTAAATACGTAAGTCTCATAAATCCCTTTGCTTTGGAGAGTACATGGCAAGCTATATATGCCAAAAAATATACAATACACAGATCTGGTCATACACATTATGACCACTGACAGGTGAGGTGAGGAACAGACTGTCTTGTTACAGTGGTACCTGGAAGTGGGTGGGATATATTAGGCAGCAAGTGAATTTAAATTTTGTCCCTTACATGTTGGAAGCAGAAACAATGGGCAAGCATAAGGATTTTTAAGAACTTGTGGGGTGATGAGATGACACCAGGGTGCACTATGAGAGAAGGCAAGTGGTTGAGGATGTTTTGGGCAATGTTCTGCTGAGAAACTTGGTCCAGCCATTCATGTGGGTTTGACTTTTACCCCTACATCTGCCTAAACATTGTTGCTGCCCCAGTATATCCTTCCTAGAAACAGTATCACCTGATGGCACTGGCCTCTTTCAGCAGGATAATGTGCTCTGTGCTCACACCAAAAATGGTTTGAGAAACACAACAACGAGTTTGAGGTGTTGAATTAACCTCCAAATTCTTAAAATTTCAATTTAATCAAGCCTCTCTAGAATTTGCTGGAGAAACAAGTCTAATCCATGGATGCCCCACCTCGCCACTCAGGACTTTCGGCTCAGGATCTGTTACTCACGGCTTGGTGTCAGATACCACAGTACACCTTCATAGGTCTAGTAAAGTCTGTGCATCGCCTGGTCAGGGCTGTTTTGGTGGCAATGGGGGGGTCAATTCAGTATTAGGCAGGCAGTTATGTCTGATCAGTGTACAAGTTTTTGTTTAAAAATGTGTATGGCCTGCAGTTATCGTCAGTCTTTTGGCTGCTTCCATCGAAAAGTCGTCGCAGCGGAACATCCGATCCACACAAGACGTGCCACAGGTTTTCCGCCAGATGCACTTACTGAAGCAATCCTACCATTTTCTCCGAGCTTGGGACTGGAACTGCATCCTTTGGCTGGGAATTGAACCTGGGCCTTCCACATGGCAGGTGATAAAACCAACCACTGAGCCACCAATGCCCCTTGCATGGCCTACAGTATTTGCTTTAAAACCAAAGTATTGCAGAAGATGATGTAAAAAAAATTTAAAAAGTGACTGGTGCCACTTAAGGTCACAGAATCTGTTACGGGTCTCTTATGTGTCTTCTTTCTCAACTTCGTCTGCCATGTTTCTTCTTCCTCAAGTATTATTAATGACCTCTAGTCACGTGACTTCGGGAACGTTCGAGAACAATTGCGTATTTAAAAAAAAAAACTTTCTTTTTTCCCGCGTTTTAGGCATCACTTTCTTTGGAATTGTCATGTTGTACAAATAAATATCATTGTAATCATCGTTTAAACGTTTTCAGGTAAAAAAAAAAGAAAAGAAAGAAAAAAAAAAGTAAAATATATTGCCGGGTACATCTTTAAACTAATACGTAAGTTAGCTTTCCGCTGTACGGAACTCACTTTACATCTAACCCCTGATCATGCTGCACCACTCCCTCACTGAGACTCCACAGCTGTGATTTCTGCCAGCTTCAGTTAGTTAGCTCACCGCCTACAAAATGCTGCTAAATTTAAACTTATTTCCGGTTTGATTCATGCACATCAAATCTAGTACAATAAATCCTAGCTAGTGTTTCTGCGTGGTCCAACCTGCCTCCTCCAGCTGGTGGTCAGCAGCAGTCAGGTGAATGTGTAGGGATGAGATGGACACACAGCACAGCTGGAGGAGCAGCAGCAGCTCAGTGTTCTCCTCTCCTACAGCACCGCGCTGGGAACGACACACAGCATTACACCGCGTCACGAGAAATGAAAGAAGTTTTATCCCCGGTTTTTAGTCTGCAACCGGACACAAACAAAGCAGACAGGAACCTACGTCACTCTAAATAAGCGCGGGAAAACAGGACGGCTGCTTTCAAACCGACAATCTGCACTGCGACGCCCTG
Source organism: Clarias pachynema (assembly GCA_030014365.1). Classification (NCBI taxonomy): domain Eukaryota; kingdom Metazoa; phylum Chordata; class Actinopteri; order Siluriformes; family Clariidae; genus Clarias; species Clarias pachynema. The sequence continues at coordinate 12,866,555 of JAQMYL010000037.1, read as the reverse complement.
GGAGGAAGAGGAGTGGAAGTGAGGAAGGGGAAAGTACAGCCTTGAGGATTCCCATTGGTTAATATAGAACCGAGTGTAAAACTGTACACAGGAAGTCAATGGTCATGTGATTGCGTTTTCAAATAAAAGGGGCCTCTTTGGCTGGTTAATAGGATAACTCTCTAAAACCGTTCTGCTTTTAAATTGTAGAAAGGAAGAAGACAGTGTGCTGGATGAAGCCAATAAAAAAGTCACAGTGGTATCCATGTGATAATTTTCTTAATCCTTTATTTGTGAAACAGCGCCCTGAGAGTTCCTTCCGCCTGCCATTTTTATTCTTAAATAGTTACACTGATCAGCCATAACATTATGACCACCCCCCTTTGCCACCAAAACAGTAATGACCTCTGTGTTCTGACACATCTTTCTACTGGAACCACCATTAAACTTTTTCTCAATTTGAGCAAAAGTAGCTCTTCTATTGGATCAGACAACACGGGCCAGCTTTCACTCCCCGTGGGTCACTTTTGGTATGTCCTGACCTCTGTAGCCTGGGAACATCCCACAAGAGATGCAGTTTTGGAGTTGCTCTGACCAAGTTGTCTGGCCATAACAATTTGTCTCTTCTCACAGTAGCTACATTTTTTCAAACCTTGGTGGAAGTGGGTGCTATATCTTAGGCAGCAAGTGAAAACCTTTTTTCCTGAAGTTGACGTGTTGGAAGCAGAAAAAATGGGTTAGCATAAAGATTTGAGTGACTTTGACAAAGGGTCAAATTGTGATGCCTAGAGGACTGGATCAGAGCAACTCCAAAAATGCAGCTCTTTGTCAAATGTTCCTGGTCTGTAGTGGTCAGGACATACCAAAAGCGGTCCAGAAAAGGAAAACTAGTGAACTGGTGACATCGTCATGGATGGCCAAGGCTCACTGATGCACATGGGAAGTGAAGGCTGGACCATGTAGTCCGATCCAATAGAAGAGCTATTGTAGCTCAAATTAAGGGATTTAATTAGGTTAAATAAGTTAATGTTGGTTCGAATAGAAAGGTGTCAGAACACAGAAGTCATTACAGTTTTGGTGGTAAAGGGGGGATCCAATTAACATTACTTGGGTGGTCATAATGTTATGGCTGTTCAGTGTATAATTGCTATTTTTCTTTTTGCTTATTGACTGAATCACTCTGTAAGATAAACCACATTTTGCTCCACCACAAACTGCTCATGAATTTGAGTTATTCATTGGGTCATCAAAGAGTCGAGTCATTTAGGGATGACATACCACTTCTATTACAATACGTTCAGTGCTGTTTGTTTTCATGGATTTTTTTTTATGATAGATGCCTGGTATATAGGGTGAAGTTCACTGTAGGCTCTCTCCATGTTATTTTCTTTGGCAGGTACCTCAGCAAGAAAAGAAATGACCATTAGCCTTGTAGTCTGTTGCAGAAATCCCAAGTGACTTATAAAACAAGAGTATTGCATTGTCTGTGGCAAAGAATGAGCCTAAATCCTCACAACCCCCAAGCATAAATTTAGGATTAAATACCAAGACTGGGGTATAAAGAGCCCTTTTTTAAATACATTCCTTTGTCTTTAAATTTTTCGACCTCTTCCTTCTTCTCCTCTTTTAACAACATCATCAACAACAAGATGCTTAATTTATATAGTGCATTTCACCCATGGTTGCTTCACAATTTGAAAAAGAGATACAGACACTGTGACAAACAAGCAAAAACAAACAAACAAATGTTTCATTTGCAAATGGTATGTTGTTAGACTAGTCCTTTTTTGGCTTTCATTCACAAATTAAATCTTGAATGGCTAGGCCTGTTTTACTTACAACAATAATATAGACAGGGTTACTTTTAACCAGATTTAGCCCGATTATGGTGATGTAATGGTGTGGGGAATGTTTTAGGGGTATCAGTATTAAGATAGTGGGTTGAAAACACAAGCTTTAATTTAGGGGAATTATTGGGACAATTAATATGACTAAACAAATATTTCCAGGTCACCTAAAAATTAGGAAACAAGGATTTCTGATGAAACAGGATGTTTTATATTACAAGACCCATCTTGCTTGGTTTCATCTCCTGACCTTTGACTATAGATGTAACGTGACTAGGAAAAAAGAAACAGATAAGTAAAATGTTTAAGATATAGACATGGATGTAATATTTTAGCAGTGTGAGCCAATCCTAGGATGACGCTTATCTCACTTTCACCTTTTCCCTTATTGAAATAAAAAAAGATCGTCTAACAGACTCAGATGAATTGGTACATAGCACAGCACCAAATATTTGTAACAAGTCCCACTGAGGGAACAGCTGTAAACTCTGCACAGCCTGGGCTGACTGGAGGTCTGGGCAATGACACTGCTCAGAAGCAGAGAAATAAAGGTCAAGTATAAGTAAGTTTAGGCACATAAAGACCATTAATAGCAATAGCAAGTGTACTGTGTGTTCCAGTGGTAACCAATCATATTTAAAGAACATTTGGAATACCATTCTGTTTTGTTCTGGGCCTGGACATATCTCCATAAGGCATGCCTGCTAGAAATTTCTACTTTGTATACGTAATGCAGTTCAACTTACAAGAGTGACTTAACCACACAGGAATGATGATTGCATTCAAACATTCATTATTAAATGTTTAATATAAGAGTTGTTGCAAGTTGACAAATTATAAGAGATGCTTTTAGTCTGTAGCCCATATATGCGGTATAAAATATATCATAAGACACAAGAATGATTATTTTACAGGTTTTGTCCACTTTTGCATTATCTGAAACTCAGTAAAATTAAAGACTCACATGCACATATCATGACATTCCTGAAAAGGCACTAATCATGTGGCAGCAGCATAATGCAAACAGATCATGTAAATAAAGTCAACAGCTTCAGTTAATGCTCATATCAAACATCAGAAAGTAGAAAACGTCGAATGTCTGTGACTTTCATTAGGATATGGATGTTGGTGCCTGATCGACTACTTACTTCCTGAAATGGCTATGTTGTTTTGAGCTGGAAAGAATGATATAACTTATAATAACTCTTTACAACCATGGTAAACAAACAAACAAAAAAAGCATTGAAGTATGCTTAAAACATTGAATATTGATGTTGATTGGTTAAATTGGTTCAAATGGCATCTTGTTACACCTGAGGAATGGTGAGAACCCTTTCTGAATGCAAAAAATGTCAAACCTTCAAGCAGATGGGCTACAGCAGCAAAAGACCACCCCGGGTGCCAGCTCTCAGCAGAAAACAGGAAACTGAAATGACAATTTGCAAAAACATTTCCTGGTCTGATGAGTCTTTTTTTCTGCTTTGACATTCCGGTGGCTGGGTCAGAAGTTGGTGTAAGCAGCATGAAAGCATGGATCCATCCTACATTGTAAAAATTGTTCAGGCTGCTGGTAGTTTAAGGGTGTAGAGTATTTTTTTCACACTTTGGGCAACATAGTACCAAATAAGCTGTGTTTAAATGCCATAGAAGATGAATGAATGACTGAACACACACACACACACACACACACACACACACACACACACAGCACTATGGCTTTGTGGTTAGCCCTGTCGCCTTGCACCTCTAGGGTCTGAGTGTGATTCCTGCTTCGGGGTCTGTGTATTTGTGAGGTCAGGGGTAGCTCAGTGGTTTAGGTGATGGACTACTGATTGGAAGGTCCCCTGATTGGTTGGGCCCCTGAGCAAGGCCCTTAACCCTCAACTACTCAGATGAGTGCTTATAATTAGAAAAAATTTAAGTAGCTCTGGATAAGGGCGTCTGACAATATAAATGTGTGCATGAAGTTTGCATGTTCTCCCTGTGCTTTGTGGGTTTCCTCTGGGTACTCTGGTTTCCTCTATATACAGTGTAAATATGATGCATATGGAGATAGACTGTAATCTAATCCTCACTTAAAATGATATTAAAGGAAAAACAAAACTTATAATGTATAGATTTATAACAGTATTTGTTATTTGAATGATTAGACACTGTCACTCACTCTCACATTGTCTATATCAGTGTTTTTCAACCTTTTTTGAGCCAAGGTACATTTTTTATTGAAAAAAATCACAAGGCACACCAACAATCGAAACTGTAAAAAAATGAAACTCTGTAGCCTATATTAACAATATA
>JAQMYL010000037.1:12838261-12862331 GCA_030014365.1 Clarias pachynema | reverse complement strand
AAGAGTCGCTGCTGCGCCTTCTTCACTGTTTTGTCAATATGAACTGACCATGTGAGATCCTCTGCTATGTGAACACCTAGCAGACACAAGGTGGAAATCGAACCTAGACCGCCTAGACTGGAGGTGCAAGGCTAACCACTGAGCCAATCTGCTGCCCATTGATTAACACTCACTCACTCATCATCTATACCGCTTTATCCTGTATTCAGGGTCACGGGGACCTGGAGCCTATCCCAGGAGACTTAGGGCATGAGGCAGGACAGAATGCCAATCCATCGCAGGGCACACACACATACCCTTTCACACCCCAAAATGGGTAATTTGGGAATGGCAATTAACCTTACCTACATGTCTTTGGACTGTGGAACGAAACATACATGCTAACTCCATGCACACAGAGACGGTAATCGAACCTGGCCGGAAATCGAACCCGGACCCTGGAGGTGCAAGGCGACAGTGCTAAACACTACACCACCCCACTGATTAACAGTAAAAGAAAAATATTGGAATCCTTAAGAGCATCAAAAGACAAACTTTTGGCTTTGTTAAGTATGAATGCCTAATTACATGAAGCTTAATACTATCATACTATCAGGAATGAGATGGAAAAGACTGGTTGTGAGGTCTGCTGTTGGAAAAGTGTACCCCATTTACTTTAAAGAGAACTTTTTGATTTTCTGCAGTTTCCTAACTGATAAGTCTGTTTTAGTGTGAGTTATGAACAAAACTCTTGTGGAGTTTTTTTTCTTTTCTTTTTCCAATCGTGTCGTAATGCACGTTCTGAAGTTCGAGCGCGAGACTGTAAAACGTCACTTCCTGGCGAATGTGTCCACAGCGGTGAAAAAAAGAGCAAAGTAGAGCGCCACGTCCACGTCACGCAAACTCTGAGAGCGTGCTGTAGGTTAGACAGGGAGAGACAGAGACAGACAGACAGAGGGTCGGCGGATTTCAGGCTGTTTCGGCGCTGAGTGAAGTTTAAACCGCTCCAGGTTGCTGTAAGTCTACAAGCGGAATCAGCAGGAGTGCAGGCTGAGAGGAAGAACAGCTCGCGTTAAAGTCTGTGAGTATCATCATCATCATCATCATCATCATGTCGCTAACGTTAGCTAGCACTTGAGAAAAGTTTTCACTCTTCTTTTCCAGCGCGACAGTTACACCGAGCTGTGGCGTTAGCTAGCAGGAATAACTTTATAACACTCATTATATCATCGTTTTGTTTCATATTTCTGTATATTAGACTTTTTTTTCCTTCCTGGTTGTTGTTGTTGGCCCTTTTCAGGCTGCAGATAACATTAAAGTTACCTGGTGGCTTTTTACCCTCACAGAAGTGTTGGATGATGTCCCTGAAGGAAACATAACTATTATTATTATTATTATTATTATTTCAATTTCAAACTTTCTAAACATTCAGTATGTTAGGAGTGTGTTTGTAGCACTTGTCTAAAAAACAAACTAGCATTTAGCTTTTGTTCTTCATGTAAGGTTACCATGCTAGGGTTAGTTTGTTAGTTAGTTAGTTTGTCTGTTTATATGAGAAACTTGTTGAACGGTTTGGCCTTTTTTTACTTATTTATTTATTTTCTCTCTCTTTTCAAGGACATCCTGAGTCTTAAACGAATCGTGTTTAGTCTATGTGCTGGAGTAAAGCCCTGTTAGGTCACTCATGCCTACGTGTAACTGCACTCAGTTGGTTGACTTGTTTTTTTTCCCCCTTGGGCTTCAGGCTCGTGTTCAGCACACACACAGAAACAATGAAGGCCTTGAACTAAATACTTACAACAATCTAAAGAGATTTAAATGGAAAAAAAAATCTCAAATGACTATTATGTGATCTTCAATAGTATATTACCAATATTACTTTTTATAATAAGAATGACTTACTTGCTTATTTTGTCTACATACTGTACTGGTCTGTTTCTACCACCTGCTAACAATGTTACTGGGAGGAATTGGTTTCGCTTCATGTCTATTTAAACCATGTGATGCTCCAGCGCTTTAGTGTTGAAAGTCTGTCTGAGTTTTAGCTCATCATCTGTACATTCTGCTCAAACAGATCATCAACAGCATCATGTCATGCGCTTCATCTTGTACATCGCCATCTAATCAGACGTGTTCTTTTAACTCTTTGATTCTTTTCTGACACTTTGACTTCAACCTTCACATCTAATTTCTCATTATGACTGTCCCTAAAACGCTGAACAAGACAAGCTGTTCATGCTGCCTTAGGCATCACTCTTAGGCCTAAACCTTATGAATGAGATTTTGCTTATTATTATTATTATTGTTAAACATTATAGTAACTGTTCTAGACACGTCTCTTTTGATATTGGTATTTGAGGTGATCAGTAACCTCAAACACAACACCAGAATCACTAAACCTGTTTCTTTTTTTTTTTTTTTTTGGTCTTTATTATTGCAGGTCTGTGTGCCAAATATCAGCATGTTTTATTTTTCTACTTCAGTTTACTGTTACATTAAACTCGACTGGATCCAATTATATGCCCTCTAAAGTATCTATAAAAACATAGCAGTTACAGTACAAATGGGTATGCAGTATGTAATGTTTGTATGTGTAAACACAATCCTAACTGGCTGTGAACTGGTTGGCCTTGTTCTGTGTTGATGTAGGCAGCACACCCTAAATAGCTTTTATTTAGTTATTTAGGACATTTAGCAAATGTATATTTAAAACCATTCAAACCTTCTTATATTCATTGTACAGAACCACAATGAGCAAGATAGATGATCCACAGCATGATGAGCCTGCATACTTAAAGGATGAGCCTCCAGCAGGTAATTATTATTATTTTTGAGTTTCTTTCACATACACCAGTTAAACATTTTCATATATGAAGGTAGTACACTGTAAATCCGCACGGTGGTGCTCTTGTCCCATTGAGTCCTCCATCTTCCAAATAAACACTATGGGTGTGTTGACCCTTGTTTCGGTTCTCTTGGTTCAGTCAAAATCATTAAATGATACGTTAGTTTTAGTTCACTAGTTAAAGTCCTGGTTTGGTTAGCGTTCACATTGGCGGTTTTGAAATTGAACTAGAAGGCAATTGGATTTTATATATGGTGGTGTCTTTACCAGCTGAAAACTCATAAAAAGGTTAAAAAGTGTGACCTTACAAGTGTGCCTCCAAATGGAGAGTAAAATGATCGCCAATGCGTTTGGTGTTTTAAATTTGCAGCAAGCTTTTTTTTTTTTTTTTTTTTGACAGACACCTTATTCACATTTGACAGACACCCTTATCCAGAGCGATTTGCGTTTTATATCTCATTACACATCTGATTAGTTGAGGGTAATGGTGACTTGGTGGTGAACTGGGGTTTAAACCTGGGCCATCACTCTGTAGTCCAATGACTTAAGCAATGAGCTACCCCATAAAAAAAAAGACGTTCAAAATAAAAGGTACGAGAAAACAGAACCACGTGCCATAGTACAGCAGGGCTGTGTACAATAACGAGAGTGCTTTCAGCAACATATGACAGTTCATCAGACCGTCGTACATTTGTGAAATTTTCACAAGTGCTCTTGTTATTGAAAACTACCTTGCTGTGATATGATGGTGTGATGCTGATAGTGAATGTCCTTGGATGCTCGTTAAATTAAATTCGGCAGTGTTCCATTTATTAATACCGTTAGATATTTATTTTATTTATTTATTTATTTTTTAACCACATCAGCTTTTTGTTTGGACATTTCCTTACTCTCTCTCGTCCAAACGCTGCCTTTTCATCAGATGTCATGAATACAGAGTCACCAAGTGAAAGTTCCCAGGTACACACTGCATTATCAGATAATGCTAGGAAAGCAGATTTAGTTCATGTTCATATCTTTGGTCAGTGGTGTGTTCACATCCACCATTTCAAGTGGTTCGCTTGGTGAGCACCAAGGTTCAGATGGTAGGTACAAGGTTTGTGCCAAACATATCAAGTGTGAATCATATTTAGGTGTAACAAAGTAATTCTTAGGCCCATGTTCGTGCTTTAAGTTTCAGGATTATTTATAACATTTTCCCTGCATTATTCACTTGTTTCCTTGTTTCAGACAGTAACTCTGCTCTAACCAAAAAGCAGAGAAAAGATCAGTTCTTCAGCTCTGACTGTTTAGCTTCAGTAGGGGGTGGGATGGGGTAATGTGTTAATGGGGTGAGGGGTTGCCATTCGCGTTCAGTCATACTCATAGGTAGGATAGGTGTTTCTTTCTTTCTTTAAAAAAAAAAAAAAAATTCAGACTTGAAATATAAGAAATTTGTTTAGAAACGAATCATTAAATTTATAAACAAGCATGTCATGGCAGTAGGCAGGTTAAACCCAAATGACGATGGGTTCCCCATGAGTTCTTATGTCATCTCAGGGAATTTTTCCTTGTCACAGTCACTCCTGTGTAGCTCATAAGGGAAACATTTTATAAAGCTATACATTTATGAACAATTATTTATTTATTGTATTTATTATCTTCTTGTCTGGAATGAATTTTTCTGTAATTTTCTTAAATTTTTCTTACTACTTTTTTTTCTGTGACATTTCCCTTTGTTAAAAGCACTATATTAATGAAATTGTATTGAATGAAACTGTGAATGAGTTTATGATATAGATACATATTGTTAAAAAAGCAATATTGACGTAATTTCCTAACCTATACTATATGTATCATTATCGTTGTTCATCATTTAGTTGAAGAACCCAAAGCTTGTGACCACAGTTAATTTCTTTTTAATGCATCTCATCTTCAAGATTTTTGATACTGAATTATGCTTGGAAAAGTTATATGAAGGCAGGACTACAAATCTAAACACATTTTAAGGATAAAAGAGTTATCTTATCTTAAACACAGCAATTTCCCTCAGGATTAATAAAGACTTATCTCATCTCATCTAAACTTTTGCCTAGGAGCTTTACATTTTACCATCAGAGAGTGCTAGAATGTGATCGTCGCAAATATATCTAAAAATCTGATTATTTTTCCTCTTTATCTTCTAATTAAAAATAGCAGATAAGCCAGCCAACACACAAATCTGAACTCTACAGCTGTTTTTAAGTCTCCCGTATTAACAGAATTCTCATTAATTCGACTCAGGAGATGCAAACTATGTCAAGCTATAATGTCAAAATGTCTATAATTAAAAAAAGAAAAATCACTTAACATGTGTTTAACAAGCTAAAATTAAATGGATAATATCAGTTCACTACTGTGTGTTTGTTTGTTTATTATTATTATTTTTTTTTTTTGATGGAATGGAACATTGTTGGCTGTAAGGATCCCTTTTGGTTTTCAACCAAATGAGAAAACAAAAAGTTTGATGGGCTTCAAGAAGCATTAGATAAATGTACTTTAAGTGTTAATTTACCATTGATTGTTATCTTTTTCCCCCCAAGTTAGTAGATGATTATTGCTGATAATAAGTGTCTTGTATTTTCTGTCCTACAGATACGAATAAGGACCACCCTCAGGCTCAGCCAGGCATGTTTTCCAGAGTGACAGGAGGTCTATTCAGTGTCACTAAGGGGGCTGTCGGGGCCACCGTTGGTGGGGTTGCCTGGCTTGGAGGGAAGAGCTTGGACCTCACCAAGACAGCTGTCACCTCTGTTGCTGCTGTTCCTAGCATGGGAGTAGGATTGGTCAAAGGAGGCGTGTCTGCAGTGGCCGGGGGAGTAACTGCAGTTGGCTCAGCAGTTGCTAATAAAGTTCCCATTGGAGGGGGAAAGAAGAAGGACAAGTCTGATTGAAATGTCTGAATTTTGTGAGGAGAGATGCTGTCATCAGTGACTTAATGATATGACTTCTCAGTGGGATGATGGTTGGTTTGATATTCTGCAAAAATGCTTTGTTGGGATCAGATCAATGCTGTTCTATGAAAGAGCGACTTCAGTGTACTAGGAGTGTCCATCTGCTTCTGAGAAGAGGCTGTTTTTGTATCCTAAGTTGTATGTTTTGGAACATGACAAGGTTTGAATGTCATGATCCCAGTAAGGGAAAAATGTTTTAATATTTGAAGTATTAGTTTGGAGAGTCGTTTGGAGAGTCAGGTGTTTAGTGAGGGACCACTGTAACATTATTTTTCACCAAACCACATTGCACCGGGTTTTGATCATAAACTAGGGAATACACATATCTTTGTACCAGAGCCTTAGGGAAAATTAGTCCCATGAGCCATAAGTTCTGAAGAACTGACACAGAAATCACTTGGGTATCCCTCAGTTTACTGCAGCAGAAAATTTGAGACTGTGATGGGTTGATGGTAATGGATCATCTGTTTGATTGACTGTTTGTGAGATACAGCCTTTGGGGTCCAGGCTGAAGCTTCTCATACAGCTTTTCCTCATCAGTCTCTTAATACCGAGAAGCCCTGGAAAGAATGTGTTTGCTGTGCACCAAAAACAACAGCTAAGGTGTTATTCTGTTAAATCTGAATGCTGGTAGAAAACATTCATAACCAAAAACCAAAACGTTTGTAACTATTTCATTATCCAATGGAATAGCAGTTCAGGTTAGGTTCTAATGTCTGTCAAATGTGGCCCATTTGTCTTTTCTAGCCTTGTGGTGGAGATTGTCTATAAAGGTTTTTGACTACATGTGTTATTTATCCTAAAGAATTTTTTTCAGTGGCTTTCAAATTTTGTCTTATCCATTTCACAAAAACAAAAGCATTTTCCTCCCGATCCAATACTGCATTACAATTTTATATTTTGATAATATGAATGAGCAGAGACAGTATTTTCTGTTAGATGTGTTCTGAATCTTTGTTTTCCTACAACCAAAGAATGCAAATGCTCAGTCAGTATATCTTCTCTGTAATAATCAATGGTTTTTGATAATGTAATTTTAATAATATAAGTGTATTCATTTTACACACAAATATGTAAGTCTGTGTGTGAATATATATATAAATAATGTGAATTAAATAAAAGAAATAGGATTTAATATTGCATTGATCTGCTTTTGTATTATTATAATAAGTGGTTAATAGTTAAACCCTGCCTAAATGTAGTTTTCTGAATAAGGGTTTCGGCAGTCAGTCGTGGATGAGTTCCAGTTTGAACGGCATTTCAGATCCGAGCAATGTCTTGAGATGTGTTCAGGATTTGGCAACACCGTCTGTCACCTTTGGCAAGAACTCATTCTTCGCAAGCTTTACACTTTCATCAGAAGCTCACACGTGGCTGTGCAGATTCTCAGACACTAGGAACATAGACTGTCTGTAGGGTTACTCAGTTACGAAACAACAAAAAAACTTTTCTTCAGGTCAAGTGATTTTTATGGAGAAATACAAAGTTCTAAACGACGTTTAAAGTAGCTTTAAGATTTTTTTGCTTCATTTTCAAAAGTAGCTGAATACAAGTACTTGTCCTTATGAATGTGGTGCACACTGTATATGTAGATAACTCATTCAGTTTCAGTAAACACTTTACACTTTACCGAACACTTTATCATCAGATAAAGATGTTAGATGTAAACTGGTGATATGCAATCTGGATGGTGGCAGCAGACACCTCACAAACAAACACATGCATATACAAACGTATTCATACTGAAAGTCGATTTACTCATCAGCATTCCCATCTAGAAGAAACCGAAATGTAATTGGCAAGAGTGTCCAAACTTGGACACTCTTGTCTGGACCAAACTTGAAACTCTGAAGCTGTAAGAGAGTAAAGCTACCTGCTGTTTCACCATGCTGCCCATATGTTGGTAATAATGCAGAGTTCTACAACAGTTCTATCATGCTAATAATATGTAGCAACTTCCAGTTCAAGTCAGTAAGACATGACACATTTATGACAAATCTGCATGTGCAGAGAAAAGTTTAATGAGTGCCTGTCAGATAATTTTTTGAAAGAATTTGCATACTCTTCCTCGTTTGTTGCAAGTTTCACTTTGTATTGTCAAAAAAAATTTTTTTACTAAGTATATTTTATCAGTATTTTTATAATAATGTTGACATTATTCGCATCAAACAATATTGCGTTGCTTTGATCCATACCAAATTTGTTCAGGTTACTTAACACTATGAATTCCATCCTGACCATACTGTAATAAGCTCTTTCACTATTAGGCACCATTGATCATTGATTTACCATGCTAATGAGTAGCAATGGGACTGTAAGCTTGTTTTACTAACATTGCTTACTATCGAAGATTAGTATTTAAATGCCTAGATTATTTTCTTGGGTCACTTGCAAGCTTGTCTATGGTCACAATAAGTCTAGAGTCGTACAGCTTATAGCTGCTCATTAAGTGTCTAGATTGTGAAGAGGGTAGGGAGAGCATCTCTCCTTACTATCTCAGACATTGATATTGAGATATACAGTAGCTGACTTAGCAAATGGTGCCTGAAGTGTTTCAGCAGGAATCTGATTTTATATTAACTGAAATGAAACTAATTCAAATTTGCACAATTAGTTTATAATCCTCAGGGGCTAAATATAAAAATAGCAAAGTTGCAATGCAAGTGTAGCAAAAGTAATGTAGCCTTGATTAATATGATTTACTCATAAAATATCATTAATGGGAATCATGTACGAGAATATGCATATGTTGTAAATTGTCCTCTAATTAGGTATCTTTGGCATTGGTGTTTAATTGATCACAATGATTTGACCGTATGTAGGAATACATACTGTACATACTCGTGCCATTCCCAGTGTGCAGATTGACATCTTTGACTGATGGAAATGGAAGTTGGCACCTAACGAGTCTAGTAAGTCTTTGCAGTTTTACTCACTCACATTGGTGATGGACATTGTACTGTATGTGTCCTGATATGGAACTTGTTAAGACCTTCAGGTAGTGGAAAAGCCTCTATGAGGCTTGATTGCAAGTTACAAACTTGTCAATCAATTTATAACTAAAGTCTTTTATTTATCACCAATGAACTCCCATAAAATGCATTAATAGTAAGGAAAAAGAGATGAAAAACAAACCCAGACTTACAATTGAAGTCTACAATGTTTTCCATTGACTAACATGGCAATAAGCATACTGTACATAGTACTGCAGCCAGACACTAGATGGCCTCAAACACATTTTAGCTTCACATTTGCCTCCTGGTTATAATATCCACACATACACACTCTTCTTCCCAATGCAACAAACATAAGCAACCCTAGCAGTATAGCAGCGTAAACTAAAAGACAACCGATTATAAGAGCACAGAGCTTGTTTAGTTGATGTGCTATGATGGCTCGCCATTTAAGCTGACCTTTTATATGCACCTTTTCTAAAGTGACCCCTAAAATGAGAACTTGCACAGCTTTAAGTGGCCCTGTTACAGTATGTAACACTTACATTTTTGTTTCTCATTTTGAATAGTCTTGTGGATCTCTACTGTGCGTACATGCAAAAAAATAAAATAAAATACATGAGAAATTTCCCCCCGTTTTTTTTCTTCTTATTTTAATTTTTCTATTTATTTTCTTTTAAAAATCTGTGCTTCTGATTCATTAGCATTAGTGACAGTTACCAAAAAAGGTGGTGGTTTTGTTGGAGACCCTCTTGCAGCTTTGGGCTCAGCTCCACCCAGCAGTCATCATTTTATATTTGCTGAGAGCAAACTTGTGTTGTGAGTTGAGTATTAGGTGCCTACAGAATGACAAACAGCAAGACATGCCCCGTAGGTGTCGGTTATTAAAAACACTAAACACTCTATTTCTTTTTATTAAATAAAGCATAGAAACTTTATTTACAGTGCAAATGTTCCTTCAGTTATTAATTTATACGTCACATTTCATATCAGACATTTCTGAACCATGGACAATTTTAAAGCTGATGTCTCAACTACTGTTTATTTTTTTAAACTTCACGCACGGTCAGGATGTACCAGAAAATCAGATTTTCCATAAATTTGACCTGTCTTACCTTGTTTATCATCTATCCAGACAATTAAAAGTGGACAATGTTTCAATAAAGCCACCAAGAACTTGGACAGATCATCTGACTGCACGTCACACTGTTTATTCACTCAATTATTCATTCTTTCATCTTATATACCGCTTTTCCTGTACAGGGTCGCGGGGGCCTGGAGCCTATCCCAGGAGACATTGGGCATGAGGTGGGAATCGAATCCTCAACCCTGGAGGTGTGATGATGCCACAGTACTAAGCACTATGCCACTGTGCAGCCGGGGCACTAAACAAACAAAAAAAAACTATAAAATGACAGGAAAGTCACAGACTACTGGGCTTAACTTCTATACCCTAGAATAATAATAATAAAAAGAACATATATAGACCTAAATCTTATGGACCATTTACTTTTAAGAGCTACAAAGGGTAGGTTAGCATTCAGCCGACTAAAGCCTACCTGAATTTTGATGCCTTCTCGTAACCATGGTAACAAAAGCAGCTGTCACAGATATCACATCCGCATGGGCAAAGGAGCATGGAGGCAGTAGCGGGGCATGGATCGGTGGTAACGGAGCGTCATTCAGCAGTAGATCATTTACATAGGCACTGAACTGGTGCCTTTCAGACAGGGAGTTAAACAGATGAGATTTAAAACACACACACACACACACACCAAAAAAATCCCATATGTAAGGTTTAATTCTGATGGAGTATTAAAAGACACACTTTGGGGACATCTGTGACCTAAAGTCAAATTGATGAAAAAAATAGGAAAATATGGAATCTGGAAAACCCATTAAATCCAACCAACAGGTCCTGTGGCCTGCTGTGACAAAAGTCTTGTTTGTATAGTTGGTTAAAATGAAATATTGCCTATTTTGTGCTGAAAAATATATGTCACCCACAATCCTGAGCCCTATATATGTTTATTAAAAAAATGCATTTTTAAGGGCTACTATTGTAACACAAAGGCCACATTCCCTTCATCATTCATGAACATAGGAAGGATAATATTGTGTTTCTCATTTAAAGACAAACGAAATGAGTGACTTGACCTTTATAGATCAGGAATTGACTGTAAAAAAAAGAATGCAGGCCTGATAATGATTATTGCATATCCCACGAAGAGTTTCACCTATCCCATCCGCTCTTTGCAGAGGATGTTGGAAACTCACTCATTAATACAGTATTGTGAACGCAGCCAAGTTAACTTGGTTGGGAAGTTCACTAATCCTCAGTCTCATCAGACTTGGAACAGGCTCTGGCGGGTCTAAATGTCCTAGCAGTTAAAAGAGTTTACAGTAATTACATGTGCCATATGCTGTCACTGTACTCTCATTCCCATAACAGCTGCACTGGGAGCTAAATGTCCATGGGAGTGAAACAAACTCAGAAAAGTGCCAGTACAGGAAGAGTTCGGTATATACAGTCTCCTTTCAATGTACTGAAAGAACATTGTTTTTTTCTTTACATTTGCTTCTGCAGTTTCATTTCCTGATATTTACATCAAAACATGATAATCATAGAACTTGGTACCTTTTTAAAAACACATAGGCCATACCAAAAGATGCCAGCCAGATTGGATTGCCAGATTGGAATTTGCAAAGAAATACAGAGATGAGCCACAACGGTTCTTCTTATGATCTAAAATATATAAACTCATCATTCAAGCAAAGTGGCAAAGTGTCGTCATCAAAAAAAAAAAAAAAAAACATTTTTAATTTAATGTTACATGTAAAAGTGCAGTACATTGCATACATAAAATACAACAAATATATTTACATTTATCAGCTTCCAAGCTCCATATTATCCCAAACGTTCAGTTTCATTGAGGTTTAACCCATTCACACCCGAATGGCACAGATCCGGCAAAAGCACAGTAAGGTTAAAAGCGATATCTATGTGCTTATACAGTATGGAAGCCTTGCCAGTGTGTGTTAACGGGGAGGCTTCAGACATCAAACTGTGCATTTGGGTTTTTGGATATGTCAGGTAGAACAAAAGTTATTATTACTTTAATAATGTACATTTTATCACTACCAGAATATGAGAATGACATTGCAAATATGCAGAACCTTTAAAAACGAGCATATTATTTATTTATTTATTTTATATTTTTGGTAATAGAAAGAATCCAAAATAACCATGAAAACATGTGACCATGTCTAACAGTGCTATTTCTTTGCGTATGTGACCCATTATGTGACCCCATTTTTATCAATTGCAGAAGGTATTTAAAAGATTTTCCACCATATTGTGCTGCCAACCTTGTAGTACTGTAAAAAAAAAAAAATTCTGCACCAGGGCCTTGTGGGATTTCTGATGGGACATAACAATGGCAACTGATAGCAAGGTGTTGACCCTGGTGTTAGCAACAGTAGAAGATAAAGCAGAAAGAACTGAAGTAGAGTACCCAGCTGTAGGTCAATGGTCAAGACTCAGGATAACAGCTCATCTTCACTGTTAGCTTGGATGTCTGACTTTCTGGCACAGAAGCGCACAAGGCATGGCACGGCATGAAGCAATCTAATGGTGTTGTTCATGTCTGTCATGGAAAAGCTACTGGCAGGGATCTACTTGAGTTCTTATAAAATAAAATAAATAAAACTATGAGTTTTAGACTGTTTTAAAATGAATTCCATCTTATATTTAACATCCATCCCTTCTTATTGCAGTTAATGGAGCTACAATTAGATTATTAGAGTCCTGTTCAATACCACACCACGCTACGGTGATGTTCACTGACAGGTTGACACATTGTGGATAGTGGCTCTTGTTTTTCTATTTTTCTTTCTTTATTTTTGGTATAGTCGAATTGTCAGTGATGCAATCGATAGAAACAAACTTTCCAGAAGAAAACTAATCACAGCAGAGACCTTTGATTATGTTTATACAATTCGATTATTCTGACACAGACAAATGGACAGCTTGTTGTGGAGAGACTACTAGACCAAAGAAAAACACATGGTCTACTGGACTTCAAAGGTAAATGTTCCTACTGTGCATATCTGTTCATGAAACATGTCAGTAGCCTGTCAGACCAGCACTGGGGAAGTGATGGGATTGCTCGAAAACCTGTTAACATCTAAAATGTTTATGTGATTTATATTCGAAAGCTATGCAGGTGTCTGCTTTATTTATTCTCTCAACAGTCTCTCTTTCCTTGCATAGAGACAAATTCTACTCAAAATGGCTTTATTTTATTCCATTTCTGTCCCCCTCTGTGTTAAATGCTGTAGTTAAATTGCACTTGAGTCGAATCCTTCTACAGCAGTAGGTAAATGTCATTTACAATGATTCAAAAGTCTTAAAAGGACACTATATATATATATATATAAATCTCAACAATGTCAAATTGTGTAACCGCGAATAAAAGAGAAATAGCATGCTTTTTGGATAGAAAAAAAGATGTCAGAGAAAAAAAACAACAACAAAAAAACATGATTTTGTTTAAAACAAATGTAATTTAGTGAGTACCATTTTATTTACTATACTACTGTACTTTTTAATGATTTTGTAACTAATAAAAAAAATATGCTGAAATATACATCAGTTAATCACTTAACATTAATGAGCATTTTATTTTTTACAGACAGCTGAAGTTATCTCTTTTAAAATAACTTCAGCTTCGAGGAGGGGGGGGGGGGGGTCTGTGGTTTAATCCCCAGAAATTATATCCTATTAAATCAAATCCAGTGTGTCAAAATTCTTTGTAAAAACCTCTAGAGAAGCCTCTTCTACAGACCTACATTTCTGAATCAATTTACAACTTCTATAAAGGTATTCAAATGTATCCTTATTATTCATGAACCTTATGCTTCGTAATTTTTTTTATCAATAGCTTTACTGAATATAAATGAATTCTTGTTTGAAATGGGTCAACAGCAATAAAATCCATAAAACTGGCAAAGTTATCATGGTTTGTCATCCTGATCATGACCCTTTATGTTTACGGCACCAAACATATTTTTGCTTTCCTAAAATATTTCCAGCAATTACATTCATGTTAAATACTGGAACATTATATACAATTTGTTTAAATGTATAAGCAGATATTTATGATGTCAGAAACAAATCATTTTAAAAATTGCTTTAACATAAAGCAAGTTATAGCTAAGTTTATAATTGTATAATTGTACATTAGCCCTTAAATGGATATATAGCACCTAACTGAAATCATTTCCAAATAACATCCAAAATAGCACTAATTGACAAAACACAGTGTCCAGGGTATTTATTTGTGTTTTCTTTTAATTTCTGTTTGTGTGTAAATAACCTCAGCAACACATAATTTCTTACAGCTTCTTTCCTTGTAATGCAAAAGCAATTAACTTGCAGCTTAGCTCACTTTGTGCAAAGACCCAACACACATAACTCTGACTAATGTATAGATATAATCTTGAAATGATTCCCTTTTAAAATCTCCATTCCTTTTCTTTGTCTTGCCTTCCTTGGTCTTGAAACGCCAGAGGTTTATAAATGTCTATAAAAAGCCTCCATCTCATAAAATATAGAAACACTTCGAGATTATTTCCGATTATAATATGGCTAATTACTCATCACAGAGTCCAGGCACTTTAGCAATCACATTCCATCAATGAGCACAGTTTTAGACAAATGGGCATCTAAGTGGGGCAAGTGAGCATTTCATCGGTCTAATTATGAACTTGTGATTTAATTTCAGAAAAGAGAAACTGAGAGAGCGAAAAGCAAATGCAATAATTGACACCACAACTGCAAAGTTGTTGTTAATTAACATTTGTGGAAGTAATAAGTTAATAATTTAGTAAAGAATTCGCAACATTCTTAAGTGTATAGGTAGGTAGGTACAAAAGGAGAGAATGCACATAGGACGAGACACCAGTTCATTGAGGGACACTATGCACACACACATTCATACATTTATTCATCCCCAGGGGCAATTTATCACAACCAGTCCACCTACCTGCATTTTTTTGACAGAGAGAGGAAACCGAAGAATCTGGAGGAAACCCAAGTGAACACAGGAGAGTATGCATGGCGGTACTCAAAGTATAAATTCTGCCTCTGATAGTTCCTCAACCTTACTTACATCACTACAGGACTGTTTATCATGTATGTAATATAGATTTCATTGTGCCAGCTCATAATAAATTATAATAAAATTAATTAGTTCTATATTTTTCAAAATAAACAACAATAATCTGTCCATTACAAAAAGGCACCAGAACCACCTGTGAGCCCAAGGCCTTCAAACTCCCCAGATCCCAATCTGATCATGCACCCATATAATGTCCCAGACAAATGAGTCTGATCTGCGGAGGACCCACTCCGCAACCCACAGCACCCAAAAGAAAGGCTGCCAACGATTTGCTGCTAATTGTAGTATGCAAGTAAAATGTTTTCTTTTCACAATTGCAATATTTAAAATTTCTTTAATTGCGTTTATGATTAGGGATTATACATGTTGTCTTATTCTATCCCTGTGGGCATTGTTAATTACATTATTCTCAAGTTGTTTTGAAGCTGGATTTCTATAGTTTTTGTTTTGCTTTTTGATATCCTTGATAAAGAGGTATGTATTTAAAAAAAACTATTTTGAATTTGAACAGTACGTTTATGTGATTGACTTTTTACAATGATCAGTGGCTATTCAGTTTTACAACAGGGTGTGTGAAAATTAAGGAGAGCCCAAACTTTACCATTCACAAATACCTTTTGGAAACCTATATAAATATGATTCATTGCTTCCATGTTTTTCATTTTTGTGTTTTGCAGATTATTTCCCAAACAACTGTAAGCTCTTAAGATAAAGGTACAGTATGTGTAGAAATGTATGCATTTCCTTGAAGACAAGACTTTATATATTACATGAAAAGCTGGAACATGAAAAGGCAATTTACTGTATACTTTCCTTAGTGAGTCTATATGTAAAACTAAAGTCGTCACCAATGGCTTGAAATTGCATTTTAAAACTGATTAGAGAGGCTAGATCACTATGCACTAGCAACATGATTGTTTAGGAAATGAAATTAACTTTCTCAATTTCTTCACTAACTAAAGGTTCTTGGTTCCACTAAGCTATTTCTTGTGTTTCTCAGCTCCTCCTCTGATTGTACTGTTTTGTACCCCAATAAGTCCAAAGTATTATTACATAAATTTTGCACTGTCTTTACAATGTCAAAGCCCAGATGCAGTCTCCAGCTCTCTGTTGTGGTTTTGGAGTCTCTGCTGGTGGAGTATTTTGACTTAGCAGAGGAAGTGGCATTGGTATTTTGAGATATCCATGTAAGAACTTTATTGTCTATATCCAAATCTAGGAATTTATAGATCTCTTTGGCCTTGGCTTCAGGATTAAGTGCTAGGTCCTCATAGCGCACTAGTAGATACCGTTTGTCCAGCCAGGCTGGCTTTTTCAGACCAATATCCACTGAATATTCCATGTCTTGACATGTTTTTGTGATCTGTCCCAAGTCCACATAATGTGGTTGCCTGTCTGTGGCATTCCAGATCTTCCAGGCGATGAACTGATCGGGGAACGCAGTTATGCGTGATGCCAAGATGGCTCTGGGGTCTCTCACCAGGTGAATAATCCTCAGGTCTAATCGTGGGTCTTCTGTTAGGAGGCGAAGGTCACTGACCTGAGGGATCCGTACCGTCTTGATGGACACGTGGCTTCTCGACTGGCAAGCCATTGAGGCTAAAGTAAGATTTAAAAGTCGACACTTTTTGCTACACCAGTCCATATTTGGCTGCATTTCTATAATCTCCATATTATCCACTTGGCAGACGGGTGGGGAGCACAGAGCATGGCTGGAGGTCTGACGGAAGAAAGAAGCTGTCAGATGATCTCGAGGCTCTGGCTGGATGTAGTTCTCCAGGAAATTAAGGTCACAGGTATATAGGTTGTATAGGAGGTCCCTGTAGACTCCCTGCACTGCTCTGTCCAGGGGCTTCCAAAGACACTTGGTGTAATTGCAGAAGGTCTGTTGGGCATGGTAAAGAGGCTCATACATATAAAAGATGTCTGGGTGCTGGTTAAACAGCTGGCCAGCAAAGGAAGAGCCGCTGCGGGTTTGTGAAAAAAGATGGATATGTTTTCGAGTGGAGACAGTGTTATGATTTGTGGGGGTGTAGTTGTTGTCTGAAGATTTCCAGCTGTTATCTGGGAATAAAAAGAGCAGAAAGTTAGACAGTTAAGGGGCCACACAAAGCTTATAAAGCACAGCTAACTAAACAGCTCACTTTCACAGCTTGAAAGCGTGAAGTATTCTAATAAGCAGAGAGCTACTGTATTTAAGATCAACTACCAGCAAAAAAAAAAGAAAAAAGAGTCAGCCATTTGATTGTGTTTTACTTTAAATCCTAAATTAATATCTTAAATATAACCTAGTGTCTCTCTCTCTCTCTCTCTCTATATATATATATATATATATATATATATATATATATATATAGCATGTTGGATAAATATAATGTCAGAGGCACAAAGTTTTAATACGACTGAGGAACTGTTGAAGTATGAGACTCTATGGTGTGTGGAGGCCATATAATTTTTTAAATAAATGTAAATCAGTTACATCTTGGTGGCAAAGCCAGTACCTTTGCTTCCTTACCGATCCAGGTCCCCTGGGTTTGACCTAAGCTCAGGGCAGTGGTATCTCATCTTTTAAGGTAATTGGCTATTACTTAAAAGATTGTAAATTCACAACCCAGTGCTGCCAAACTGTCACTACGCCCCTGAGCAAGACCATGTTGACACTTCAGGTGTATCCTGGTTAGTCACCAAATAAGGTAAATACTAATTGTTTCAGTTTGCTTGGACTTTACCTAGCCTCTCAAAAATGTGCAATGAATGTATTTGTGTGCATGTGCATAGTGCTCTGTTATGGTGCTCTATGATGTATTACTGCCCTGTGCCTTTTGTTCCTGGCATAGACTCTGTATCTAGTATGACCCTGGTCAGGACAAAGCATTTACTGAAGATGGATAAATGAATTTATGGATTGAATAAGCTACTGACTATATTTCCCATCCATTGATAAAACAAATAGCTTCACTTACATGTATGCTCTGTATGCATGTATGATCTGTCCATGACACAAGTTTTACGCATCTCCAGCATCGATATTGCACAAATCTGTTCACTTTATCAACTACATGTTAAATATATACAGAACTGAAGGTACTCACCTTTCTCAGGACATTTCTGGCATTGCCTGAAGTCCTGGCATGGTCTAGGAAAGAAATCTTGAATGGAGCGGATAGCTGTGTACTGCACTGCCAGACAAAGGCATATCAGCAACAGTACTAATTTCCATGAGCACTTCATGACTTTCTGCTTCCCGTTTATTCTTCAGTCTGCTAGGGAGGATGCACATACACAAAGGACACTGTTACTGCAATGCTTACTTTGTTTAACCTTTACACTCATAAACAATTGTAAAATATTTGATTAATCCATACATCTGCACTATATTAAATATATTTTTGGTACATTTGCCCTGGCTTCTGCTCTTTTGATAATTTTAAATAAAAGACAAAATCTGATTTAACGCTGACATTAAAGGCAGTAATAAAAGATCTAAAAAGAGATAAGAAGGATGAGCTAGACTTTCATTACTATCAGTGAGGCACATCAAAAAGTTTGGTTTCTGTCTTTTGACAAAAAAGCCCGAATCACAGCAGCCATCATCAAGCAACAGTCCTGATAGTCAAAAGAAATCCAGTGTCCTTTCGTTCACTTCTTATTTTGACTACTGTATTTATGAGATAATAATTTGGATGCTGTTTATATGGCATGGGTGAGAGAATAAAATTCTATAGAAAATGCATGACACATTGATATAATAGGAAAATTAAATAGATTAGGAAAATTACTCTAATTCCAGAGCCATTCAAAATTCATTTCTCTATGTGTTGTAAGAAATATCACCAAAGCATTTTGTCTTTGTCTAGTGATATTGTCAAAAATGTATATTCTTGATGTATCTGCCGGTTTTTAATCTGTTTTTTTTTCTTAGTTTTTGATTTTTTTCTTTGTCTATGCTATCCCCTTTATTATACACTTGTATGACTAAATACAAAAAAAATTTCAAGACAAGAGAGATAGTTGTTGAATTGCTATTGCAGATACAAGTAGTCTGCAGACATTATATGTTATATGAATGTACAATCAAAACAAAAAAAAAACCCTGAATATTTGATCCTGCAATCTGAATACAAGGACAAACACCCCATCTACTGTGAAAAAAAAAAAAATGTAAATACTATTATAGTGTATATAGTACTGTATATTTCTGTGTGTGTGTGTGCGTGTGTGTGTGTGTACTGTATATAGCCTATATATTTGTTGTTAGTCTTTTAGCTTCTTCCATCTGTGCTGTCCTGACACCACCCTCCCATTTCATCCGACACTATATCCCATGACTGGGTTTGGGCATTAGATGGGAATCAAACCCTGGGAAACATATATGTATATTAACAGTGCCGGATAAAATGGGAGGGTGGTGTCAGGAAGGGATTGGATGGTCTGGATGATGATCTGTTGTATCATTAAAACCCCAGGGTCAGTCTACATGTATATTTAAACATTTTACAGAAGATGGAAAAAACTGTTCCAAAAAAGTGTTTCCAACTTTATGAAACAGTACAGAAGGTGACTCTGTTTCCCATCTAAGTTGTAGGAGGTGTGGAAGATTTGGAACCAGCTTTTTGGAAAAAACGACACTGTTACCAAAGGGAGAACAACAGTATCATAATAACAGTATCTCCCTATTCTTAAAGTTTAAGAGTACCCAAACTGTGACCCTCCTGTGAGGAAGTAGAGAGGAAATGGGAAGAAACCTCTTCAGATGGTTAGGAACAACCCAAGAACCAACATGGCACAAGTCTGGCATGAACTGCAAGCTGCTGGAACACCAGACCTACTGTCTACAGTCGAGACAAGAGACGGACATTGCCATGGACCGAGAGGCTCCTGCTGCTATAAAATCATCATCTCGACTAAAGTTTGCAGGCGACCACTTGAACCTGAGGGCAAAGTTTTGACCAGAGATATTTCTGGAGAAGTAAATGAAAAATTGAAGAACAAGCGTTAATTTATTTCGGGTTTTCTGGATGCTGATTTTTTCCCGCGCATTGGATCAGACACACCGGGACCGCGGACAGCGCTCGAGCCCGACACCGATATATACAGTACAGTACGCGCTCACTCGCACTGCTTTTTATTTCTCGTTCACATTAAAATCATTTCAACATTTACCACATGAAATATACCAGAATAAAATACAAATATTTTCCTATCATAACACGCATAATCCGCTCTCTTCTCTTCATTCGACTCAGGTATGGCGAAGAAAGGACGAAGAAAGCGTTTCTTACCGTGAGCACGAGCGACCCAGAATTCCCGTTTTCAGTATTTCCAGTCAAATAAAGTTGCTGAAGTAGTCTGATTGAAATGTTTCTCCAAATATCTTCTCTATCCGGTGGTGTGTTGTGTCTAAATGATCAAGGAACAAGCCTGTGTTTCTGTCCAGGTCGATGGGGTGGGGATGGGTATCACAGACACTCAGAAAGGACACTTCCTCTTCAGTGGTTTAAATCCTCACCAGATCTGACATAATAATAATAATAATAATAATTAGTTTTAAATGACACAAAAATCTGTTGTCTATTTTGTTGCTTTTATGCACTTCCACACTTGTGCAAGTAAATTGAGACTGATTGCGAAATTTATTTTCTCTAATCATTTTATTATAAATTGTATCAATAAACATACTGCATCATGTTGTAGCAGAATGTAGACATGATTTAGACACTTATTTTGATCACTTTCAGGTCAAATGGCAGGACTTTATTTAAAGAGTCTGAATAAGCTTCTTTATTGTCATCCAGTCTATTACAAGCAGGCAAAGTTTGAAAATAGACCACAGATCCTCTACTGGATAGAGCACCAGTCCAGTCTCTCTGTGTACTGTTGTTCTTTATTAGCTTGTTTTTTTTTTTCATTTTGTTCTTGTATTTCAGTCCCCATTTGTAACATATCTTCTTCATAGCTTTTGTCTGGAATTGTTTTTCACGAGCCAACCAGCGTCCAAGTGTCTATAATGAAATTTCTCATGCATGATGATTGAACCTAGCCAGTTAAAAAACAGTAAAGTCTCAAAAGGATTATTTTTATACTGTCACTTTTAGGACTTTATTTGTGTGCACAAGTTATAACCATGTGGCAACAAGGTATTGTCTTATACACACGATTTATAAACTTGAGCTATCTTGTGCATACACAACTCACTAGCCACTAGGGCTGGACCAGAATATTCGAATATTCGAATATTCGTTTGGAGGGACGGCATTCGATTTTTCATTTTGAGATTCGCGCTTAAATGACTAGCCCTTGCGGCAACGGCAACATCGTGATTTACTTTATCTCAGAGAGAAGACAAAAATGTCATTTATTAAAGCTTAATTCATTCTGAAAGTGTCGCGACTTGCCTGTATCCATATTACACAAAAATGCGACTTTGCACTCCCTTTCGTCCGCAGCAGTTGGATGAACGGTTCTCGACATAAAAATGCAACAGACACACACACACAGAGAGATTCCTACCTTTATTAGAAATAAGAATATATTCAGCCCCCTCCCACCGAAGCTTCAAATATTCGATGTTGATCACCGAATACTTGAAGCTCAAAAAATGGTATTCGGACCAGCCCTACTAGCCACAAAGCAAAATATAGTTGCAAGCAATGATGAGTGGGAACAATCACCGGTGCCATCGCCACCCGGGCGCACCACACAACCTGTGCGCTTTTTGAGCATGTTAAGAACTCCAAAAAGACCTGGATGCTGCAAAAAAAATATCATCACACTATGATGTCACTTAATATGATGTCACGCAATATAATTTTACTCAGGGCATTATTAGAGGGCTCAGCGGCATCCTAATGCCAATTTTCATGACTTTTTGAGCATGTTACAGTTTTTTATGATTGCTTACACACTAAGATTGAAAATTACACACAGTTACTAAAACCTTACACTCAAGGAGCACTACACACATTGTTTTGCAAAACACTAAATACACTTCTCTACATTAGACACAGAAATTCGAACATAATGTCACTTCTTTGCCATTTCAAGACACTATTTTCCAAAATACCACCCCTATAAACCAATTAATCAAACATGGCTGTCGCAGTAAGAGAGAGAGTTAGGATGAGGGGGCAGTCCATGGAGGAAAGGGGGCGGGGGTAGAGAGAGGAAGAGGGAGAGGAAGAGGTAGACCTGGAGGAAGTGGACGAAGAAGGCGGGGACCAAATTTATCAGATGCGATTCGAGCAACCTTGGTTGACCATGTTGTAAACCATGGGTTGACATTGAAAGAAGCTGGCCAGAGAGTTCAACCCAACCTTAGCAAATATACTTTTGCTTCAGTAATTCAGACATTTTGACAAGAGCACAGGTATATGTAAAAAAAACCTTTCTTTGTGCTGTCTCTATACAGTACAATATAACCTACTACATGACCGCCGTCAGTACTATTTGATACCATTCACTGTGTTCCATGTTTGAGACAATGTCTTGTGTGCTGTTGACATTTACTGTAACATATATTTTGATTGATCTACATAGGATTGAGGGTTGAGAACATAGAGGAGGAAAGGGGAGAGAGCTATTATGAACATGGTTTTGGCCAATAATGCAATACAATATGTCTTAGAGAAATTCAGACAAACATTCTGAATGATCACACAGTTTTCAATAATGTCTAGCAGGTCTCTCTAACAACACTGGTGCAAATCCTTAAAAAGCATCATATCCAGATGAAACAACTGTACCAAGAGCCATTTGAAAGGAAAAAAAACCTACGGCATGAATATGTGGTGGTAAGTAATGTCCACTTCAGTATTGTCCACTGCACACAAAACCTTTCAACATGTTCTCTATTTTTTTCCTTTTATTTTTTTCAAATAGTTCTGCTATTTGATGGTGATCCAATCTCACATGAATTTATTTACATAGATGAGGCTGGGTTCAACCTGGCTGAAGTAAGAAGAAGAGGGCCATAGAGCTACAGTATTTTGAATGTCCCGGGTCAACATCACAATGTGCGCTACAATCACACAGAATGGGATCCTATACCACCATGCCAAGTTAAATCTTTACAACAAGGCCCACATTATCACATTTTTAGACAAACTTCACAACATTGTCACAGCAGAACAACAAATAGATGCCAAGCAGATGAGATACATTGTGATCTGGGACACCGATCTGCTCTTGTTCAAAACTAGTTTCATGATCATCCACAATTTTCACTCCAATACCTCCCATCATACTCTCCCTTCCTCAACCCCATTGAAGAGTTTTTTCGGCATGGCGGTGGAAGGTTTACGATCTCCAGCCCTATGTCAGGATACCCCTCATTCAAGTCATGGAGGAGGCCTGTGACCTAATTGATGTAGGGTCTGTGCAAACATGGATTCGCCATTCAAGAATGTTCTTCACTCGCTGTCTTGTGAGAGAGGACATCGCCTGTGATGTGAATGAAGTGCTATGACCAGATCCAGCTAGGTGAAGAGATGCTTAGGTTGTTTTTTCTTTTCGTTTTTTTTAAACCTTATTTTATTTATTAATTTTTTTGTAAAGAGCGGTATTATCATACCATCAGTGTCCCTGTGATGACGAGCAGCCAGGGACTTCTTCCGGTTAAATAATTTATCTAGACTGCTTTAACATGGGTTTCCCTCATATATCCAACATACAGTAAGTGGTATGTGTAACGGAATTATAGGCTCTTTGTTTACATGTGCAATAATTCCTGAACTTTATAATGACAAAACACTTTGAGGCTATGTTTTACTTATTTATTGGCTTATTTATAACATTCAGATTAAACCCATGTAATTCAAATGACCAACCAAAAGTAAATAACTATAAGAATTCTAACTACAAGAACAAACATAGTTGCAGGCAATGATGATTGGGCACAAGCACCTGTGCCATTGTGTGTCTTTTGAGCATGTTAAGACCTCCAAAAAGACAACGATGCCCGGGTGCACCACACAACCTGTGTGCCTTTCGAGCATGTTACAGTTTTTTACAATCGCTATGACAGTTTTTTCAAAACATTTAACAAGTTTCCTAAACTCTTAATGCACCATCACACCTAAAACACACAACTGGCAAAACGGTTAATTTCATGCTCAAAATCACACATTGTAAACTAAACCC